>QJSC01012787.1:850295-899402 GCA_003697955.1 Calidris pygmaea | reverse complement strand
GCTGCAAACACAGAGGATAAGTTGTGGCTGGGGATGGGGAGGGGGACGAGGCCGGGGGGGCTTCTCTTGCCCGTTGCCATCAGGGGAAGGAGCTTCATGGGGCACGGTTGGGCTGAGACCTGATGGGAGCCGCGGGCTCGGCTCCAGCGCCGCTGAACCCACGGATTTATCCGTTCCAGAAGGGATGCGAACAGGGGCAAGTGGGCGATTAGTCATTAATATTGTTAATGAGCTCCTAGAGAGCAGCAGCCGTCCCACGTTTCCCTTCTGGCTGGTGTTCTCCCCCTCCCTCTGCTCTGCTCAGGGTCCCTCGGGCGGGTGTGTGGGGGTGACCCTCTGCTTTCTCCCCGGCTCCTCACACCCGGCCCCACTTGTCCCCAAGCGGGACCCCATCACGGCTGCTTGAGTTTGACAAGATTTGGGGGTGCACCAGGACCATAGCATGCGTTTCCCCTGGTGTACGCACTGCACGGGGCTGGGGGGGGGTCCTGCCTTTGCTGCTGAGCAAACACCCTCCCGAGGGCCCGAGCCCCTGGGATGAAGCCGTCGTGTGGGGTGAGCACCGGCTCCGGAGCCGCCCCGGCACAGCCCTGCGCCGATGGCAAGCCCAGATGGGCGAGAGCGGCCAACAGCGCCTGCCCCACTCAGCATCCCCTCGAGGAGGGGTCAGGGCTGAGCCGCCACCTTTGGGATCACTGGGATGAGCGTTTTCTGATGCCACCCCCCGCTCTCCAGGCACCCTCCGGGCTCCAAACCCGCTGCAGCCACTCGCAGGCGCTGGGGTTTTGCAGCCTGACGCAAGGAATGGATCCCAACCATGGCCCCGGCGCATCCTCGGCTTCCCTTCCCCGTGCCTCAGTTTCCCCACCTGCCAACCTGACGTCGGACCGTGCCTAAACAATCCCCCATCCCTTTGGCAGGAGGGCTCTGCCGGGTTCAGGCCTCTCCGGGCGGATTTACGGGCGAGAAGGGCTTCAGCACAACCCAGCCCAGTTATTTCCAGGGCCAGGAAAACACACAAAAGGCTCCGGCGGCTGTTTTCCCCGCTCGGCGCTTCAGCCGCCGCGAGAGCACCGGGCTCTGGTGGAAGCAAATTAGATCAGGAGAGCAGCGCGCTAATGGGATCATTCCCGATGCAACCCACACGGGGATAATCCACTGCAAAGGACGGGGAGCGCACGCTCCTCAGCCCAAAGGAAGGATTTTCTTTATCCTGCCCATCGTTTTCCCCCTTTATCTCTTTTCCCGATCTGCTCCTGGCCTCTGCGGGGAGCGGGTGCTGGATGGGGGGATCGGGGAGGTTCCCGGCACTTGCCCAGCCGGAGCCCGAGCACCAAAACCCCGGAGCCGGTGGCTCCCAGCGCGGAGCCGGCCTCGGCACCGCCACAGCATCCTCGGCCGGCACAGCCAGCCCTGATGCCACCTCTCCCCCGGCTCCCTGTCCCCAGCAGCGGGTGGGGGACGCAGGGAACGGGCACCACGCTTCCCTTCACCCCCCACCCCCCTCCCTATTTTATTTCTCCTCTATCCTGCAAAACACCGGGGTTCTCAGTACAAACCTCTCCACACAGAGGCTCCAGCAGCGGCTGGATTGCACGCAAATCCCCCCTCCTTCCCTGCCAAGGAAGCACGTCCCCCCCCACGCCGTGCTGCCAGGGTTGGGGGGCAGCACCCGCAGCCCCCCGCCAGCCCTTACCGCCGCCGCGCACCGTCCTTCTCCAGCGAGCCAGGCCCCCTGCCTCTCCCCCCACCGGGAGCGGGATGGCTGCGGGATGCAGGGAGCCACCGGGAGAGGTGTCATGGCTGTAGCATCCCCCCCCCGGCTGCTGGGCGGACACACGCAGGCAGCATCCCATGCACGACGCGCAAGACGAGTCCCCCCCCCCGGCAGGAAAAGGGGGTCCCTGTTGCATTTCCATGGCCGCTGCGGCGAGGCTGCCGGGGCCCAGCCCTCCCCGCGCTGGCACCCCCAAAGGAAAAAGGGGAGAGGGAGGCATCTTACCGCCCTGCGCAGGTGGAGGAGGAGGAGTGGGCAGCACCCACCCGCCGAGGAGGCTCGGCGCCCCCCCAGCCCCGTCCCCGGCTGGAGACGGAGGGTGACGGGGCTGGTTAATCTTTAAAGGGTTCTGGAGAGTCGGGGCTGTGCCTGGCGCTGCTTCAGCATCTCCTTCAGCATCTCCATGGTTACGTGGCTGACCCAGTTCTCCTCCCAGCCCCAAGCAGGGGCAGAGCGGTCCAGGGTGGGGTGGGATGCGCCTCGGTGGGGCTGGGGGCACCCCAGTGCCAGGCTTCGGGTGCTTGGTGACCCCACTGGGTCCCCCCAGTTGGGCACCACAGACCTGCCAGGGGAGGGGTGACGGAGCTGGGAGAAGTGGGGAGCCAGGGTGGGGGGTCACAGGTGACCCCAGGGAGCCAACAGAGATGCCAGCGCATCCCGGTGCCCAGGAGGGGTTAGGGGCTGCAAGGGGTGAGGAACAACCCGGAGCTGCAAGGGAGCCCTGGCCCCAAAGATCCCCCTGAGAGAGAAACGGGGGGGCAAAATACTGATGGGAAAAATCAGGTGCTTCGGCAAAGGCTGTGGGGCAGGAGAAAGGGTCCCAGTGGGTGTCCCCACACAGGTGGGGAAGGGTCCCTGACGATGGGTGGGGAGAGGAAGAGGAGGGAGGTGATAAACGAGCACCCCTGCCTCACTAGGGAAGGGGGCAGAGGGATTTTTGGGGGGTGTCTGCTCCCTTGAAGCCCCCAAGGTGGGTCTCCCCAAGGAGAGGTGGGGGTGCAAAGCCCCAGCAGTGGGTTGGTGGGTCCTCCTGCCCCCAGGCTGCCCCTCATGCTGGGGCTGCCTCCAGCTCGGAGGGAGAATCCTGAAATGCCGCCAACACCCGGAGCAGGTAGGCCCTAAAATCAGCACTTTTTTTGGGGGGGAAAAAGGCTTATTAGAGCTGCTGCTGCCAGTCCTGAGCAGGGCACAACGCGCTGGGGCAGCCGCAGCAGCACAACCTCGCAACCACGTGCTCCTCCTTCTGTTGGGAAGTAAGGCAAGGGCTTATTTCCCCTAAAAGTACTTAATTCTAATTAATTGCTTCAGGTTTGATAGGCAGTTGCTCGTATAAATGTAATTGCCCAGCAAGGGGTATAATTCAGCACACGTGAGCTGAGAACTCACAAGTAACTCCAGCTGCCGGAGTTACGCTTCAGGCGGGTTATAAAAGTAGTATTTTGGCTGAAACGTGCTGCGGCGTTAACCCTCCTGGGCAACCCCCACCGGAGAGGGAAACCTTGACGTTAAAGGACGGGTCCAAACGTGCTCCATTTGTGGGCAAAGTGGAGCTTAGAGGGGAGAAGTTCGGATGGGGCCGTGCTCGGGGATCCTCCCGGAGCAGCTCCTGCCCGAGGATGCTCCAGCCCCTGACCAGGCACCTGGAAAAAACCCAACTGTTGCCCAAACAAGATTTAGCAACCCTGTGCCCGGGAGGAAGAAGAGGAGGAGGGCTGTGGGGCAGATTCTGTGGCAAGCTCCGGCCACGTTGCTCCAGGACGGATGATTCTCCAAAAGGTGTTTGGGTGGGAGCAGGAGGAGAAAGCACCGAGCTGCTGAGCCGTCCCATGGGGAGCCGGAGCCCCTCTCCAGGAGGGATGGTGGAGCAGCACCAGGAGCTGCTTGTGTTGGCAGCGCCTGGCACACGGGGCTTTTCTCAGAAGGCGACCACACGCCTGGTCTCTCTGTGGCACCCATGGGCTTTCCACTGGGATGGGGACCGCTGGTGGTCATGCTGTGGGTGAAGAGCTTGGTCTCCTGCGCTGACCTGTTGATGGGATGGTGGTGAAAGTGGCCAATGGTGTGGCCTGGGGACATCCCCAAGGGCCGAGAGATGGTCTCATGGAGACCAGCTCCTCCAACGATCCAAGCAACGCGTCGTGTCTCTTCTGGGATGAGCAGTGGGATGGTGTTCCTCAAGTCTGGCAGTGGGTCGGGTCTCAACAGCCTTTCTCTCCAGGTACTCTCTTCCATGTTCTGTGCACGGGGACAGACTGGGAGCACCACTGGGACCCAGAGTGAGAGAACACTGGAGCCACAGCCCTGTGGGGGGGTCTCAGAGCAGCAGTGACACACAAGAACCAGCTGTCCCATTCTGGAGCATCTTCCTCGGTTCCAGCTGCATCCACACACACCTCGGCCACGGTGAGCTCCTTGCCATCCCCACTCACAAAGCACATGTCCACCTCCAGCCAGGCTGGGTGTCACAGCTCCAGCGGAATCGATGCTCCTGGCAGATGGGATCCATCCAGGAGCACTGGGACAGGGAACCAAGTATCTCCAAGAGGGACAGGCAGGAACAGGGCATCTTCCCGCACCCACCTCGCAGCCATCCTTCACTGGGGGTGGGTGTGGGAGCCAGGGGCACCCATGTCTGCCCCTCTCTGGTGGCCTGATCTTGGGCTAAACTCTCTTCGAGATGCCAGGAGCCCGGGGCCAGTGCCCTGACCATGCTGCCCCTTTCCCCCATGTCCCTGCGTGACGTCTGCTGCCCGGTTAAATCAGATCTGTGCTGAATCCTGCCGTTTCCAAGGCAACATAAAAGAATCAGAGGAGCAAAAGCCACCCGGCAGGGCTGTGACTGGGGGACGGCCAGCTCCCGCTGAGCCCAGGTGGCTGGGCTAGCTGTCCAGGGGACCAGGCACTGTGGCAAGCACCGGGGCATCCCTGATGGTCCGGTCTCATCCTGGAGACACCCTGTCTGGACTGGGCTCCCGCCAGGCAGAGCTCGGGACCTCTGTGTTGGTGGCACCCCAGGGTTGGTTTTGGCCATGATGGGCAGCTTGGGATGGAGCAAGACCTCGCTGGGGACACACAGGAGCAGGGACACACAGGAGCCAGCAGCCACCTTGGGTAGTGTGATGCTGCAGCCGTGTGGCCCCAAAAATTGGGCTACCTCCATGGGGAGGCAGCAGGGACAGAAAAAAACAGCCCCAGGGCCTTCAGCAGCCCCCAGGATGGGTACAGGATGGGATCAGCTGCACCCAGACCCCAGCCCATCACCAGGGCTTGGGCTCCAAGGGCTTGTACCACCATGATGGGGCTGGTACCAGCCTCCACCAGCACGGAGGGGCTGTGGAAAGGAGCTTTTCCCGTTACCCAGCAGCCGCTGCCTTCCCGGCTGCACGGCTCCGAGCTCTGCAATGCAGCTCACACCGCTCGTCTGCTGTGTGTGAATCCCATCAATATTTCATGGAGCTGCTTCCTCCAGGGGAAGGACTGCTATCAGCTCCGGCTTTCTGCTGCTCCTACCAGCGCTCCTCTTCTGGCAGAGAACATCTGATTTCCTTCCACCGGTGGCCAGTACCTAACAGCCCTCCGCTTTCCCTCCTCTTTCTGCCTTGCCAATATTGCTGTGCCTTTTAGGGGCTCTGTGTCCCACGTGGGGCAAGAGCTGTGAAGTCCCCTCGGGTTCAAATCTGACCATCTTCTGCCCCTGGTTGCTCAACCCTGCTCTCAGCAGAGATGCCCAACGCTACAGCCCCTTGTTGGGCTCCCCAGGACCAAGCCACCAGCCCCTGCAGCTCCAGGATGAGCGACTAAACCCACCCGCATCCCCTGTGGGTCCCCCCAGCTCCGTGTCCAGCAGCAGGACAGTCAATGTGGCCCCGTGACAGCCTGGAGCCAGTAGCCCAGACCCCATCTGACTGGATCCAATCCAGCCTGCAGGTCCCAGCTCGCTCCCGAGCCCAGCGGGAGCCGGGGGGTAAGGCAGGCTGTTTGCAGGGGAAAAAAAAGTTGCTTTTTAAATGCTCAGGCTGCACTATTATAGCAAAGCTTCTTAAGGGATCAGCAGAAATCTTGCTTGCCATAGGAAGACTTTTGTGAGCCGCAGCGATGCCAAGAGATGGGGGGAGGCTGGCACTGCCTGTGGCAAACACCCATCGCTCTGCCATGGTGTGTGCCCGACCCGGTGAGAGGAGCCGGGGCAGCAATCCTGGGCTGGCACCGGCACCCACGTCCCCGGCAGAACGTGAGGACGGGCTGATGGGATGCTGCTCCTGGTGGGATGCTGCTCCCGGTGGGATGCTGCTCCCCAGAGCACGGATGCCTTGGCCGGGAAGAGGAGCAGCACATGAGCGTGCCTGGGGCGAAGGCCAAATGCTCTCGCACCGCTCCACCACCCAGCAACTAAAATAGGTGCAATTTGCTCTCTTCAGGCTGCGAGACCTCCAGCTCCGGGAGTCCCTTTGTCTGTGGGAAGGATGAGGACCCCAGAGGGGGGTCCCACCGTGATCCCTGCCCGGTGGGACACAGCACCCCGGGGCAGGGGGGGAGCCCTGTGTGACAGGCAGCGAGCGCGGTGTGTCAGCGGGGCTGTCAACCCTGCGCTAAATCGCTTTAAAAATAATTACTAGATGAGCCTGTTTCCCTCCTATTTGAGGTGCTGTGACAAAACATTGTTAAGTGCGTTGAAATGGATGCGAGGAGATGGTGCCGCGCGGCTTGGGTTTTAATAAGGAGGAAAATTAGGTGCTTTCATAACCTTAAAGCTGCATCTTGCATCAATGGGATGCTTCCCAGAGGGAAGCGAGAGCCGGTGTGAGCCCACCGAGGGCCCCATCTGCACGGGCTGAGCTCGAGGGGCAGCTTGTGGGGATTTGGGGTGCAAGGGGTGGACCAAGGCACCGCCGTCTCATCCTCCGCCCGCGTCCCACAAAGGCTGTCGTGACCCGGGCTGCGAGGACGGGGCTGAAACGGGGACGGAGCGAGAGGAGCTCTGGGACGTGGGAGGCGGCAGGAGTTTGCCCTCGTGAAGGGATGTCGTTGAAGGTACATCGCTCCTCGGGAGAGACGCGAGAGCTCGGCAGAAGGGCTGGCTTCCCAGAGGTGTCGATGTGGAAAGAAACGGGCACACGTCTAAACTGGGGCTGGAGGCGACAGGCGCGGGAGCAGCCACTCGGCTGCTTGGGGAAGGGGTCGGGACGCAGCCGGCCACGCCGGGGCTGTTTTGGGCAAGTGGCCCCTTGTCCTGTGGTGTCCCCGGGCTGCTGGTCCAGGCAGCGAAGCCGCAGGGTCTGTGCTGCGAGCAAAGCCCATCCCCGCGCCGCCGGCCCAAGGGGATGGCAGGCTCCTGCTCTCAGCACACTAATGAAATCAGCAGCGCAGCCCCGCGGGATGCTCCCTGTGCGCCGGGTGATGCAATTCAGCCCGGGGCTGGTTGTTTTGCTCAGCCTCCAAAGACCCCTCGCGACGCTTCCCAGACCCCCTGGAGCGGGCACTGGCCATCACGGAGCCTGGCACGGCCACCGCCTCCCGCGGGGACAACCCTGCAGCTCAGTGAGAGCCCCCACATGGTGGCCCTGGCTCTGGGGGGACCATTTCGAGGTGCAGAGCAGCCATCACTCGGCAGCAGCTCAGTGGACACGGTGGCCCAGGCAGGGCCATGCCCATTTGGGTCCTTCTCTGCTGCAGGGAATAAGCCCATGCTGCCCTCGGGCTTCTCATAGAATCATAGGATGGTCAGAGTTGGAAGGGACCTTAAAGATCATCAATCCAACCCCCTGCCCTGGGCAGGGACACCTCCCACCAGAGCAGGTTGCTCCAAGCCCCATCCAGCTTGGCCTTGAACCCCTCCAGGGATGGGGCAGCCACTCTCCCCACTTACTGTAATCCCAGCTACGGGGATTAAACCTCTGCCCGTCCCAGGGCATCATTTCACTCTTCCTCACCAGTTATTTAACAGATTTCCCTACAGAACCAGCCACAGCACCTGCCCGAAACGCCACGGAGGGCAGAACGGGCTCTCCGCGTCGAGCAGAGCCAAAAGGATGTACGAAGCACCGACTGGAGATGCCGGGAAGAGGTGAGCACCGGGGTTACGTGGGCTGCTCGGTGGGAGGATGAGGCCCCCGAGGCAAGCCCTCCCCAGGCAGGACCCCCAGTTTCCCCTGGCCCCCAGCCCCCCGTTTCCCCGGTGGTGGGGACCGGCGTGCATGGGACGGGGTTGACGTCAACAGGCTTTCAGCGGGGATGATGGATGGCACGGAAAAGCGCTCCCGTTCCCGAGCCGCTGGCTGGGAAACGCTGCCCGCCTGCCGCCCCGAGCCGGGGGGGGGCTCCGGTAAACCAGCCCCGGCAGCCGCGGAGCCCTCGGGAACAGGGGGAGCACGGCTGCAGCCCCCACGCGTTCGGTGCAGCGATGTTTTTGGGGTGTCACGTCTCCGCTTGGAGCCTGGGGTTTGCTTTAGGGGTGCCGGACGCACCTTGTCAGCAGCCGTGGGGTGCGAGAGGGGCACCGGCGCTGTCCCACCGGGGGTCGGGACCCCCCCTTCTCCCCTTTAACCCCCCGGGGCTACCGGAGCGCCCGTCCCGCTCCTCTCCGGCACCGCATCCGCGACGGGCATCCCCCAAAAATCACTGCCCCCCCACCCTCACCCCTGCCGCCGGCGCGGGATGCTCCGAGGCAGGTGCGGCCCTTCTCCCCGCCCGGTAGCCGCGGGGACCGAAGCGGTCGCCGTCCCGGGCCACCGGGAACGCCCCACCCCGCGCTGCCGCCGCCGCGGGCACTCACCGCCGCTGCCGCCGCCGCTGCCGCCGCCCGTGCCCGCTCCTCCCCTCGGCCCCGGCGGGCTGCTGGGAGCGGCGGGCGGGGGGAGCCCCGGGCCCGGCCCCGACGGACCGGGCTGCCGCCGAGAGGGGTCGGTGTCCCCCCTCCCCCGAGGGTCCGACCCGGGGCTGCCCGGTGCCCCCCCGAAAGCTGCCGGCTGCATCCCACTCCCCCGAGTGGCATGCCGTGAGCTGCCAGCTGCACCCCAAAAGCCACCGGCTGGACCCCATGCCCATCAGTTGGGTCCTAACGGCTGCTGGTTGCACCCTTCTTCTGCCAGCTGGACCCTACACCTATCAAACGGACCCCAAGAGCCTCCAGGTGGACCCTACACATGCCAGCCAGACCCCAAGAGTCACCAGCAGGACCCTACACCCATCAACCGGACCCCAAGAGCTTCAAGCAAGACTCTACACCCATCAACCAGACCCTAAAATCCACTTGCTGAACCCTACACATGCCAGCCAGACCCCAGGAGTCACCAGTGGGACCCTACACCCATCAACCGGACCCCAAAAGCCTCAAGCTGGACCCTACTCATGCCAGTTAAACCCCAAAAGTCACCAGAGGGACCCTACACCTATCAACTGGACCCCAAAAGCCTCAAGCTGGACTCTACACACGCCAGCCAGACCCCAAGAGTCACCACCCAGACCCTACACCCATCAGCTGGACTCCAAGAGCTGCCAACCTGACCCTTCTCCCACCAGCTGGACCCCAAGAACTACCAGCCAGACCCCACTACTGTCACCCAGACACATTGAGTTGCCACCTGGACCCCAAAAGGCACCAGCCAGACCCCACACCCATCAACCACCCCCCAGGACTGCCCGCGGGAGCCCCCAGCCAGAGCTGAAGAGCTGCCAGCCGGTCCCCGCTCACCCTGGGTGGCCGCGGTGCCTGCTCCTTCGGGAACACATAAACCTCCCGGCTCCGATCCCCGCTGCCTCCTCCTCGTGCTCCCAGCCTTTTGGCTGCTGCCAGAGAGCAAGAGTGGCCCTCCTGGGGGGGCAGGGGACCGAGGGGACACTTCTTGTGCCCTGGTTCCTTCCAAAAGTTTGAAGGAAGCAGCAGCCCCGGTTCCCGTGCTGCCCTTGGACTCACCTTGGCTCCCCGAATACCAACGCTAATTTCTCTCGGAGCAGTGTCTCTTTTCCCTCATGGTAAATTCCTCTAGTGCTTTCCCTGCGTTTCCTCCGCAGGCTGCACACCGCGGCTGACACGGAGCCACGTGCCAGCAGGAAACCCTCCTTCGCCAACTTTAACTCTGTCTCTCCCTAAAATAACGCCGGGCTTGGATTTCCCACTGGGTGGGCTCCCCGTCCTCACCATGCCGGGGGTCCCGGGACTGCCACCGGCACCTGGGCTGCGCGAAAACACCCGGTCCTCGTGGGCAAAGCCTCCGAGGGGTTCCCCATATCAGGGTCAGGCCCCGGGGGGTGATTTGGGACCACAGCCCCGGGATGGGATGGGGATACGGAGCAGGGAGGATGGCGGGGGGAGGAAGTTCCCCGTGGCGGCTGCTGGAGGGGAAGGGGACACCGGGGAGAGCCGGGATGGGGCAGGTCCCGGCACCGTGCACGGGAAAGCTGGTTAAGGAGCAGGAATAGCTGAAAGAACTAAATATGGAAACTTGGATAAAACATTGCTGAAGTAGGGAGAGATGGTTTCCTAACAGAATTCAAAGCATATAAACAAACTCAGGGAGGGAGAGAGGTTGTCTGGAGGGGGCCTTTATGAGTAATATTTAGAAAAAACTGGCTGAAAATATCTCGGTAGGGAAGGCTATTTCATCAAAGCAAACTTCCAGCTTTGTGGGGAAAGTGTCAGTCCTGGGAACATATTGTTTCGGGGGAAGCGATAGTGAAAACACGTGACTCGACGGTGAAAAGCCTCTCCTTCTAACTTTCTTTTCCAGCTGCCATGTTTTGATGATAAAACATGAAGTTTCATGGCAAGAATAAAATAGTAATGACAATGTTTTGGGTTCGATTGGTAGGAAAGTTTCTGACCGACTCTGTTTTTCTGCTTCCTTTGGCAGGTTGCTCCGAGACCCCTTGCTGACCTCCTGCCAGAAGACTCGTGGCTTGTCCCCACGCCCTTGGGGCCAGGGGTGCGTGGCACCAACAGCCCCCATCCCCTGGGAAGCGCTTCCCTGGAGCAGGATGGACAAAAGTCCCAGACTTGGTCTTGCGCTGGGATCCCATCAGGGCTCTCCCATCTCTTAATGTCTCTTAATTCGTTAAGGAGCTCAGCTCTGGGGGTTGCCTGCTCCTCACCACCTTCTCCTTTACGTTTTGGTTTTGTGCCGGCGAAAAGGGGGTGGTTTAATGCGATTACTCCAGTAAAACCCACCTAAGAGGATTCGTGGGGCTCGGCTTTACGGTGCCGCAGGGGCCATCGGCAGCGTGTGGCGTGGGGGGACGAGAGAGCTGGCCGGAAAGCACGGAAGAGGCTTTGCAAACCACGGTGTCCCTTGCACGGGTGACCCCCTGGGACAGAGATCTGCCCCTGGTGTGGCCACTGCTTGTCCCGGCGAGACGTGGATGTAACAGGTAAGAGAAAACACAAAGAAGGGGGCAGAAATTCCGGGGGCTGCCCTGGGGCTGGGTGTTTGGGGCTGCACCCCTGAAGGGTTATGGGGAGAAGGATGATTTACGCTGGGATTGGGGAAACCCAGTGTGTTTTGCGGGGTTTTCCAGAATGCCCCAGGCCCTGTGCAGAGAGCCAGCCCGGGTGGGAAGAGGGGTTTGTCCCCTTGTCACCACCGGAGCCCTGGTCCCCGGGAGAGGCGCAGGACTGCGGCCGGTGCTCGGGGAGGCCACCGGTGCTGCAGCAGCTCTGCAGCCTCTTCTCTCGCTCCTGCGCCGTGTCCCACTTCTCGCAGGAGAAGGAGCTGCTCTGAGATGCTGTAAAACCTTTTTTTTTTTGCCGTTCTGCAGGGAGCAACCGGGTCACGTGGCCTCACCAGTATCCTACTGGGAAAGCCAACACGGTCAATCTGTGCTGGGCACCAGCCAGGCGAGAGGCACCAGCGCACCATCTGCTTCTCCTCGGGATGCTGCAGGCACTGGGGAACCTGCTGTCCTGCAGTGGGACCACGGACGCTGGACTGAATCCCAGTGCCGAGCTGGGAGCTGCACACGGGGTCTCCCAGTTAGAGCTGGGCTGTGCGTCTCGGCTCCAAGCGGCTCTTCTGCAGCTCTGAGGATAAGATTTCTAGATTCCATAATTTTGAGGGCTTTTAATGACTTTTATTGTCTCTTCCCGGGGGACAGAGGGCTAGGAGAACGAGGGAGGGTGCGATGGTTGCCTGGGGGCTCCTCTCCAGGTTGGAGAAGGTGAAACCACTTTGCTGTCCTGGGAGCAGAATCCAAACCTCAAACGACCCCGGTACAAACGCTGCCGGTGACCCTGGTACTGGGGCTGCCACGGGATGGTCATTCTGTCTTTTGGTCTCCTGAGGAACCCTTTGGCAACACTCAAACCATCCTCTCTCCTGCCTCACAGTATCTTCCAGGAGTTTTCTTGCAATGCATAAGACAAGCTTTCTACAGGGCCTCCAGAAACATTTCTACACATACGGGCATGTTGATATATATTAAATATATATATTAAACATAGTTAAATATCACACAGATGGTCCCCAACTGGGAGATGTACCAGGTGGGACGTGGCACTTGCAAGCTGGGTTAGGAGCCAGGTTTGCAGCTCGGCATCGGGTGTGAATTGAGATGTGACACACTGCGGGAGCCCAAAGGACTAACAGGACCCAAAATCTGGCCCTAAATAGCCTGTTTTTTCCCCGTATCTACAAGGCAGCGCGTCTGTGCCCATGCATAATTTATACCCAGCTTTTTCTTTGCTTGGGGATAATTGCCCCAAAGCAACAGCTTCCTTGGGCTGAGTCCAGAGGAGTGACTGCTGTAACGCGTGTCCCAGGGGACAGGAGGGTGCCAGACACGTCACCTCTGCTCCAAAGAACCCGTTTTCTTAATTGCCAAACAAATTCAGCCCTTCCAGAACCCAGCCCCGGGGTGCAGCCAGCACAGCACGGCTCCTCGGGGTCCCACTGCCGGCGCAGGAGGGAATCGGCAGAGCAGGTACCAGATGTTGGTGAAGTGCAAGCTCAACAAACCACGGACAAATTTATGCAAGCTCCGAGAAAGCCGAGAGTGGAAAAGCGCTTGCTTTTTCTTTTTTTTTTTTTTTTTCCCTCCTCCTTTCTTGTTTTTCTTGGCCGCTCGGCGTTTCGAGCAGGCTGACACACAGACCTCTGTGTTTGCAGATGGCTGCCATCCTTCTCGGGGGGAAGCTGAGCGGCTCCAGACAATGCATCCATTGCCGGCGGGAGAGCAGGTGGGGAGGAAACGGAGCATCACAGGCGCAGCGCAACGGCGGACAAAAGGATCCGGCGGGAGGAGGAGCGGGGTGTTGCGCAGAAACCCCTCGAGTGGGGCCTGGACCCTGCAAGAAAAACCAGCTGGTTGGTTTGACAGCCGTGCCCGGCAGCAACATCAGCAGCAGTGCCAGCTAATTGATTTATAAATGAGTCGTTTTGAAGAGGGGCCGTCTAGCATTGCGTATCCTCACCCTCAAAGGTGACAACAAAAGGTTAGCTTAGAAATTGGGAGGAGAATTAATTTAAAAAAAAAAACAACAACCCCAACAACTAGCTTGACTTTTATTTCTCTTGGCTGCCTTGCAAGTGCTCTGAGATGACGAAGTTGCAAGACTTTCAATAAAACTGCAGGAATTTGCTGCAAGATCTCTCCCGTTTCAGTGCCAACACGTAGCCCTCGGGGCAGCCGAGCTCTGAAACCGCAGCGTACGCAGAAATTTGTCCCATTTCCTACATTTGTCCCATTCCTACATTTATGGTTGGCCTAGATGATCTTAAAGGTCCCTTCCAACCCAGACAGTTCTAGGATTCTATGATTTGGGCAAATGTCAAGCACCAGAAACCACAGACCTCAACCCTCCATGTTTGCAGGTGCAGGAGGGGTGTTCTCTCTTGCACAGGGTGCAGAGCCACCCTCCCGCAGCAAAACACCCCACTTCCAGAAACCTCACCACCAGACATCACTGATTTTGGAAACTCCATGGAAAGGGTGAGGGGAAGGACAGCAGCCACACAGGAGCTGACTTTCCTTTCCTGTCTTAAATGGCATTGGAAGCACCAGGCAGGCAAATCCCCTTCCTAGTTGTAAATCAGGTGCAAATGATTTGGGCACCAGAAAGACGATAGGAGGCAAAGATGGAGTCGCTTCTTGGGATGCACTTTTTCATGGGAAAAATACTGAAGCAGCATGAGTCACACTTCAGCGTAACATGTCCCAAGCCAGAAAAACAGTCCCTGGGAAATGAGATAGCTGGCTAAACTGGAGCACAGACTTTTGCTTGACTTGGCTCCAGCTCGCGTAGGATAGTAGCCGAACGTTACCCTGTGCTGATAGATGAGAGGCCTGTGTGAGGAGCACTGGACAGCTCGCTGAAGTTTAATTTGGACAGCTCTCAGTGCCATGACAGGCAGGGCTGGGAACCTTCCTGGGTGAACCAACAAGCTAATGGAGGAGCAACTCCTCCGCCGTGGCTGGGCTGGCTGCGGAACTCTACCTGCCACCCCCGGCAGCAGGGTTCTGCAAGGATGCTCAGGCCATGAACCCATCTGCTGCCAGGCAGGGGAGAGCCTGGACCTGGGAGACAGTCAGTGACAGCTTCATTCAACACCTGGGAGAGACTGGGAGCAGCGCAATGAGCGCCCTGCCCAGGGGACTGTGACACACCAGCACACTTCGGCCTAAAGCCCGGGCAGCCCTAGGCTGAGGATGACCTGGGCCAGGCCCTGCAGCACCCAAGGGCTTGGCTGCCCCTCGAGGCACGGCCAGAACCGGGGGGCCCCTCACGGCGAGGCCTCAGCCCGCCTAGGCCTAGGCCTTGCTGGATCCCAGGCCCGGGCAGGCCTAGGCCGGAGACAGCCTGGGCCAGACGCTGCAGCACCCAGGGCCTTGGCTGCCCCTCGAGGCACGGCGGGCACCGGGGGCCTCTCAGAGCGAGGCCCGGAGCCCTACACCGGCCCGTCCGGACCCCGGTCCCGGTGGATCCTCCCCCTCCCGGGCTCATGGCGCCTCCCTCCCCACCTCCCCCCAGCGCAACTCTCGCGAGATCAGCCCGGGTCATGCGCCTGCGCGGTGGCGCGAGCGCCGGGGGAAAAGGGGCGTGGCCTCGGCCCCGCCGCCTCACGGATCGGCCGCCATCTTGTTTCTCGGCCGCCGGGCGCTCGCTCTGCTCCGGCCGCCCCCCCCCCCCCTTCCTCCCTCCCTCCCCGCCTCCCACCGCTCGGGCCGGAGGCAGCGCGGGCGCCGGGCGGAGGAGGCGGAGGTCACGGCGCCGGCCGGCCCGGTGAGTGAGCGGGGGGCGGGCGGGAGGCGGCGGCGGCGGGGGGCAGTTGGGCGGCCTGTGAGGGGGCGCGGGGCGGGGGCGGCCCGAGGGGTTCCCCCCCTCCCCGTCCCCCGGCAGCTCCGCTCCGATTGGCGGAGCTGCACCGCGCTCGCTGATTGGCCCGCGCCGGGGGAGGCGGGCGAGGGGAACTGCGAGTTGATTGGCTGCCGGGGGAGCGGACCGGGGAGAGGACAGGAAACCGAACCGTTTCCCCGCGCGGCCCCGGGGGTGGGGGAGGGGCGGCGACGGCAGTCGGGCCCCACCGGAACGGAGCGAGGCCTGTGCGGGCCTGGGGCTGGCGGGGCGCCGAGACCCGCGGGCAGCGCTCGGGGCGGGCGCTGCTTGTCGGGCGGTGGGCTGGGCAGGGCGCGGAGGCCTTCCCGGGGCCTTCCCGGGCAGGCGGAAGCGGCGACAGGCCCGTTCTGTCGACGAGGGGGTTTGCTGGGAGACAGTTGGGTTTCACATGCTGGTGGTGCCGTGTTTGACCCATCTCTGGGATTTTTTTGGCTCCACAAGCCCTAAGGAGGCTTCTCCAGGGTCTGCCCCAGCTCCTGGGGGGAGAGGCGGGGGCGGGACGCGGGGCGAAGCGGTGGGAGATGAGTTGCGAGTCTCCGGTAAATCCCCGAGGGATCGTTTAATCTGTGCTGGAAAGCCAGGGGCGTTGAGAGCTGTCAAAATACCCGCGTGTAAACGCGGTCTGCCTAGGCTGGGCTTTTTCCCGAGGCAAGACAATGAAAGAAATGCCCCACGGCGAGCGGTGAAGCGCCGTGTGTTAACAGCAGCGTGGTGCGGAGTGAATTCTTTGTGGCTGGGCTGGATGCGAGGGGCGTCAGTTCGTCCTTCGGCCACATTGTGGGGTGTTGGGGGCCGAGGGGTGGGCGCGGGGCCGGCTCCTTGGTGGCAGGGCCACCTCCAGCTCTGGTGGCCGAGTCGTGTCCAGCTCCAGAGCCCGGAGCTCTGGCAGACTTTTGCTCACAGAAGGCAAAAAGAAAAAGCCAATGGTGCGGGCTGATTCTGGAACGTGACTCTTCATGTTGCCTTCAGAGACACTTGTTGAGGGAGGTGTTCTCCAGGTGCTTGTGAATAAATACTCTTGGGCTGGCTGGCTGAGTGCGGGCAATTAGAAGGAAAGCTTCAACTCCCTTCCCTCGCAGCGCGGCGTGAACAGCCTGCGAGCGTGTGGTTAACTTCTCCTCTCGCCCCGTGTCACTTAGGGCTCCCGGGCCGGCCGCCGTCCTCGGCCGCGGTTGCCCTTGGCGACACGGGGCGGCTGGTCTCACCCTGCCCTGCGGAAACCTGTCACTGAGGGGACCTTTTCAGACTGGGCTGCTCCTGCTGCACCTGCGCTTGCCCTCGGGTGAGCTCGGGAGGGCCTTGCTTTTATCTGAGAAATGACGCAGGAAGAGAACAAAGCGTTGCTAAACAGTGGTATTTTTTTAAAGATTCATTTTAACCCGTTCTATTTAATAAATCACCGGGAAGATCCATTTTTAAACCAATCTCTCCTTCCTCTCTGACCCGAACGAATTGAATCTGCGGGACTAGTGCTTCGTAGGGTGTTTTTTAGCTCTGCCCGCTCTGCATAAAATCCTGTGAACTCGTTGTTTTCCAGCAGGGAGAGGGAGGGGGATTTCGGGACGCAGCCCCCAGGCTCTCAAGGTAACTTTAAAACCGGAAGTGACCGGGTAGGTTGCGCCGCCGGGGGGGAGGTGCGGCCCCGCCCCTCCGGCGACGCTCAGCCAATAGGCGCTGCCCGGCCGGGCGCAGCAGGGTAGGTTGAGCGTCCGCTGTTAAAGGGGCCGGCGGCCCGGTCCGGCGGGGACGCGGAGTCCCGGCAGACAGGGGTCAGCTCAAAGACAAAGGGATGGCGGGGAGGCCCAGGGGCCGCCGCCGTCCCCCCGACCGGCGGGGCAGGGCCCGCCGCGGTCCGGTAAGTTGATGGCGGTGGAGCGGCTGCGGCCCGGTAGTGTGATGGGGGAGCAGGCCCCGGTGGCGGGGGCTGCCGGCCGGGCCTCGGGGTGTCCCGGCCTTGTGCGGTAGCGGCGGGGTGGGGGCGGCGGTTGGGGCCCGGGGCTGGGCTCCCCGGGGCGGCGGGGAGGGCTGGGGGCACCGCGGGGCCGCGCCCTGCGGGGGGGGTGAGGGGGCCGCCCCGGGGCCGGTAACCGGAGCGGGGGACACACACAAAATGGCAGCGTCTTCCCCCCGTCCCCGAGCAGCCACCGAGCGGCGGGGCATGGGGGCTGCCCCGGCTGCCCTTGAGGGGGTCTGCCTGGCTGTCCGGGAGCTGGCCCGCGGGCACCCATCGGTAACACGGTTCCCGAGGGGTTAGAAGGGGGGTAACGGAGCCCCCGTCACCCCCGAACCGCCGGCCCAACTCCTGAGGAGTATAAGCAGCCCTTTGTTTTCCTTTTTTATTTGCAAATAAGCACTGAAGGTCACGGGAGCCCCACAGCCCGGCGGTGACAGGCGGAGGAACGGGGTGAGAGTGTGTCTTGGCGTCGAAGTTTCGGAGCGTAAAGGGCTTTCTCGGCCATCCCGGTGTCACCCCCAGCCCCGGCAGGGCCGGGCCCCCTCCCGCCTCCCGCCGTCGGAGCCGTGCGGCAGCTAAAGTTGCTGGAGCTAGGCCTTCCTTTGCTACCACCAGTGACCTTGAAATACCACGGCTCCGAGTTTCGAGAATGAAGGACAAAGTTTGTTTACGGCACTTTGGACTAAAAAAAAAAAAAAAAGAAATCTGAGTTGAGAAACGAAGCTGCTCCCGATGGCCGAGGGCAGCGAGGACACGGAGAATAGTTTGTAGATTAGGATTAAAGTTAGTTTTCAGTGAGAGGGCTCAAATCACATTGCAGACATTCCTTCTCCTCCACTCCTACTGAGAGATGCTAAGTGTTCCTGCTACTGTTCTTGTCTTCTCGGGGGTGAACTGGGTGACACAGCTCGAGTGTTCTCAGTCCTGCTCTTATCTCTTTCATTTTTTATTTTATTTTTGTCCCCTGACTGGTAATTGTTGACCTTAAAAGTACTGATTTTGAAAATCGGAGGTAATTACATTGTGCAACTTATTTTTGTAGAAAAGTGGGCCCTGAGACACGAACCTGATCTGCTCCTCGGCGTCAGCTCCGAACAAAGGACTGCGGCTCGGAGTTGAGCTTCAACCTGAGCGGTCTTTGAATTGTTACAGCCTTCAAGTATTACTTTGGGGTGTTTTAATTTCAATTCAAACTGGGGAATAGCATCACCTTGTCTCAGGAAAAGCTTTTTCAACTTTCTGTGGCGTCTGGCATGGCGTACAAGTTTCAGTCCAAGAAGGGGGCAGAATGAGAAACACCGCCATAAGCCATCTATGAATAATGGTGGCTGCTCCGGTGCGTTAGTGGAATAACTTCCGTAGCAGGCTGTTGGCCAGAGGCGGGGGATTTACTGTGAGCGTGAAGGTCATTGTTAGCATCTTTAGGCAAAAATGAGACATTTTAAAAGGTTTTTTTTTCCCCTGAAATTCGGGTATATTCAGCTGCTCCCTGCTTTTGAGGGATGGCAGAAGGTGAGGGAATCTGTAGCTCCCATAAGATGAAATTAGAAATCCTGCAGAGGTCTTCGTTACCCCCAGTGTTTGTCATATTTCATTGCTTAAGCGGTGTACGAATGGCTGCTGCTGGATCTTTCTAGGTCAAGAGCAGCAGGAAAAATCTAAAGCTTTTGGTAGCACTGTAAGGGGATTCATTAACAAACTACACCAGTTCCTGCCTTTTTCTTGTGGCACCGTAACAGAAAGGAAGGTTCTTGGGTCCAATTTTACGCCGCTCAGTGAAGTTTGTTGTGTCTCTGTGTCTCAAAGGTCCCCAGGGCTTTTCTTGTAGTTTTTGCTACTGGAAATGCAGGCTCCAAAAACAGGCTCATTTTTTTGTTTACGGAACGTTTCCATCCTTGTTTTTTATACTAACTTAACTGGCAGTGCAGGTAGCGAAGGTGTAAAGGACAGGTTTGTTGTCGGAAATCACTGTCCCTGGGCCGAGCTCCTTGGTGGCAGGGAGGAGGAGGAGGATGCATGTGACGGTGGTGGATGCCCACAGGAGGTCACCTTTCAAGCCAACGTTCGTATTTGAGTGAGGTTGGTTGGTTTGTGTTTTTAATCGGACTAGTATCTTGCATTTATATAATGTAGCGTGACATCCGTATTTTAATAGCATGGGCACACAAAGCCGTTTCTTAATTTCAGGGCTTAGCTGTCTGCCTGTGTGGTAGCTGAATCAAATTTGTACGGTTGCTAACTTAAACCCATAAATTATTATGTTTTTGATAAAGACAACAGCTTACCTTATGTTTCAGAGGGTCAAAAAATGTAGCAGCTGTTACAAGGGGCACTGACAGCAAGATCAAACTTCAGGATACCTGCCAAAGCTTCCCGGGAAGTTACAGGAAGGTGGTTTATTTTCATTTGTTCTCAAAAACTTAAGGTTTTCTACATGCTTAGATCTCAGTGGGAAGATTTTCTTCCGTTGTCTGTTTATAATGTGCTGTGCTATCTGGTCATTTCCTGATAAATCAAAATGGGTCGCTCTCAGTTGTCTTTTTCCATTCAGTGAAGGTGACCCAGAAGGTCAAAATTTGCATGTTTATAATAGAGGATTATTTTTTTAAAATAATAAAAAGAAAATAACAGAAAGGCCTGATCGTACCATCCCATCTCCCTATTGAGCAGTACAGGTTGTGCTTCATGTAAGTGAGAGCTGCTGGTCTCAGGAGGCAAAAGGCTTCTGGTTGATTCTATGAAAATAATTACTTTTCACTTTTGCAAGATGCCATTTGATAATTTAACTTATAAAAGGAAGTAGTAGGAACATTGAGTATTAGATTAATAAAAAAATAACCCCGCAGGCCCCTAAAAGCAGCACGTTTATTTCACTTTCTACCCAGACTGCCACCATTTGTAGAAGACATGCCCAGTTATAGGCTGGTACAGCCTTTCACTCGGCTTTAAAACCGTCACAGGTTCTTGTGAGTAACTCCCATTTGTCGTTCATGGTTTTCTAGGCTGTAGCTGCAGCTGCCCTGCTGTGGTTTGAATCCCTCTTTCTGCCTTCCCCTCTTCCCTCTCTAGCGGCACGGTGGTGGTTAAGCCTAAAAACACAGCAGAAGAGGAAAGAAACACGCGACACTTCAGGCTGCCTTAAAATGAAAGCCTAACTTTGCCCTAAATGTGCCGCAGCATCTGGGTGTTCGCGCAGGATCATCTGACGACTGTCGGCTCCAGCTGCCGCCTGCGTCCCGCTCGCCTCGGGAGGTTCATAGCGAGCACCCGATTTAGCTGTTTCAGCCAGTTAAATCGTGTGGCTATCAGGAGGGTGAGGAACTGTGAGGGCTCTCACAGGACTTTCTATATCGAAACTCTTGATTTAATACAGAGTTATTTATAAATAATTCAAAATATCAAGGACTAACAGTTGGAAAATAATAATGATTCCCCAGGCTGAATGTCGGTTTAATCCATACTGTCTTAACAGGCATTTGGCTTGTGCTCCAGAGCAGTAAACATGTATGTTACATGATCAGAACTGCTGCTGTATAAATACAAAATAAAAGAAACGGGCAAGCAGCCCCAAATGCTGGGTGAGACCCCTCTGGCAACACCCCCCCCTTGCTTTTGTGAGCTCCTGGGGACGGCAGTCAGGGGTGGTCTCAGCGACGGGTGTCTGGGTGTCGACAGATACCGAGTAGATACCAGCAAAGCTGGAAACTATCAGTGGATTTTGAAATATTTGAAGCAGTTTCTCAATAAGTGAAGCCCATCGCTTGGTTAACGCTGCTGCTTGTTGATGCCAAAATAGTGCCTATGGGCCTGAAAGTATTTTTGTCAGATTTCAAGTTGGGCTTATTAATGTCTCATACGCTGTGTGTATTGTGTACATTCAGGGTATGTGAGAAGTGCTTTTGTTTTGGGAATACCTGATGTCTCTGCATTTGTGACATTTCATTCCCATATGGTACAAGTCTGGCTGAGTTGCCTCCTGCCGCTGAGAGCAAGGCACTGCCTTAACGTTTCTCACTAGTTTTATTGTTCTATAACTGTTCAAGACTGAGACCATGTAATTTTGGGAAGATGAGTTCGGTTTCACTTTTTTTTCCCTTGTTATCCTCATTAAGGCTGCTGTTAAAGGGAAGCGAGTAAAACGCCCATATACCAGGACTGGGAAATACATTCTGAGGTGTGTAGCTTGGAATTCCTTTTAAATTTCTAAAGCTGCAATACATGCCACCAATCCTATGCTAAGTTGGTTGAGATTGAAGTTTGTAAGGTGAAATACATGATAGGCGGTATTGTTTTGGTATGTGCCAACTGTTTTATCCTGTGAAGTAGACTTGACTAACTTGAATGTGCTTTACTTAAAAGAACTTTTCCGTATCTGCTGGGTGTTTGATTTGGGAGCTGGAGAGGCAGCACAAGTCGTCTTAGACACTTGTTGTTATTTGGCTGGGAATTTTCTTCCTCTGCTTCTTGCTCTGTGTGCTCACCAGCCAAAATGGCACTGCAAAGAGCCACTATTTAATAATAAACACCAAATATCAAGTGAGACCCTTGTGCTCTTTCATTTCAAGAAGAAAAGAAAGTAAAATAACCAGTACAAACAGCAATTCAGATTATTTTGTTTGCTTTACCTTTTTAAGGAAAAAGGAAAAAAACCCCAAACTATTCCTGTGCCTTTTTCCTTGTGCTGCTCTAATATTTGCAGCCTCATTTTTGACTTGGTGCTGCTTTGGGGGGGGGTCAGTTCTCCGTTCTGTGGCGCGGTTTCTGGTGGGTTTCTCTGCGCTCCCAAACCCCTGCCCGGCGTTAGGTACAGGCTGTGTGTCCTCAGTCTCTCTCTGCACAAACTGGTGGAGGCTGCTCATGGGCAGAGGATTTTTAGCAGCGCTGTGAGTTACATTGCGAATAGAAACTCAACACTTCTGTAAAAGGAGACATTATTCCTGGTGATTTTTTTTTTTTTTTCTCCTGAAGGAGTAAAGCCAAGTGACAATCGCCTGCCCCAGACTGCAGCCTGCCATTGTCTGTGCTTAGAAATTGCCTTTCGCTGCCAGGTCACGCTGTCTTCTGTGTTCAGGTATGAAACTCAGCGCGGTTCCTCTGGCTGCTCGTGTGTGTGTTCAGTAAAATGTCTTTGCTGCATCTTGTCTGTGCCACAGGATATTCTCTTCCCCTGTCCCCATTGAGTGGGTAGTGGAGTGGCAGCTCGTACCCCAGCATGCCGAAACCCAGCCACTGTGTCCGGGATGGGAGAAGGGAGGAGCAGAATTCCTGCCGGAGGTACTGGGGTGGAGAAAGGGAGAGAAGGAGGCAGAGCTGTGTATGTGATCCAGCAAAAACTATCCAGCGACGCTCTTAATGGATCGGTGATGAGAGGGGGCAAGGCAGATTTGGCCCAGCCAAAGTGCTGAAACCAAACTGGGCTGGTTTGAGGAGCTGTGTGCTGTTGGAAGCGTTAATCCCCGTCCCTCTCTCTGACTTTGCAGCTGGTTTGGGCTTAAATCAAATGCTGTACCTTGCGTGAATGAAAACAGAAGTAATGCATTAGAGGTATTAGAGAGCTAATGTTCAAACAGTGCTTTGAAGATAGAATAATCTACTGCTAAATATTTATAGAAAGAAGGGCTAGAAGGCACCTAAAGAGGTCATCTTGTTTATTTTTTCTGCCCTAAGGCAAGATAAACTCAACTTAAATGCTGTTTTGCAGCCTTCTCTGAAAAACCTTTAGCAATAAGTAATCAGTAATCAGAGGATACTCTGTATGTAATTTAGTGCAGCATTTAACTGGCCTGACCATGATGTTCAATTTTAATTTTATCGAACGGGAGAAATCTGCATATCTGCACCTTATCCCAGCCTCAAATGATTCTCCCGTCAGCTGAAATCAGCCTCTTATGTTGCCAGCTATATGCTTGGAGGATTGTGTGTATGTAACACCGCGAGGGGGAACAGATAAAAATAAAACTGAGGAATTGCAGAAGTTTCTTATAATAGCGCATTGGAAGGAAGCGCTTGTGTTTTGAATTATGTTGGTTTTACTGAAAGCCTCTTGAAATTGTTTTTAACAAGTTGAAAGGTTACATTTTCATCAAGAGCAGAACTTCAGGCTTTCTGAAGTTTGGGATCTTCACCTTTTTCTACCACCTGAAAAGCTGCCTTAGATTTTATAGCACTATTTTATAGCACTGTTGTTACACTTATTGCAAGACTTCTGGTTTTGGCCTATGGTTTAGCTATAACTTTGATCATCACTTACAGGCAACAAATTATGAACAAAGTTATTATGCTTTAATAACAACAGCATCATTACCGCTGTGATGTGCTGAAATTGTGCTGTATCTGTAATGCTATGGATTATACAGTCAGTTATGTTTGATCTTTATAGCGTTCCTGCTTCCCTTTTATTGGGATGTGGAGTATTGGGTTTTGTTCAAAGCTGATCTCGTGTCCAAAACAACATCGTATAAATCTCTTTAAATGTGGTGTTCCCTCTGCTCCCCCCGGCGCTTGCTCACGTCATGTTTTATAGGCAAAGCCTTTTCTGCGCTCTCCCGTTGACACACCAGAACTGGAAATGAGTCTCCACGGGATGTGTACGTTGAAGTGGCTCCTCCTTTCGGAAGGCGTTTGGCATGTGTGGCGATGGCAGCACGAGCCAGCCTGGCTCTCTCCAAGCCCCATTCCCAGGGGGTGTGTTCACTGGTTTTTCTCATGGAATCATTCAAAGCATCAGGAGGCAAAGGTTCGTGTGTCGTAACCCCGGAGCCCTGCGTGCCACGGCTTGTGTCTCTCCTTTTGCTTCGGCATGGCCAGGCACAAATCTTAGTGGTTCTTCCCTCTGCCACAGTGCTTTGTGCCACACTGTGGCAACATCTTTTTTTTTTTTATTTTTTAAGACCTCAGTAGCATTAATTCAAACTTGGTTTGTTCAGCTCTTGCCACTGGTGGCAGCTACTGATCTTCACCGGATCAGAAACGTGCTGTGGGGCCGGGGTTTGTGTGATAGCTTCATAGCTGGGAAACCTTCTGTAGAGGATGGTAGACTAGTTGTGTGCCCATCGGTGTTCCTGGTGGCCAGGTTGAGGCCACCTTCACGTGCTCATTGCCATGTCAGAAGTGGGTTAAGTTCCCTTGGTGAGTCTGAATGGCTCTTAGCGCTTCCCTGATCAAAGCGAGGGCTGGGATCAACAGGAGGTGAAAAAAACGGCCACAAGGCGAACTCCATGGCACTGCTGTGGAAGAAATACCTGTCTGTTTGCGGTTACAGCTCAACTGCCGACATGACTTGACTTTTGGAATTGCATTCTTGGTTTAAAAATTTTACGTAATTTAGTGAGCAAGGCCTGAATATTAAGGTAGGAGAAGAAACCATCGATCTCAAACACAATTAAGAACTATTTTTACACCAGCGCTGCCACCTCCAAAAGTGAGTAGAAGTAATTCTTGGCTGTGGTTCTGGCACCTGGGTCTTTCCAGCCGTGCTGTTGTGCTGCTTGCCCTCCCTCTAGTCAACGTGTGGTTTGGAACTTAACGGAAACGAAACCTTATTTCATGAAAGGTCTTTACTTTGAGCATGGCAGAGCCCTGGAAGAGGCTGCCCAGGGAGGTGGTGGAGTCTCCTTCCCTGGAGACATTCAAACCCCAGCTGGACATGTTCCTGTGGGACCTGCTCTGGCAGGGGGTTGGACTGGGTGATCTCCAGAGGTCCCTTCCAACCCCATGGGATTCTGTGAAAGGAGGCTCGGCTGAAAATATCTATGTTGACCTGAGTAGATCTTGAAGTAGGGTCAATGCACAGTGAATGAAGGTGTCATACCTCTGTGGAAGCAATTTTGGACCATTAACGTGACTTCCCAAAGGTTTGTTTTAAACTAAGGTAGCATAGGGCATCATGTCGTGCCAAAACACAGCCAAGCACAGAGACAGCCTCAACCACCGCCATTGCTGCCGGGGCCAGGGATTGTTGTAGCACATTCAAACTCGGTGTATCTTCTGCATTTGAAATACAAGACAGGGCTGCAAATTGCTCTAATTGAAGTAATGAGAGCAGCATCTCGCCCAGGGTGCTGGTGTGTGGCTTTCTCTCCTCCATCGACCACTCCTCCTTTGCTTGCGTTTGAAGAAATGCGTTACTGAATTCACATAAAACCGTATTTATTCTTCTTGGGAAACTCATTCTTGGTTGCTAGATTGTTCCTTCTGATTCTGGCAGGATCAGGTGTCTGGCGCTTATTGCTACACAGAGCTCATTCTTTAGATATGCGAGCGTGGCTCCGCGCATTTTACTTTTAAATCACAGGACAGGCTCCCAAAACAGAACGCTACAGTTCGGAGAGTTCGAGCATCAGGCTGGAAGTATCGCGGAATGCCGGGATTGGTATTCATTCTAAATACTGACTTTTCAGCTCCGTGGATCTATTTTTAATTCTTCAGGCTGCCAGAGTTTTTGCTGGGTGCTGTGGTGTTGGTTTTTATTCTTTGGTAGTAAAGGTGGGGTTTTTTGGTTTTGTTTTTCTTTTTTTTTAAAAAGAGGAACCGCATTGCTTGTTTTCTCCTTTTCTGTAGCACTAATTCCTAATAATTAATTTGCAAGTTTTGTGGGATAATGGACGTTGTAAAACTGACAGCATCTTAAGAAGACTTGTGTGGGGAGATTTTTTGGGGAGAGGGATTTTTGTAAAGACTGTGGACATGGAGATGTTAGGTCTGTATTTATGTAGTGGTAGAACCTGGCAGGGGGATTTTGTTTTTTGCAGTGCCAGTTTTCAGAAATATTTGTGTGTTTCCCTTATTTGTAGCTATAATCTAAGGATGTGGAGGCAAAACATTTGTCTGAGTTTCTCTAATTTCTTCGTAGCCTCCATTTACTATCGATTTAGCCATTTTTTTTCAGATGTTTGGATGGAATATGCTTTTACTGCTGCGTAATACAGTGCTGTGTAAAACGGGCTCTTTCCCAGAGTGTAAGTCCTGGGAATCTGAGTGTACAATATGCAAAGAACCTGACGTTTCCGCTGTCACCAGGGTCTGCGGCGCTTGATGAAGTTGCTGAGTTAGAGCCTCTTTCATCGAGAGCCTCAAGGCTTTTCAGCGCTTCCCCCTGGCATTCGCCCTTTGCATATCCCTGCAGATATTTGGATAAATTTCATTTAGATCTGCTCTCTGCCCAGCTGGCTGGCTTTGGTTGACATCTTAGCCCAGGCCAGCTTGGGAGTGACTTAAAAGCAGGCACGTCGGAAGCTGTGACGTGACCCTCGCTGGCCGGGGAGCTTGTCCTCGGGTTCCCCTGCCCGAGCTGACTTGGCCACCGGCACCGGTGATGCCCGGCAGTATCCTGGGTCTGATCACTGGTTTTCCAGATGAAGAACTCTGCGTTCCTGCCCTGAGTGGAATTGCAAGACCAGAGATCTTGGGTTTATTTGCGGTTAAACTGTAGCTTGTGTTTTCAATAGCAGGTTCTTGCTCAAGCGTGCAGATTGTAGGCATCCAGGGTGAGACAGCTTCATTTGCCTGCTTCCCCCTTCCCACGGCGTTAAAGAAAGAGCACAAACCAGCATCTGCTTAAAAAACAAAAGCAAAACAAACAAACAAGCAATAACAAAAAAAACCCACAGACGCTGGAGGTGTCTTCGTGCTTGCTCTCTGCTCCTCTGAACTGAAGCTCTTAAGTGTTTGTCGGCTGCCACAGGATTTTGTAAGTTTTGATGTTTGTAAAAGGTGTTCTGCTCCGGTGAGCAGAAAAGCTCTAATTGCAAAGTGTTGATGTCGTAGTTCTGGGGATGTGCTTGCTAATCTGCTCTGTAATTACCTCCAGGCGTTTTATGCGTAGGCCTCAGCTTTTTTGGCCTTCGGTTTCTTTTTCCTTTAAGTCTGGAAACAAAACGTTTGCCTTCATGGAACGTATTCCCAGCTGTGTGGACTGGGCTGGCTGGTGTGAAGCAGGGGTATCCCAGTATCTCCTGTTTCACACCTGTATTTCATGCTGTGTCTATATTTTGGGGGGAGTTGGTTGTTTTCTTGCTTATATCTAATTCCGTAACGTGTTTGTGTTGTGAGTTCAGTGTGTTTTGTGTGTGTGAACCTTCTCATGTAGATTCTTCTGCGAGAGCATCTCTGCGTAGCCTGGTTTTTAGGCTGCAGGCTCCTGGGACCCAAAGCTGGTGGTTTCGCCGGTCCGAGGTTGGCACAGCATCCCCTTTTGTTCAAAGCAGCATCGGGCGCACCGGGGAGATGCCGGCTTCTGTTAAATGAAGTGCTGTGAGAGCAGAAGCTGTCGAGCTTGCAAGGAACTTGCCCAGCTTCTTTATGGAGACACAGGAGGAATGGATCCAGATCCAGACATTGCTGGAACGGCTGAGTTCTCTTTGGTTGGGGTTACGCTTTGTGGCGACCAGATGACATGGGAGAGGGACATGAACTTCTGTTATTCAGCAACAAGGTGGTGTTGGAGCAGCCAGTTTCGTCTTAAACCTTCTGAGAGACCCAACCCCACGATGTGGGGAGCGTGGGGATCTTCAGGGCACCTCTTCCCCCCTGCACTGGGTTCTGGAGGAAATCTTTGCAGGAGGAAAGATGAAATATAATGAAGGTCTAAAAATTTTCCTGCAGACTGCATATTGAAAAAGACAAACAGGTTGAGACACCAATAGCATGAAATCGGAGGCACTGCCTCCCTGGGCTTCGGGGAGGGCTTATCTTCTCTTCCCTGCTCTGGTATTTTTTTTGTGTTGGCACTAATCCTGATAGGAGGCATTCTTTAAAGAAGAGAACACAGCTTCCCTGTGGGTGAAGGAGCTTACCTAATGGCACAGGAATGGTTTCATTAGCAAAGCTTGTCTGGCTGAGCTGATGCTGTCGGTTTGGGTGAGAGTTTGGGTTTTTTATCCTTTCCTTAAAGCAACTTCAACACCACTTACGTATCTCAGTTTTAATGGGCAGCAATCACCATAGTAATGTTCTGAGCGCTTTTAACCTGCTTAGGCTTTTATTTTGGAGTTTATAGTTATTTCATTCTAGGAGTTTTTCAAAACATTATCCTGTTGGTGGCTCTTGTTTCTGCTCTAACTCAGTTTCCTAACCATTATCCTAAACAGTCCCTTAAAGCAGGAATTGTCCCTTGGGTCCAGCATAAGGCTGTTCATTTTGGGTTCTGAAATCAGTCCTATGTTTACCGTGAAGACAGAAAATTTCCTTTCGTCATCAACAGGACTTTTTAAATTATGGATGACTGGAGTAAACAATTTCTAGCTCTTCCTGAAATCTGGATGAATACCAGAGGCATACATTTAATGCAAGAAGTGTGCTTTTGTGTGTGGCAGGGGGTAAAGCGATGGTGGTGGAATTTTCTTCCTCTTTGCTCCATTAGCTTTTCTTCCTTTTTTTTTTTTTAACCTGTTGTTTCTTAGGATTATGTAGAGCATTATATTCCAGTACAGCACTTAAGTGTCTCGAATGCAAGTAATTCGTGTTTTAAACTAAAGCCTTGAAAAGTGATTTGGCTTGTCTTGAAGATGAATTGCATCTCCGGTTGCAGAAAAGCCCCTGTCTGGTGTTAGTGTTGAAATATTGCCAGTACAGAGCAGATTTCAAGGATTAGCTTTTATTTATGTGCCTAAACTATTTTTTATCTACGTTTGACAATGCAGATCAAAGGGGGAGAAAAAGAAATGCCAAATTAACACTCATTAAAATATGGATCTCTCTGTATTTTCTTATAAATCGTTGAAATATCTCAGTTTGTAGGTGGATAGTATTATAATGGAAATAGTTGTTGAAGAGTCATGGAGTCACTTGTCAGTCACTTATTTCCGTAGGTTCCTTACCTGGAGTTCTTCCTATCTTGAGCATTTGCTTTGAGACTGAAAATGTGATCTTCTGACCTCATCTTTGTCACACCCCCCCCCGTCAGAATCCCCTTCGGCTCTTCCCACGCCTCCTGTGTCCCCTTCTCAGGTTGATGAAAGGAAAATACAGAGTCTGCCTTGGAAAGTGTGGGCTGCAGGAGGTAACGAGCTAATTGTCTGACATTCGTCTCTTTGATCTGTTAATAAGATTTTATGGATCATCGTTGCTTTGGAATAGTAGATTTTGAAATTGCTGGCAGTTGGCAGGTGCCTCCCGTCGGTGTTTGGTTGTTGTACAGCGTCCCCGTGCTCCCCTTCGGCTGGAGGAAGGACTGAAATAAACCTTTACGTGGCGGCTCAAAAGCAGCCGGGGATTGTGGCTGTTTATGTCACAGCTAAAGCTACTCCTGCGTCGCCATGTAATGAAAAAAGACACTGAAGTTATCTGTGAGTATCTGGACATCTTCCCCTATAGAAAACATAGCTCCTTTTCTCTCTTGGTCTAAGTTACGAGACACAGAGAGTGATTGTACGTGGTGCGTGTCACTCGTGGGAACTTCAGAGCTGCTCTGGGTGACCCCAAGAGCATTTAACACTGGGAACTCTCTGGCTCTTTCTGACTCTCCTGGCACTCGCCGAGATGCTTTCAGGCCATGGGAAGCACCGAGTCCCGTCCTGTCGGGTCGTGTCTCGGCAAGTCCTACGTCTGTGCGGGTTTTTGGCACGTCTGCCCCGTCCTTCCAGGCTGCCATCCCCGCTGGGAATCCTGCCGGAGCCACACGCTCCTGTCACACAGGGGAAGCCAGCGGGGCTGGCCGTGGTGTGCCAAGGGATTCCCAAGTTGTGCATCTGACTTCATCTTAATATTAGCTAGAGCTGTCTTAAGAGTTCCTTGGCAAAAAGGCAGGACTTGATCCAGGAGTTTATGGGGGGAACAGAATTGTGCCAGCTGGAACCTGAAATGTGCCTGGATGGTCCCACGTGGGGTGGCACTGGTGTGGTCACCCGAGGACGAGATCAATGGATGCCGTGTGTCCTGACCTCTTTGCCATCTTCACTGCAGCGCAGCACGGGTATAGGGGAAAGTCTGAACCCAGTTATTGTCCCTTTGTTTTCTCCTTATGAGTTTCTGGTGACTACTGGTACCTACTGTAAATAAAGCCGTTTGCAAAGATACAGGTCTTAATGAAAGCACAGGCGATGTCCAGTAGACATTCCATAGCAGCCAGACTTGCTGAACATCCTGCAGATGCAGAATTCTGAATGGCAGGTATGGGTCGTTATAAAAATTGTTTCAATTAAAACATTTGAATTTTAAATCTTACTTTGTGCTTTTGGCATTCTGCAGGCCGTTAATTTCTCCTGTTGATTATACCCAAGGAAAAGAGGTGTTTTAAAAACAGGGGAAAGCCACAAAAGCTGACACAGAAGCAACTGTTTCATTACACTTTTTAGAAATAATATCGAGCTGACATTGACAGTTCTGGTTTCAGGTTGGGGGGGGGTTGCTGCCATATCCTGCGCTGTTGTTGGCTGTAACAAGCAAGAGAAAAAAATGATTTTATAATAGGCATGCACTGGAGTGTGAGCTGTGACCAAGCATCAGTTATGTTTTGCAACTCCTGTGCAAAGGCAGAGCTCTAGTAGGGGAACAAGGAGACTATTTTGCTTTAATGTTCTTTTACAATCTTTGGAAAAATAAATAAAATTTTAAAAAGACAATTCCAGAGGCTGTGAGTGTCTGTATGCTGTTGCTGTGAGACCTGGACTGGCATATCTTACTTGGACGGGCTGGCCCTTTCCTGTATTCCTGGACTTGGAGGGAACTTCTGGGAGCCTTTGACTCTTCCCTTCCTCTCTCATTGCTAACGCTTGGTTTTGTTTCTCCCAGCTTCCAGAATGTCCACGGACGGTGGGTTCGGCACAGCGAGCAACAGCGATGCCCAGCAAAGCCTCCAGTCCTTCTGGCCACGGGTCATGGAGGAGATCCGCAATCTCACAGTGGTGAGTGTCCTCTTCAGTTGTGTTATTTCTGAAGAACTGACAGTGAAAAGTCAATGGTGGTGAGATCAACCTCAGCTTGAACAAGTTCCTGCTGCTAATGGGATCCAGCGGAGTCGGCTATTTACACCTTGGAAGGTGTCCTTAAGAGCTGATAAATAATCCTTCAGCCAAGCTTGTGACTATTGGCTACAACTGCCAAAAATTGAGATATAAATTGAATGATTCATAGATAATGAGATGTAATAGTCATCCTTCAGCTCTCTCCGGACTAAAGACTACAACAAAGTTGACTCAAAGGTTCTTTTAACAGGCAAAATGATGATGTGGCTGCTTTCTGGAGAATTGCAGAGGAATTATCTGCCGTTTGGTGGGGGGAAAGGGAAGTGATCTTAAAATAGCTACAGGTATAAGTGTAGCTGCCATAAGCTGTTTTAGCTAACGGAAGATTGAGGGATTTGAGACTATACCTCATGGTGTATTACGTGGGCTGTTTAACTCCTGTTCAAATTCTGTAATGTAAAATGTGTGACCAGCGTGTGAGGGAGCTCTTATCCCTGAAGGATGAGCCACATCAGCACACCCTGTTTGAACGTTACTGTTCAAAACAGGACTTGGTCCCTACCCCCTTCATAATTCAAATACCTGGCTATTGGCACAACTTTGTGAATGAATTTTTGGGTTCAGACTTTTGTATAGAACCCTCGTGCCCTCCTTCCCAACCGTCTTCTTTGACAAGCCTGAAGTTTTGAAAATCACTTGAATGCCAAGTGCATCATTATCACATGCTTTATTAATTTAAAGGCATTTGATTAAAAAAAAAAGTCCTGTGTAAGCTGAGAATAAGAATTGGGACTAAGTAGCTTCTATTTTTTTCCATCCCCAAAAGAGATGTGCCTGAGAACAAGGGCATATAATAAAAATGACTTTCTGAGAGAGACTGATAGATCACTGCGATACAGTGCTCCTGAAAGCACACTCCTGGGCTTCTCGTCTACCTGAAAACAAAGGGACTCCAGTCGAAGATGGGCTGTTCAAAGTGAAAACCCCAATCCAGTAGTATGAAGATAAGCTGCTTTTTTTCAGCCTGTGTGCAGATAGTTGATTAAAGAAACAGATGTAGAAATTTGTATGCATAACCAGAATTAATTACTTTCTTCTTTCAGCGCAGTGAATTCTCGTGTTCAAGAGCTGTAGTTTGTCTTCATCTCCACATGAAAGGGGTTTATTCTACGGCTTATCAACTATGGGCAGCTTAATTTTTAACTTCATATGAATCTATTTATTGCCTTGTGAGCTAGTAAGTCATTGAAAATTTAACTGAGGACAGTGAAGGGAGTTGGAAAGGAAAAGCGATAACAGCAAAACATTCCTGGGTGGCTGTCCCCTGCGTAATCAAATCCTGAAATTTAATTGTGCATCTTGCTGGACGTAAGTAAAGTTAAAGCTCATCTGCATGTGCTGCACAGCAGAGCTCGGAGCAGCTGCTGGATGGAAAGCCTGCTTTGGCTTCCTGCTTCTTGGGCTATTTCTGCCTCACTTTGTGTGTTTGCCACGTGCCACCGGTAGCCAAAATTCAGGGGGAATAAAACAAGGGGGCTGCTTTAGAAGAATGAGCCAAAGCTCCCCATTCTCCACTCCATATAACAGCAAGGACTGTGTCCTGTCTGGGAGAAAGGGGGAGCAGGACAAGGCTGAAACGCGCATTTCAGCTCCACAATGTGTTAGAAGAGGCCTGTGAAAACATTGAGACCTAATTTGGAAAAAAAGAAAAGATGAAGAATTGGTGTCTAAAGTTTGTTCTGCTGGGAAGTAGCCAGCAGTGGTCATGCTTCCCTTCACCATGGTACTTGTGTATTAATTTTGATTTCTGTGACGTTTGCCTGTCTGCCTTAAAGGAATAAAGGAGCTTGAATTTTTTGTAATTTCCTACTGTCTCTAAAGATTTCAGTAGCGTTGGACCTCTGCTTGTCTACTTGCACTTCTGCTGTTTGTAGAAGTTAATATACGTAAGATTATTAAGAGTTTCACAAATTAGGACTTTTCTCCTCATCTTTCTTTAAACCTTGCTCCAAAGCTCATGAGGTTCTTTAAAAAGGAATGAGCTTTTTAAAAACAAAACCCAATAAAAAACGTCAAAAAAACCCCTTTGGGATATTTTTCCAGGCCCTAGCAACCCTGTAACTTGTTTGTGTGGCGGTTACTGGTTGAAAATGTCACCGTGAGCACACTGTGTGTTGGAGCACAGGTCCCAGCTTCTCCCACTGCCCAAAATACTTCCAAAATCCAGTGTTCACCAGCAGGATGCGACAGCCCGAGCTCTCCTTGCAAGGACACCCCCAAATCAGTTCTCATTTGCAGCATATTACTAGGAGCACCCCATTCATGTTTGCCTACAGAAAAGCACAGAGCTCTTTTTAAATATATATGTATATAAAAGGATGCATATGAATATACATACAATTTTTATATATAAATTAAATAAAATGCCCCCTGCTGGAGTGCTGCCTGGACCGTGCACAACCTCCATATTCTGCTTCAATAGAAAGCAGCATTTTCAGCATTTTTTTTTCTCTCTCTTTTGTTTCACTAAAACCTCTTGCAGCGCCTTCTTCCCTAGAGAAATGAGTTTCCTTTTATTTTCTATGACATTTTTGTGAAGAAGGGAAGACCTTTCTTTTTTTGTTGTTTTAGAAGCCCTTTGTGGGTAGAGATTCTGCATTCCTGATGCAGGGGTATGTAGCCTCAGCCTTTCTCCCTTTTTAAGAGGTTCCTAGTAGCAACGCACTTTGAATTTATTTACTTATTTATTTATTATTATTATTATGTTCAGAGGAGGGAGCCCAGTGTTTGTAGTGAGGCCCTGCTCACGTTGGGTGACAGCACAGTGACAGTGCTCACTGTCCCCATAACCATGGTTTCACCCTTCAGAGCCAGCAGTTCTCTTTGCTGGAAAATAGTGAGAAATCCATCCTAGAAGAGATTTATTTTTTGAACGTGATTCCCACAAGGTTTTTAACACCAAAATTGGTATCAGGCAAGAGGGAAGTACAGTTAAAGCAAAGGAGGTTTCATCCTGTGGCCCCACACGGCTCCTCGTGCCTTCAGTTTCTCTTGTGACTTTCTGTTCATTCCAATGGTTTCTGGGTCCCGAGACAGCTAATTGAATTAGTTTCTTCAAATATAAATAGATGGAGAAATGTGTAGCACTAGAAACATTCTGTTCTGCAGAATGACTTCAACTTTGAGGTGAAATAGTCGATACAAGTGTCTGACAGAAGATTTAAGTAGAATTCTGTTGGTATAAAATACAGAAAAGCAGACGGGGATTCTCAGGCCTGAGGAAAAGCTGCCAGACCTCAAGGAAAATAAGTTATTTTTATAAAAGTAACTTTAGCCAGTTTAGTTCCAGACAATAGTGACTCTTAACATTTCTTATCTTACCTTTGTTTGCAGTTAAGTATCAGTAAAGAGTCTCTCAAATTGAATCTCTCTGCAGAAAGATTTCAGAGTTCAAGAACTCCCTCTGGCTCGTATTAAGAAGATAATGAAACTAGATGAAGATGTGAAGGTACAGTCGTGGGGATTTTTTTAAGTGTTTATGATCCTTCTGGTAGATATTGTAGCTGTAATTCCTTGCAATTCATTACTTATTGTTTATTATTATTTTTAAAGTACATTTCAGCAGTTGGCTCGAATGCAGTATTAGTTGGCCTTGTATAATTAAACTGAGCTGGGAAAGCAGAATCATTTGGGATCTTTGCTGAAGACTTTTGCAGTTTTGCTTTCTTCTGGTAAATACCAGTCTACTGTATCATCCTGTAATTCCTTTTTTTCCCTAGTGCTTAATTGACTTGTGTTTCCTCCTCGTTTCTCTCTATTTTTCCTTTCACAAATCTATAGTGTTTAATATGAAGAGTGAGATCACTTCGGTGTGCGCTGTGCTGTTTCAGGTGTTATGGAACAAATAAGTGATCATTGAGGTAGATAGCGTGCGTTTGGTAGCAGTATTTGAGCTGACCCCCTGCCGTGGGGGTCCAGGATGGTAACACAGGAGTTGACTGATGAAATCTTCCTGACGTAAGAGGAAGGAGAAAGGAATCACCTGCCGGGTTTGACTCTTGCTCCAGTCCTCCTGGTTTTTAAGTTGGGAAACTGTCAGACACTTAAATCATAAGAGAAAAGAGAATGGTTTGTGCTTTCTTCTTTTTCTCAGTGCGACACCATCCTTCTGTTAGGACAACTTTTAACATTTAAGAGATCCTGGAAAAGGTGTGTGGTGTTTTCCCGCGCAAGGGAACGATTCATCCAGCCTGGAAGGGGAGGGAACCCTGGTCTCTAATGTGTCTGAACCCAACGAGTGCCAGATTTTTTGATGATGAAGGGGAAAATAAGATTTAAGGGCAGGAGGGAAGTCTCTGGCCTTCCTGGAACATTATTTGACAAGGAGAAGGCTGTACAAGCAAGCATTCATGCCAAGCCAGCTAATAATCAAACTGCTTAATTTGAGTAAAACTTGAGTTAGATACTTTTTAAGGAAAAGGAATGTGGTGAGGGAAAGTCTTTACTCAAGCCTCTAAACCTCCTTTGCAATTTCAGCATTCATTTCAAATTATATAAAAGTTTTAACTATAAAATAAGGTTTTAAAACAAGCCCTCAAGCATCATCTTCAGTTTCCAAATTATTTATGCCCATGCCAAGGTGCTCCAAGAGGAGCTGCTGGTTAACACCCTGGAGATGGACATGTGCTGATGCCATTTACTGGACCACCATAATCCAGAATAATATGGACTAACATCTGACTAGTCCTGGAGGAAACAGGTTTTCCAGACAGATTTTTAGATGCCCAATACTCTCAACACTGGAGTGTCACACCCATAGATATCCTGATGTGGAAATTCCCCCAACTTGCCTGTTAAACAATGCAGCCATTCAGATTTGAGTGAGGTGATGAGGTTACTCCAACTGCCGCTGTGCAGTGTGAGGATACTAATGGTAAAATTTAAAAACAAAACATTATAAATCTGATTGCAGATGATCAGCGCAGAAGCCCCGGTGCTGTTCGCCAAGGCAGCTCAGATCTTCATAACAGAATTGACGTTGCGAGCCTGGATCCACACAGAAGACAACAAGCGCAGGACTCTGCAGGTACCGGAGCTGCTCCTGCCTGGCCTTCAGCTGCCTCAGAAACTGTTTCCAGCTCTGTTTCCATAACATCAGGCGTGTTTTGTAGACAGTTTTGTAGACAGTAACTTCAGTACCTGTGTTTATTGCTACAAAGCACAGGCGCAGTGTAACTGTGCGACTGAAATGCTTTTTTTTTTACTTAATTTGTTTTCAAAAAAACAAAACACAACCCCCCCAAAAAACCCAACCCAAACCAGAAACCAAAGCTGCAGCTGTGAGCTAATTGTCACCTGCTCTTAACGACTCCGGGTAGTTGTTGAACCTCTGGATGATTTGTTTTGCAGGAGTAGTTCTAATGTAACCTTGTAGATGGTAATTTGTGTTGATAAGTGTATAGCGATGAAAACAAAAATACCCTCTTCCAGAGAGATTGCTGTTTCTTCTGGATTGAGAGGTCCTCAATAACAGTGATTTCTTAGTGATTCAAGAGTAAACTGTAATTCTTCAGGGTCTTTTTATAGGGGAAAAGAAAACGACATTCACTTTTAGTCTTACATGTTGACCAGAACGACTTGAAGGATAATGAGCATCAGTTCAGGTGCTCGGATCAGAGGTGAGAGACGGGTACGAAGGGCCATGATGTTGTCCCCCTGTGCCCTGGTGTGGAGCTTTCTGTAAGGGCAAGGAGACTGCTCTGATCCCAGTCCAAAGCTGCCCTATTCAATGGGCATCCGGCCCCTCGGTCCCCACTGAACTGGGCTGATGCTACTTACTTAACCCAAGTATTAATGCAGTTACTGTGAAAAGCATATATTTGATATAAGTTCCGCGAACAAGATGTTTCATAAGCACAAGTGCTGACTCGGGCATGTCCTGTGAACAGTTTTCAGGCTCGATGGGTCCGTTTATTTCAGAATCGCTCTTAAATCCTGATCCTAATGTATATCTAAGACCTTGAATTGACTCAGCTTTTATTTCCAAGTGCTCTGCCGTCCCGGCACGGCTGCTCTCCGCATGGAGAAACACGGGCTCTGCTTAGAGTATTTGGGAGGAAGATTCCGAGTGGAGAGGTTTGAGTTATGGAAGTCTATTCCTGAGGAAATTGGATTGAATCCAATCCTCAGCAGAGAGAATGAAATATGAGATACATCTGTTCAGTACAAGTTTCCTTCCCGGTGAAGGTATTTTTATGATATATTCTGCCTGCAGAACAAAGGAATTGTCTCTCTCATGCTTTCTACGTGATGGTTGTTTTACAATTAAATGCCAAGTCAGTGAAAGGTTTAGAAATGTCAGCTCACCTGAAATGAGAGGCTTGATGGTCTTTTAAATTCTACCCACTCGTTAGGCAGCGTAGGCATCTCTGTCTCAAATCTTGTTCATGTATATAATGCTCTTTACAAATTTATCTGCAGCTAATGAGAATGAAGCTTTTAATAGCTTCTTGAATTAGCCCTACTTTTTAAGATGGCTTGCAAGAATTTTAAAGTGACGGAGTACTTTTAGTTTTAAAGAAATTAATCTTTTTTTATCTTGGGAGTTGTTTCAAATCTTAAGCAAATACATTTAAGTGATGACTTATTGCTGGGTAACTCCTTATTCAGGTCTTTAATACTTTGATATAATGCTATTCTTTTGCATTTCTTTTTCAGGCAAGGTATAAAAGTAAAGTTAAAAGCTGTTTTGGGAAGATACCTTGCCAGTTTTTCATACAAGCTTGTTGGCTCATCCTTTTTCTGATACATGTTTGGCCAGTTTGCTGAGTGTATGTTTTTATCTTCATGCTTTCTTTTAACCATTCTGCCCTTCCACATGCTGCAGCTTGTTCTCTCAGCATCTCTTGGGATTCCCCTGCCCTGAATAAAATCCTGTGATACTTTCTTTTTTTTCTTTTTTTTTTTAATCCCCACCCCCAACTCATAGATTCTGCATATGTTGCTGCTAATACACGGAGCAGTTATCCTGGTCTTCCTGCAAAGCTGCTTTTCAGATGTCTTGGGGATTTTTAAAATCTTTTTGGTTTTTTTAGAAGAATTCCATTTTTTTTAATGTACTAGAAGGCTTATGGTGACTGTCATGAGCCCTCTGTGGTGAACTACAGCGGTACCGTTGTGCAGAGGCTGATGAAGGCAGGTGGGTGAGCAGATGACTGTAAAAGCCCAAGTTTGATAAGCACCTTCTTATCGCACATCTCAGAAGCCTCCCTGGGCACGAGACGGTGGTGTTGGCGCTGAAACAGAAGCTCTCCCTACTGGCTTCACCTCTTGGGGTCTGAAGAAGAAGTTCTCACTTGACTCAGTTAAAAAGCTCTAACTTTTATTTGTCCAGTGACAAAACAGCCTTCTAAAGTCGAAGAACTAAAGCTTTTCTCTTTTTGTTTTTCCAGAGGAATGACATTGCCATGGCAATTACAAAGTTTGATCAATTTGACTTTCTCATCGATATTGTTCCAAGAGATGAACTGAAGCCTCCAAAGCGGCAGGTGAGACATAAAGATGATTTCCTTGTTGTCTGTCCTTTCCTTGGTGCGATTTTGGTCTCTAATTAAAAGAAAGATGATTAAAGCAATACAGAGTCAGGTTTAAACATGAGGTTTGTGCCTCTGTCTTTTGCATGTTTATTTACAGTAGTTTTCAGGTTCTTTATTTTTAACGGAAATAGAGCTCAAGTGGAGATTTACAGAAGTCTCGGATTTACTTAAGTGACAAAAACATTGCTAAATAGCTCTGATACCAACTGTTGCCAATGTTAAAAATTTAACTTTAAACACATGCTGAGTCTTCATCCTTTGAGTTGTAAAGGGAGAACCAGGCTTCTTTGCTTGGAGGTCCCACCTCCTGCATCCTTTGGGGCAGTCATTGCTACTGTAAACATCCTTGACTGGAAGCTGTAAGGTGTTAGAAGGAGCTTTCAGTCGGATGTTTACAGCAGCAGGCTGCTGCCGGCCTCTCAGCACAAGATCTTCCAAACCTAATGGCCTTCTCAGGTTTTACAAAGTGCTTTTTTCCCTCCATGTGTGAAACGCTGCTGAAAATGCCAGGAGGTGGGGTTGGAGCTGCTGCAAACATGCAAAGAAACATATCCAGCTCCTGGTAGACTTTAATTTTTCTCCTTCACCTAAAAGCTTGGTGTTTTGCTGTTTGGAGCGTTGGTCTTTGCCTTTCACCAGTTCAGTAATTGCTCATCTCTCTTTGTCACGAGTTGTCCGGTTGATAACAGGGCTGGGCTGCCATCGGTACGTCTCTGCCAGGGAACAGCTCCGCTCAGACACTGCTGCACCTCCTTCAACTCCTGGAATTGTTGCACAGGGCTCAGCTGGACCAATTTCTTCTTTTGAAGAGTAAATTTTGCAGTAGTTTATAACAATTTACAACAATTCCTTCAGCTGCTTTTTTTTCTGATACTTTTGAAGCTTTGCAGTGTGTGAGCGTTTGAAAAAATCCAGTGTGGTCCTTAAAATAGCTTCTCTAGTGAGCGTGAGAGGAGAGGTTGGCATACTTTAAAACATCTTTTTGGCAAGTGTTTTACTTGGAAGTTTTTTTTGACATGTTGGGGTTTTTTTTGCATTTCAGTATAAATCTGGAAAACATGCAAAGCCTTCGTGGTGCTACTGAAGTGATGGCCAAAGGGAGGAAATACACCCTTCATCCTTTCTGATGGCCTGAGTTGAGTTTATCCTCTCATTCTGATTTCCAGAAGCAGCATAACTTTCTAATAAATGAGGAAAATACCTTTACATGTCAAAATGGATGCAGGAGAGTCCGTCCTACTGCTGCAGTCAGCTGTGGTTAAAATTAGCAGCATCCCAAGGCTTCCTTACAGGTGTGCTGGGAGCTCTGCGTTCTGTACCACGGTGAGCATCACATGTGGGAGCACAGCTCCTTCCATCCTTCCACTGAGATGATTTATCCAAAGATCATTAGTTCAGTATTAATTAAAAAGACAAATCAGGAGCCTGTACAGCCGCTCTCAGTCCTTTGCTGAGCTGGAGGAAAGAAAACCCACGTCTCAGTTTGTTGAGCTTGATAAGCCGAGAGGAGTTGGCTGCAGCCTGAAGTAACACAGGTTAATTCTGGCGCTGCAAATTCAAGTTCTTTTTTCTTTTAGGTGCCTCATTCAGTTACTCTGTAGTGCTATTTTTAGAAATACTCCATGTTTGGGAGGGAGAACATTACCCATATCTTTGTTTCCTTGCTGGTGCCTTTTGATTCCTATCAGAATGTTCTGATTACAGCACATTCCAGTTCTCTAATCAAATAAACGCCTGCGGTATTTTAGTGGTGTGGTGGATGCATATAGGTTGGTGGGTTAACGCCACTTGATGATACATCCTGCCAGAGCTGTGTCTCTTGGATTGCGCAGCATCAGCAGCGAAACCCTGTCGGGTTTTTGGATTGAAATGGGCTTTAGAGATGTGTCTCTTGCCGATACATCCACCGCCTGCAATCGCTGCTGAGTCACCTGAAATACTCCTTATGGCGAGAGGAGTTTAATGGAGAAATTGCTGCCCGATGGGAACGTGGGTTAGGACTTCGCAGTGGAAAATACTTCTTTGATTCAGCAGTGTTGAAAAGCGGCTGCCTGTAGGCTGAGGGCCTGCCCTTTTTGGCTGGGGGTACAACCTGTATTTTATCTCCACCACAGAAAAGACTGTTTGACAAGTTAGTGTTGGTTCCGTGGAAGAGCTGGGAATGAAACCGTGACTGTTATGTTGCTCTGGTAACTAAAGCTGTGGCTTGAAAATAAAAGATGGCAAACGATGCGCTACAACCTCGTTGAAGCAGATTTGAATTTACAGCCATTTTTGCCTATAGCAACTATAACTTAACCTGGAATAGATACACACAGAAGTACTCTGTTGCTATAATTGTTTTGGGATTCAGCTAAGAACTGAGGATTGGAGCGCTCTGGAAATAAATCTAAGGACTGAGCTTTGCAGAAACAGCCACAGCTCTTCTGTGCATCTGCTTTTGTGGTTAACTGGAGACCTGTCCTGTTGAATATATATATTTTAAACTTGTTATTAATCCCTCCCCCAAAGGATTTGGAATAATCAGTGAATTACCATGTGTAGGAAGTATTGTGTTTGATTGCAGTGAGTTGCAGTAGTGTGGGATAGTGCTGGTGTTTGCTCTGAGGGCCAGCCTTGGAAGTTACTTCTTGATTACAGCCAACTGTGAACAGCTTAATCTTTGGGGGGTAATTTTCTGGTAGGCTGTTGAGAAACCTCCCAATAGTAAGTCTTTTCCTTAGTTGCTGTCCCTCTTGAGAGTCTTGCATCTGAGCAAAAGGGTTCTCTTACTCAAGCCTGATGCCCATCTAGACAAAATACACTGACTTTATTTAATGTCAACTTTTCTTTTCCTGTCCAGTTGGATGCACTGGAGGTAACCCGTGAGCAAACCTCGTTCAATGCAGGGGGCTCAAGCAGTCTCGTGTGAGTGGGAATCTGCCATGTTGTAGCATGTGTAAACATCCTACACTCTCAGCTGTGAACTGGAGGTGGCTGGGAGAGGATTGTTTACGCCTTCTGCCATGGAGTGAACATCTGGGGAGCTGCGTCTTCCCGAAGGTGTGAGATCCAACTGCTCCTCTGGGGAGCTTAAGAATATCGATTCTCAGGTGTTAACGGCTTGCCACTTAATGTAATCTCTGAAAATCTACTTCTTTGCCTAAAGCATCATTAATCGTAGGGCCTTTTCTCTCCTAAATACATGCTTAGATAAAACAAAACAGCAGTATTACGGCCCATGCCTTCTGAAAGTGAGCTAGAGCAGAGCCTTTTGTTTCTCCACACTGTTGAGACATTCCTGCTACCAGCAGAATCGGGCTGTTAAGCCGCGGGACGGGATGAAGTTGTTACAGTTCTGGAAAAGCTGGATTTAAATAAATGAATAAAGGCACGACAGTATGCATCAAGTCTGCAACTCTCATTCCCAGGGGTTTAACAGCGGAGCTAGATTGAGATTTGTGTTGGGCACGTAGGCTAAGAGGGGTTTTGTTGACAGGTGAGACTTTGTAAGTCTTCCTGGTGCATTTGCAATTCGTTCTGCGTTAAGATAACAGGCGATGATGGCGTTTACTGAGGAGCTGCGTGGTTTTCAACTATGGTAATTTTACTCATTTGCGTCCCAGAATGAAATTGATGACTACATTATTATACGCAGGGTATTGGAAATGGTTTTGATTTCCATATAGCTGAATAAATGAGGAAACCCATCTTGATTTATCGTTTCAGATTTACTTAGCTAAACTGTTACGAGGGAGGTATTAAAGACACTTTCCCATGGAGCATGCTGGCGGCGGAGGGGTGTGTTTCAGCCATGGTTGGGGTGTTTGGTGGCTGTTGATCTGTTCCCTCCCCGTTCACCTGTTGCTTCCCTGTGCTGCAGGAGGAGGTGCGTCAGGCTGTCACCCCAGCGGAGCCTGTACAGTATTATTTCACACTTGCTCAGCAACCCGCTGCTGTGCAGGTTCAGGGACAGCAGCAAGGACAACAGACCACCACATCGACCACCACCATCCAGCCTGGACAGATCATCATCGCCCAACCTCAGCAGGGGCAGGTGAGCCACGGGCAGCGTCCAGGGGCTTCCCGCTTCACTGGATCCCCTGAAGCCCCCAGCTTGCCCGTAGTGTATTGCAGTATCCTGTTCTGACCACTCAGAACAGTCAATAACAATATAGAAATGTGTTTTCTGGTCACGACCAGGTGTTTAGATACCTTAATAACAAGGGTCTTCTAGGTCCTGGGTTCCCTTCATGGTGGTTTAAGCATCACCAAGGAACAGTGGGTGTAGGAAGCAGCCTGTCGCTTGCAGTCTTTGTATCTTGTGGCCGTTTCACCCGTGTTCAAGTCCTGGCTTGGTCCTTATCCCCGTTCTGAATGCAGACAACCCCCGTGACGATGCAGGTTGGAGAAGGCCAGCAGGTACAGATAGTGCAGGCCCAACCCCAAGGACAGACCCAGCAGGCTCAGAGCGGAACTGGGCAGACCATGCAAGTCATGCAGCAGATCATCACCAATACAGGAGAAATCCAGCAAATACCGGTAAGACTTTGCCAGTGGAAACGTCTAACAGGCTTGCGAGCAAACTCTCTGCTCGTGTTCTGGCATGAGATTGTATATCTACGGATTTTTTTTAACTGTAAGAGGAAATTTGGATTGAGTGGTGTGTTTCCTGCACTTAGAGAGGAAAACTAACCAGGTGTGACATGAAATGGGAAATAAATCTAACCCATCTAGTGTAGACTCATTGCCCACCCCCAACACTTATCCCCTGAGTGAAATGGTTACGATTAGGAAGCAATAAATAAAATATTTCCTGGATAAACCTTAGTTCTTTACTACAGCATGGTTTCAATAAAGCAGAATTAACTTCTTTTGCCTTTACTTGGTTCTGCCTCTGCAATCTGAAGTCATGACCCGGCAGACTGAGTGGGAAAGGTGCCATCTGTGAGTTATTAATAAACTTTTATGTCGTAAGAAATATTTCTACAAAATGCTTTGAGCTGGTTGTAGGAATGGCTTTGCAGAACCAGAAGATATCTCCTCACTTTCACGTCAGAACAGACCTGCTGTGGCCTTAAAAATGGGATTTTGAGTACCCAGCATCAGCAGGGACATTCTGGCATGTGTCCTGGGTAAACACGTGGGTCAAAAAAAGTCACATTTTTTCCTCTCTTCTCTGTAACTTGCAATCACAACAAAGCCGGGGCTGTTGGTTCCCATCTGGAAAATTTCACACCTCTTAAAGAAAAAAAAATAGATCTGTCCAGTTCTATGTACTTAACCAGCAACCCAAAGGTCAGAGTGAGCAACCAGGACGAGTGTTTCGCTTTGTCTTTGATTTCTGTTACTAAGAAGTGACCCACAGCTGTGGCACAAGTGATCTTTTGCAGCAGTTTTGCTTTTGGAGATTTGCTGAGCTTCCCTCTGTCCGTCTGGCAAATGTCCGTGCTTCGCCACAGCGTCTTGAAAGGGGTTTAGATCGTGGGTGTTGCCCGATTTTTCCAATTCACTTCCAAATTCTTTTCATCTCTTAAGTCTTCAGCTGATCCCTGCTGCGTGGCTTAAGGTGTTGGTCAGAAAGGAACAGCAAGGAAGTGAATTGTTTGCCAAATAGGGTGTTTCACTACAAACAACATTTTTTTCTTCTTTTCATTTTCCGCTACCTTTCTTTTACATTCTTTTTTTTTTTCATCTTCCTTTCCTTATCAAAGTCTCTAAAAGATACTTTGTTCTTCAAAGCATTTTGGAAGGAGATCTCCACCTCCAGCCCCAGTGAATCCATTCCAGCAGTACTGAAATGTTGCAGCATCCTCCTTTGGTTCAGCAATAAAAGAACAGTTCATACTTGATTTCCAGTTGTCTCCAGTGGATGCTGGGAGCCCCTGCAAGAAGGGGGCTGGGAGAGCTGCCAGGAGAAAGAATTCTTTATAAAGTAGCTGTGAGGAGGCCATAGCCTTCTGCAGGAAGAGCTGTTCTCCACGAAGGTGGATCCTATTGTAAGTGTCCTGTGTTTCAGGAGGCTTTTTAATTAGCATCTGGTTTTGGCCAAGCATGTGCTTCTACCTCCCTCTTGTCTGGGAGCATCTAAGGCGAGGGAGCTGTGACTGCTGCTCAGAAGCTGCAGATGTGAGACGGGAACTGCCAAGTGCCAGAGTCCTCTGTCTTGTGTCTTTGGGAGCACTTGGCTCTATAAAACCTGCAAGTCTGCAAAACAGAGCAACTTAGGAGCTGTGCTAATGAAACAGTCACACCTTGTGCTTCTGTGTCTAGCAGAGATACTGGTTTGACTGTAATTAAGAGGATTCTTCTTAATCATGGTGCATTAAAGAGCCACAATTCATGCCGAAGGCAGCATCTTTCCCCTCGCTGGCTTCCAGCAAGTGAAGTGAAATAGAAGATGGAGCCGTGCACTCGCTGCGAGCGCTTTGTAGTGCCCTGGCCTGGAAAGCAGGTTTTGTTTGGATTCACAGAATTGCAGCCCTCGGTCTCCTCAGCACTGCTCTCCCTTCTGCTCTCTTTCTGCTGCACTCGTGTTATTTTCCCATTGAGTTTCCTTTCTCTTTTGATACAGTTAGTGCTTCTGATTCCTTTTCGCTCTGGTATATGTTTGGGTTCTGCAAAGAATCTTTCATAACCCAAATGCGACAGTTTAAAACACTCTCTAAAGCTGGCGGTGCCTCTGGCGGTTGCCGGGGTGTTGAGAGAATCTCCCTACTCTTGGCTGCTGCTTTTCCCGTGCTCCTGCTGCTCCGGACACTTCCCTGCTGCCACTTACCATTTCTTCAGGACCACGGGTTGCCTCTGGAAAGGTGGCTTTTATTTTTTTAAAAACTGAGGAAAAACCTGGAAGTGTGCATGTTAACGAAATGGTAATCATTTGCTTGTCTGCATTACCTTTGTGTTAAATGGCGTCTGTATCTTGGCCAGACCTCACTGGGCAGGTTCTGTGGAGCTGACTCTCCTTTCTGGAAGAATGTTCTTTCTACATCTCTTCCATCCATCCAGTTAGTGGTGAAGTTAACATCAATGCAGGAAGCCCCCAGTGTGGAAAACATGCTCTGCGGGCAGGTCTTGGTCCAGAAACAGTTTTTTTATTGACGTGTTTATGTTCCCGTGGAGTTTATTCGCTCTTGAAATAATATTGGAGCTTTCAGACACAGCTGGTGAAGTCAGCGGCGTTTGTGTATGTGCCAAGCCCGTGTTCTAAGCCCTTGAACCGTTGTCACTGAGCAGTTTTCAAGTGGTTTGTGTGTCCTTCTTTCCCCTTTTTAAAAAGAAAAAAAAAAAGCCCTCAAAACATTTTTGGTGTATAATTAACCTTAAGGCTGTGAATCCAAATGTTCTAAAGTTAAGTAACACTCAATGAAAAAATTCAACGGTAGCATTGATCTTACTGTGACCTTTTTATTGCTTCTCGGGTGTGGATTAGTACTAATACCTGTTTCTGTCACAGAAAATGCAAGGTGAGACTTGAGGTTACCACGAGGACATTGATTTCATATCCCACACCCCCAAGCATCTGACCCTGCAAATTCAGGGATTGTAGGAAATAAATTTGCATTTGATTGTTAAACACAGAAGGTATTGGCCTTTGCTGGGTGGGTGCTGAGGCTGGCAGAGTTGCATTAAAAGCTTCCAGATATTCCCTCGCAATATTCCTGGGGTTTGTCATCTCTGCTGTCTTTGTGTGAGAGTTTCCCATACGTTCTTTTATATTTTTTTGGCAGGATATAATAGGAGTGTCATTGTGTGCAGGCGGCTCATAACTGTCTTCTTCATGCGAAACGATCCATCAAAGCAGTAACTCGATTCTCGTAACCAGCAAGAAAAATAAGTGGTTCTCAAAGCACTCTGAAATTCAGCAATTAATATGCTTTAGCTACTAACTGCCCACTCCCGCTCCGGAGGCAGAAGTAACGTTGTGCTTCCTCGGGGTTTGACTCCAAGAACCTGCAGGAGTTCCCTGGACTCTGTTCTCGCCCTGGCAGGGTCTGTGGTAGTTGCTCATCTAAAACTGTGAATCACCCGGAGCTTCCCGGTGTCATCTATTGCTCCGGCTTCTGTTGGGGAAACGAGAAGGCAAAGTTTGTGTGTTTCAGGTTACCCGGTTACCTGTTTAATTTTCTTTCCCTGCCCCCTCCGCTTGTCTCCAGGTTCAGTTGAATGCTGGCCAGCTGCAGTATATCCGCTTAGCCCAGCCCGTGTCAGGCACCCAGGTAGTCCAGGGGCAGATCCAGACGCTTGCAACCAATGCACAGCAGGTAGGCACTCTAACGGCAGGGCTGGCATTAACCGCTAAAGTGTTGTTCCCTAGCTCCTGAAACGGCAAATTCCAGTCGAAATCACCGACTCTTGGGCTAGGATTCCTGCATTTTCTTTTCTTCCTGTTACTTTCATCGGAATAATAAAGCACGGAGCGTAGCGGAAGCCTCCTTTACCTCTGCGGGAAAGGTGCATGCCTATATGTGTGTGTCTGTGTCTCGCTGTGTAAAGCTTGTGCCGCTTCTGAGCCGGCTGCAGGTAAAGCTCGAGTTCATCAACCTTCTCTTTCCTTCTGCTCCTTCTGGCTGGGCGAGGGAGGAGCAGCCCTGCCGCCTCTGGGGGAAGGCTGTCGCGGAGGTGAAGCATCGAGACCGGCGTTGCTGCCAGCGGGTTGTCCCATGTTCTCCTCGAGACCACTGAGGGATTCTTCTCTGCCTTCAGAGGACAGGAAGGCTGCTGCTTTCCTCCTCGCGGAAATCAGGGAGGATGTGCTTGTGTTTGGTTTGGAACGGTGGAATCCCATGTCCTTCGTTCTTGACTTGCCGTTAGCACCAGCGCGACCACGGGCCGGCAGCTAAACTGTGTCTTACCACCCGGTGGGGCAACGGAGTTTGGAAGAGTCGAAAAGCTCTTGAAAGGCAGCAGCAGAATATTGTTAGTGGGGTTGTGACCCTCTCCGAAGCGCTGGCAGTGATCGTCCTTCTCTTGTCCTTGCAGATAACGCAGACAGAAGTCCAGCAGGGGCAGCAGCAGTTCAGCCAGTTCACAGACGGGCAGGTAAGAACTCGGAGCTCGTTGGTGCGTCGTCCCTTTGAAGTCAAGGGCTGGAAACACTGTCCTACAGTCTGCATCAGCTCCTCCTGATAAATCACTGCTGCTGCCAGCAAATCCCAACCAGGAGCGGGATGTGGTGCCAGTCATACTTAATTCAGGTGGATTCTTCATGTCCTACGGCCTCTGCTCCCAGTTAATCCAGCCCATTGCGCTCTGGGTGGGATCCAATTTAGTCCTAACCAGGTTAGGAATAAAGATCTTAACATTTAGCTATTGACTGTTCTGTAAGTAGCCTGAAGTAAGTGTGGGGATCAGAAATTCACAGAATTATTTTGCTATCATTTAGCAGCAAATAACTAGCAGCAGTTTGTGGTCTGTTTCTTTGAGGGGACAGATTTTCCTTGGATGTGAGAGGTGCTTTTAGTGCCACCACTGAGCTTGTGGGGTTAATGCCCAGCGTGGTTTGGAGGGACCTGGTGCAGGGGATGATGAGAACTGATGGTTCTTTCTTTCTCCTGCTCCTCACTCCGCCAGCAACTGTATCAGATCCAGCAGGTGACCATGCCTGCGGGCCAGGACATCGCCCAGCCCATGTTCATTCAGTCCACCAACCAAACCTCGGACGGCCAGGCCACGCAGGTGACAGGGGACTGAGTGGGGACCTCGTGGTGAGTCCTCTCTGCCTGGAAACCAGCACGTTCCAGCTCCACCTCTGCCTGGTCTGACGAACGCATCGGCTTCTCTGCATCTGTACCTGGTGTTAAGCCTATAGTAGGCTGCGATCTCCAGTGCACCGCACACCTTCCTCTGCTGGGTAGGAGAGAGTACCCACCAGACACTGACAAGAATGCAATACCTTTATTTTTATTTTTAGAAATCAATATTTCAGTCTATACAGCTGCTTGTTCAGACCCATAAAACCAAACGAGAGCTAATCAAAAGGAATTTGTAGCCGCTCATTCAACGATGTGTTAAACGTTTTTATCTAGTAAAATTATTAAAGGGTACTGCATCTGGTTCGTTGTAAGAGCTTTTTTCCTGGTATTGTTTGTATTTTTTTTTATTTTATTTTTCTCTGAATAGAGCTAGATTCAGTTCCTCCCATCCCAATGGTTTATTAGGGGGTGTGGGGGGAGTGTGTGTGTGTTAGATTTTCCTCTCCTGCCTCCTTTTTGGGAGCATTTGTGCAGCTCAAAGGTAGGGAGTAGGAGAGGAGTAATTAAAGCGAAAACAAGACAAAACAAAAAAAACCCATTCTTTATCTGATGACTGCTTTTTCGAAGGGCAAAAGATTCTTTCATTTGGCCTGGTTTATTCCAGAAACGCTAATGGAAACCTGGACAAACCCCAGCCCTGCTGTTAACTCTTGTACCAGCTTCAGTCGATGCATGTAATATAAGCTTCATAAAAATGAAATAAATTTCCTTTGTAAGATAATGTGTGTGCTTTCTTTGAGGTGCTGTGCCCAGTCTCAACCTGCCGAGCCAAGAGCATCCCAAATCCCTGAAAACTATTCCGCCCGAAGCAGCGAAAGCAGC
>QJSC01012787.1:811447-846237 GCA_003697955.1 Calidris pygmaea | reverse complement strand
CCCAAACCTCCGCCGGTTCCGATGGATGGGTCGGCACCGTGTTGATTCAGAGTCCCTGGCTCCATCCCAAAACCTCCCAGCTCCGGGATGGATGGAGGTTCCCAGGGTCCGGGCAGTGACAGGGTGTGGATGGGACCTGCTGGTGACCCTCAGCCCCAGCTCCTTGTCCCCAGTAACCCACCCCCAGGCACTCAGCCCTGCAACCCCCCCCTCCCTCCAGGCGGCTGAGCTTCCAGCCCCACGGAGTTCCATTGGCTGCCGGGGGGGCTGCCGGGGGGCTGAAAAAGCAAAAGTAAAACCCCGGGAGGCCAGAAAGTGACAGTAACGGAGCAGGCTGCTGGTGGGTGGTGGCAGCACACTTTCTCCCCTAATTTATTAGCAGCTCGCTCGTTCCAGCAAACAATTTAGAGAAGTGACGTCTTTGTTTAATAAAAAAAAAAGAAAAGAAAAACAATAAATCAGCAGTTCTTCTTCACTCACAAACACAGCTCTTCCCTGGCAAGCCCGGGACATCAACCTGGACATTCCCCATCCAGCTGCGAAGGAATAAAACAAGTCCCAACCGCCCCGACTCCTCTCGAGCGAGTGCCTACCTCGGCCGAAGTCCTTTCCAGGTCACCTTAACCCTGTCCCCCCCCCTCGCCCCCCCATCGCCTGGAGGCTTTAATCAATCGCCAGGTGAAACCTAAACCTGGAGCCGAGGGGAATACGCTGAACCAAACGGCTCCGGATGAAGGTCAGGGTGCTCCCGCCGCGGCGGGGAGCGTCTGCCGGGGGGGTACGGGACGTGCCGGGGGGACCCTGCGCCCAGGGGCTGCGTCCCCCCTCGGGGAGCACCTTCCGAGGGGGTTGCGGGGGACAGGGCTGGGGGGGAGCGCGGAGGAGACACCACCGACTCACCGGGGAGAATTTGGTTTGAATTTAGAGGATTTCAGCCCCTACGGACACAGCTCCCGTCCCGCACGGGGCTTGCGTTCTCCGACGGGGGGGGGTCAGGCTGGCGCCCGGGGTGGGTTTCACCAGCACCATTTCCCCCGTGCCCCGGTAAATAAAACTGTCTATTTATTGAGTGTGTTTCCCGAGACCTACCAAATACCGCAGTGCTCACGGGGGCCCGCGCCGCTGCCAGGATCTCCAGCCGCCACGTTAAATAATTCACTGAGCAAAGCCTTTAACTTGTTTTCCTCTCCGGGAGCACAGGCCCCGGGCACCCCTGCGGGGTCGTCGGGGGGGGGGACCCGGCGCCCGTAAAAGTGCAGAGAACGTGCGTTTACAGCTGGGACGGGGCACCTCTGAGCCCCGGGCTGCTTGGAAAGGGGGTTCCCAGCAGCGTGCCTCAGTTTCCCCATCCGTTAGCGGGAGGTTGTGTGGAGCTGAGGGGAATAAGGTGGAAGAGCAAAAGGCTGGGAAACACGTTTGGAGCCCGGCTCAAAGGTGAGGATGGGGAGGAACGGGTGGGGGTGGGCTGTGCCTGCTGCAGGGACCCCGGGGGGAACGGGCTCTGCAGGGGTCCTGGCCTGGGAGATGGAGGATGAGGATGAGGATGAGGATGAGGATGTGCCCTTCCCTTCCCAAGAAACGTGAAGTCTCTCTGTAGGTATTTGGGGTCCCTCTAAACCTCAGTGTCCCCAGCAACTCCTGGACCCAGAGCCAAGGAAGGGGGGGATGCCCTGGCCCGGGGTGCTCGTTGGGAGGTTTGATTCTGGCTGGTTTGGGAAGCTCCATGGGACGCTCCATGCCTGGTGACCAGGGACACTCGCTCCGGAGATGCTCCCTCCAGAGATGCTCGATGCCCCGCGGTTTGGGAAGCTCNTGGGATGTTCACCCCTGGGATGTTCCACACCAGTGGTTTGGGATGTTCACCCCTGGGATGTTCCACACCGGTGGTGTGGGATGTTCACCCCTGGGATGTTCCACACCGGTGGTGTGGGATGTTCACCCCTGGGATGTTCCACACCAGTGGTTTGGGATGTTCACCCCTGGGATGTTCCACACCGGTGGTTTGGGATGTTCACCCCTGGGATGTTCCACACCGGTGGTGTGGGATGTTCACCCCTGGGATGTTCCACACCGGTGGTTTGGGATCCTCACCCCTGGCATGCTCCACGCCCCGTGGCCGGGACACTCTGCCCGGTGCTGTGGGCAGCAGGATGTCCCCAGTCCCCAGGGACCTCTCGGGGAAGCGTCCCCCCATCCTGACCGGGGGTGACAGCGGGGGAGCCGCTCCTCCGGGTCCCGCGTCCCCCCGCTTCCCCACCCGCCCCGTCCCGGCGGAGCCCCGGGGGGCGGGGGCCAGGTACGGCGGGGCGGGCCGGCCCCGGGGGGAGGGCCCGGCGGCGGGCAGCTAAAGGCAGGTGGCACCGGGGAGCGGTAACGGGTTGCTCGGGGGCGGTGCGAGCAGGGAGCGGCGCGGGGGGGGGGGGTCCCGCGGTGCCGGGGCCATGCGGCGGGCGGCGGAGCCCTGAACGGGGGCGGCGCGGCCATGGCCGGGGCGGCGGCGGCGCTGACGACGGTGCGCACCGAGGGGACGGGGCCGCCCGGCGGGACCCCCCCGCCCCGCCGCCGGGGGCTGCTGGCGACACCGCGCCCCGGGGCCCCCCCCCGCCCCGCCGGGCCCCAGCGCTGCTGCCGCCGCCGCCTCCAGAACTGTCTGTACAACGTGCTGGAGCGGCCCCGCGGGTGGGCCTTCGTCTACCACGTCTTCATGTGAGTACCGGGGGCGGGGGGGGGGGTCCCCGGGCAGCACCCCGCCTCCTCCCAAGGGCTGGCCCCGGTGGGACGGCGGGGGGGCCGGGAGCTGCCGGTGCCCGCGGGGGAGGGAGGGAGGAAAGAACGAGGAACCGCGGAGCAGCCGTCGCTCCGAGCGAGCCCCGGCCCCGGGCACCGGCCCCCCGGGCTCCACCGGAGAAGTTTCTCCGGGAGTGTTTGGCGGGGGGGGACACACACACGCGTCGGCGGTACCCGCTCCCCCGCCGCTCCCGGTGCCCCGGGGGAGCTCCGCCACCGGGGGGGCGAGCGGGGAATCCCGGGGGGCGAGCGGCGGGGGCTGAGCCCGGCGGCGGCTTCTTGCCGGCGGCTCCGGTGCGAGGAGGTGAGCGCGTCCCCGGCGATGGGAGTCGCTCTCCGGGGTGACCCGGGCACCGTGAGCCCCGTCCTGGTGGCCCCCGCCCGGAGCCCCGGTCGCCGTCCCGCTCTGCCGCTGGCCCCTCGCTGGATGTGCCCGGGGTCCCCCGGGGTCTCCGAGGCCGTGGGGAGCCTCCGAGAGAGGGGTCCCCCCGACGGGGTGACAGGGCAGGTCCCCTTGGGAACCCGTAGCAGCGTCGGGAGGGAGCGGCGGTGCCAGCCCTGGGGCTGTGCCTGGGTGGGATGGGGAAGAGCAGGGAATGGGGGTTCCTGTCCCCGCTTCCAGGCTGCGCTCCGGCAGCGGCTGCTGTACCCCGAGAGCTGTGCCCGTGCTGGGGGTGCAGCCGCGGGTGATCCCCAGCGCTAAACCATCCCTCTGCGGAGATGGAGCCCAGGATGCTCCCGGGAGCCCGTCCGTTCCCTGCTCAACGCCGTTCCCCAGGGGTTTTGGTGCTGGACTTTGGGCTTTCCTCGCTGGACTGGGGCATCCCATGGATTTGGCAAAGCGGAATCTTCTCTGAGACGTGTGGGCTCAGCTCGGGGCCGAGGAACAAATTCAGCCCCTCGGGGAGAGAGGGGGGCGCCGTGCTGGGGGGTTGTTCTGGCTGCCCTGAGCCGGGACCCCCACTCTGCTCCAGCTGAACTGCGGGGACGCCACCGCTCCCTACCCAGCCGTGGCCGTGGGGAAGGAGGTGATTTCCCCCTCTGCCTCACGTGTGTGCCAGGCGTGTGCACCGTGCCCCACAGCCCGGCCCCACGGACCCTGCCTGAGAGTGTGAGCTGCAAAAGCTGCCGCTCCCCCTGCCTTCAGGAGCAGTGAGAGGGTGCTGAGTCGTTAGCGGGGTGTGCAAGCTGGAGCTCGTTAGGAGGCAGGAAAGTGGGTCTTGCCTAAGTTAGCACATTGAGATGGCAGGATGAATTTGTCACTGGATACCAGGGCACCTGAGCTCCCAGGGGAGCCGGCAGAGGAGCCCGGGGCCCATTTGTAACGCCTGCCGACACCTCGGCGATAACACCTGCCTTGCAAATATTGCCCTCCAAAGAGCTTTCCCTGCAAGGAATTAACAACGCCGGCAGCCGAAACCTCCTGATGAGGGAGGGGGATCCGATTTTTCTTTTTGCGTGGGACCTGGCTGGGCTCTGGAAAGGAGCTGCCCCATCTCGTCTCACGGCTGAGACACGTGTGCCCGACTGTCCTCCACCAGTTCCTCCTCCCGATCTGTGGGTGTTTCACCTCAAAAACAACCCCCCCGGACCAAGTGGCTCCCCTTGCAGAGCCCACCAAGCCCGGGGTCCCTCCTCTGCCACCCCAGCCGTGCCCGGCTCCCACCACCTCCGGGATGGGGGGCTCTGCCCACCGTGGGCAAGGTGTGTGGTGGGGCTGGTGGCCACAGCTCTGCCAGGGGAAGGGGGGTTCTTGCTGGTTTGGTCACCGAGGATGGACCCGATGGGGAGGCGATAGCAGGAGCAGAACATCTTCAGCATTTGGTGGGATGGGGAGGGTTTGTGTGTATTTTCTCACATAGTTTTACAGCCGAGGTACCCTGCAGGGCAGCCGATCCTGCTGGGGACCCCCCGAGGCCTGTGGGAAGATGCCACAGTGGGTGCAAGGTGTGGACATCTGCTTTGTGAAGCCTTTCCTGTAAACGCTGCTCCTTTCTGGCTGCATCAAAGTTGGTTTTGGTTTGTTTTGTGTTTTTTTTAATTTTTTTCCTCTCCCTCAGCAGATGCTAAGCTGTTGCGGTGCTGGGTATTGAAGTTCTCCGGAATGATTTGTGTGTTTCAACAGCTGAGGACTGGTTTTAAAGAGGAGGAGGAAGGTGTTACCCCCACTTCAGGGGGTACCGAGGCACTGGGGGGGAGATGAAGCCCATGGCCCAAGGTCACCCAAGGTCGGGGCAGTGCTGGTCACAGGACCTGTCCTCTGAGTCACAGCTCTGCGCCGCCTCCCCCCCGAGCCGCCTGGCTCCAAGACAGGGCTGAAAACTGCTAAAATGGAAATACCCGCTGAGAAGTGAAGCGCTTCCCTCCCTTGAGCAGTTCAGTCTCTGGGAGCACGCAGCGAAGCTGAGCTGATACCGTTTATTGGACAAGTTCAGTCTCTTTCTGTCGGCAAATTGATCCCAAATAGCTTCCCGTCCCCAGTGCCCGCTCGGGGCTGGGCTGGTGTTTCTCCACCTTGGCAGGATGGTTTGGTGGCTGCACCATCTCTGCGGTGCCGGGCGCCGCCTCCATCCCTGCCCGATGGGCTACGGGGGCTCTGAGCCACAGCTGGGGGCTTTGCAGCCCCTTGTGCCGGGTGTCCCCACGGGCTGCCGTGCTCTGGCGTTGGCAGGAAGGGACTGGTGTGGAAGTGGGTGCCCGTGCAGGTGTAAAGCTGGGGTGAGGTGTTGGCTGGCCGGCCCCATCCCCTCCAGCCCCGTGCTGGCCGTGTGCCTGGGCTGCACTGGCACGCCGGGCTTGCAGAGCTCTGCCCTGCCCTCTGGAAATGAGAGTCTCTAGCCCTGGAGCTTAGAGAGCAAATCTGGGAGCCTTAACCTAAAGACTTTCTAAGCCAGAAGGCAAATAAAAACTGCCTTTTCCAACCTCCACCTCTTAAGCAAATGGGAAAGCTGTTCTCATACCCAGCTCGAGCCTTGCCTGTCGGTGACTGCCCTGGGTACCAGCTGCTGGCCCATCTCAGGGGCTGCCCCCGAGGGGTCTCCTGCAGCCTGGAGCTGCTCTGGGGGGGGTTTCCAGCTCAAGCGGTTCCTTCCCCATCCACCAGCCCCTCACACGTGGCCAGTGGCTCTCGGTGCTGCTGCCCTGATGGAGCCCGGGGTCTGGGAGCTCGTATCCAAGGGTTATGAAACCGCTGGGTGCACCAGGAGCTCAGCTCAGCACTTTCCCATTTCCTAGAGGAGCGCTTTATTAAAGAACAGTTTGACCTGACGCAAATTAGGGAAGACTGAGCTGGCAGCACCGCTAATAACCTGCCACCCCCTGCCTGGAACACCGTCCCCTGGGCTGGGCCAGAGGACCCCTCCCAGCCCACTGCTGTTGGCAGCATCTCACCTGGGTACCACTGGGGTTTTATTCACCTTCTGAAAGTGTCACCCTGTGCCAAGGAGGAGACAGGGTCTCAGAGCTCAGAGGGTGCCCGTCCCCTGGCACCCCCACCCTTGCTGTGCCTGGGATGCTGGTGGGTCCCCGTGTGTGCTGGGGGGGCGAGGGGGGTGGCAGAGCCCCGGGGCAATGGTGTCCCTGGGAGAGCAATGCCAGGCGCAAGGCTGTCCTCACCTTGGGGCTGCCTGGTTGCCACAGGGCCATGGGCAATCCCCGCTGGCTTGGGGCAGCGGGATGGTGGGGGTGTCATGGGCACAAGGCATCCCCCCCCGTGCACCGACCAGCTCCTGGCTGGGGACCAGGCTGCTGGCAGCCGGGCTGTCCCTCCCGGAGCATCTCTGTGCTTGGATCCTGTCCGGGAGAGGGCTGGGAGGGGGCCAGGATGGGTCTGCCTGCCCCACATCCCTGCATCCCGGCCCCACTGCAGGGGGAATATGCTCCCCCATCTCACCACATCCCTCCAGCGCTGCTTGGCAAGCGGGAAAGGGCTTTTCCTTGCCATGCTGGGGATTGCCACTGACTTAGGTGCCCACAGCTGTGCCGGAGGTGCCCGAGGCTGTTTGATGGGCTGCAGCCCCCGAGGGTTTGCAGGGAAATTGCTTTATCCCCTGCTCGGTGCTGGTTCTCCACCGCCCGCTTGGTAAAAAACTTCTTGTGTTAAGCTCTGAGGTTTTCAGTTGCCGTCAGTGGCGTCCCCCGGGGGGGCTGGTGGGTGGTTTCCCCTCCGGGTGCTCCATGGCCTGGCCGGAATCGAAGGGTCTGGGGTGGCCGTGCTGTGGGGGGGCCGTGCCCTTTGAGCAGGGGGTCTGCTCCCGGGGCCGGCCCCGCTCACCTTGTCTGGGCTTGAAACGGGAGCTGTGTTTTGGGGAGGGGGGGGGATGCCAGCGGGAAGAGAAGCCGGCACAGCAGTTTCCCCGGCCTGATGAGGTGTCACCGGGGCATAAAATTAAGCGACTTTGGCGCAATGTGAAACTATGCATTGATTTTTTTTTTTCTTCTTACTTTTTTTTTTTTTCTTNATGCTGAAAAGATGTTTCATTATTTCTGTGGAACAAGCTACACTCAACTTATCTCTGATTGAAACAAAAAGGTGGGTTTTAAGTGACATTAAGCGACTTTGGCGCAATGTGAAACTATGCATTGATTTTTTTTTTTTCTTCTTACTTTTTTTTTTTTTCTTTTTGTTTTTCCTTTTCCCCCTCTTGCTGCTCCTGTCGGACCCCCCAGACCAGAGGAGAAGGTGCTGGTTTGGTTGCCCAGGGCTGGCTGGCCCCGAGGCAAGGAGAGGGGGAAGCCCCACTGCCGGGGGGCACAGAGGGGATGCTCGGTCACCCTGGAGAGGCTTCGGTTATTTGTGCCTCCAAGTGGTGATCCTGGGGGAGAGGGTTGGAGTGGGGCTGAGGGAGAGCCTGGACCTGCCCCCTCTGCCTGGGGGTGCTTCTGCCCTCCCCCCAACACATCTGGGGGCTCAGCCTGCCTTGATTTCTTGAGGCCACTCATGTCCCTGTGCCTCAAAGGTCCCCCATCCCTGTGGAGTCCCCAGGTGCTGGAGCGTGAGGGCAGCCCTGATCCCTCTCCTGGGGTGTGGGGTCCATTGGGCACGGGAGGTGCATCTGAAAACGTGCTGGTTTACTTTCCCCCCCGATGTGCCAGCTCCTTGCCAGATGATTCAAGAGCAAAACTATCTCGGCTGCTCCGTGTGAGCGCCTTGGCACTGTCTGCAGGAGCCTTATGACCGTGCTCCCTATGGGGCTGGGGGGCAGCGAGGGGTGCTGGGGGTGCAAGGGTGATGGATGATGCTGTCGCCTTTGGTTCCTGCTCCCCAAAGCACGAAGGTTTTGGGGCCATCAGCTCCCGTGTGCTTGTAGGACATCACACTGGTGGGTCCCTGCCGTGGGTGCCCCTGGGGCTGGGGGCGAGGGGGGGTCTCGGAGCAGCACTTCTCCTCTCCTGATGCTGATAACGGGGTGGTGGCCGGGCTCTGAGCGCGTGTTGGGGTTTGTGGTGCCGGTGCTGTGGCCGGGCTCAGACCGTTCCTGGCTCCGGCTGCGGTTTCCCTGGCCGTGGGGAAACGCTGGGAGCTTTTCTGCTTCTCTTCTCTCTGCGGGGCGGGCAGGAGCGTGGCGTGGGACAGACCCTGCCATGGTTACGGCCGCAAACAGCCCCGCTACACCCCGGTTATTTATATCCCCCAGAGCAGACAGGCCGCCTGCTCCACCTCTCCGTAAGGGCTGCTGGGGCGAGGGACGGGACGAGGAGGGGGGGATTTATAAGACACGCTGTTTATACAGCTGCAGAGGGGGCTCGGGGAGCTGAACCTCACTGTCTGGAGAGAGAAGCATCATCCCCATCCCTGTCCCTGTCCCCACTGGAGCTGGGCTCAAGCAGTTTTGGTCCAAAGAGCCATTTCCCACGGTGGCACAGCCTGGGGAGGGGGGGGCACACTATGGATGGGCACCCAGTGCTGCTGCCCAGCACCGTGGGGACCTGGCAGTGCCACGGGGGGGCCAGGCTTGGCCGGGGAAGGGAACCGTGGGTTCGGCAGACGCTGTTCGCTCGCTCGTCCCCTGGCTGAGCTGTTTATCCTGCGGCGCGTGGTATTTTCCTTCCGCTGAGTTATTGCCGGGCTGGCGGCACGAGCCTCCCTGGTGCTTGGGGCTTCCTCGTGGGGTGTGGGGGGGAAGCAAAGCAGGGTCCTGACCTGGCATGGCACCCCCCTTCCCAGCCCGAACACCGGCTGCTTGCTGGGGCTGAAGGGCACAGCCTGGCTGGGCTCTGAGCATCACCATCCCATCGGTGGCACTCGGGTGCCACGGCACAGCTTTGCCTGGGTTATACTGGGGTGCAGCCCGTTTGCCTGGGGGTGTTTGGGGGGCCCTGGGTGCCGGCTGGTGCCCCCTTGCCTGATGCTACTCCTTGCCAGCCGGGGCCAACCTGGCCCCGCTTCCCCTGAGCTCAGCACCTTTCCTGGCTCGGCTCTTCCTCCGCCGGCACCGTGGGCAGGAGCATATGGCAGAGTCCGCTCTAATGAAGATTAATGTGAGGAGATTCGCCTTCTCCAACTCGGGGGCCCCCCTGCCGCGTTTTAATTATCATTTTGGGGAGGAGTGTTCCTGCAGGCAGGCTTTGTTCCTGCAGGGGTGAGAGTCCCATCCCTGTGCCCAGGCTGCCGTTGGCGTGTCCCCTCATGTGCGGGGACCTGTGCCAGCAGGGAGGTGTTTGGGAGCCCCTCGGGGAGGGGGCGGCTGGTGATGGAAAGTTTATCGGGGAGAGCTGATGCACCGGCTCAGCAACAGCAGCATCTGCTCCCTCCATCCCCTGGGACCCTGGCGAAGGGGAGAGGGGAGGCAGCGAGGCTTCTGCCAGGTCCTGCCCCGCCATCTCTGCCCCATCCTCACTTTCCCTGGCAGCACTCCTTTTTTTATTTTATTAGTTTTTTTGGGGGGAGTCCCTGCTTGGTGGGTGGGAAGAGCAGTGAACTGGGGAGGGAGCACACGGGGGGGGGAGCCTGGCACTGCCAGCACCGTGCGGCATTTGATGGAGAGGTCGGCGGAGCCCGCGGTGTGGGGCAGAGCTGCTGAGAGCAGCACTTCTGCCCCAGAGGGGGGGACTGGGAGGGGAGGGGGACGGCCGGTTCCTGGCTCCCCGAGCTGCCTTCAGGCATCTGACCCTTTCCCTAAGCCGCTTAGGCGCAGCCGGGACGGGGCGCTTGCCCAGGCTTTACAAGTTAATTCCTAGCAGGTGATGTGTTCCCAGCAAAGTTTCTTTCCCAGCTGGCCCCATGGGGCCTCTCATGCCCGGATCCTTCACCAAATCCCGTGGGATGCTGGGGGGGAGCCGGGGGGGAGACCGGGTGGGATGCATCCCCACCCCAAAGGTGTGGGTTTCCATCGCAGCTCCTGCGGCGTGGATTTACTGACATTTGCAGACTCCACTGCTCGTGGGGACGGGTGACGAGCAGGGCTCCGGCTGGGTGCAAAGTCACCGTGACTCGCTGCTGCCCGAGGCAGGGCCACCCGCAGTGTCCCCCCCGTGGGAGCAGCGTGTGCCCAGGCACCACAGACCTCCCCCCTTCCCACTCCCTGTCCGGGACGAGAGGCACAAATCTTTGCAGGCTGGGAGATTTCTGCCTCCTCGCCTGCTTTGTGCTTCGCTGCCCATGTAATTGCCTGCTAAATCCCCATTGTATAATCTTTATTGCTGATGATGCACAAAGCAGAAAGGTTCTGCCCTGGGCTGCTCAGCCAGGTCTTGTTTTGCTCCTCAGACCAAGTGGCTGAGATGCCACCAACCTGCTCCATGTCCCGTGGCACTGCTGCCCTCCCCGCCAGCACGGGCAGTGACGGGGGGTACGGCGGTGCCATCGGCTGCCGGAGGAGTTAATGGCAGAACTGCTGTGCCGGAGGAAAAGGGCTCGATAAATAATTCAGATGGAAGAAGGAGCTGGCTCCATCCCTCTGCCTTGCAGATGGGGAGCGCCTGGGAGAGGAGCATCATCCTCCGCAGGGCGGTGTCGGGGCCGTGACACCCCCGTCCCCTTTGGTGCTGAACTGTGTCCCTCATCTCTCCCTTCTCCGTGCTCCGCATCCAGCCCTTTTCCCATTCCCTGGAGTTTCTCTGCCATCGGTCCCATCCCCAGTTTCCTCTCCTGGTGGTTTGGGGCAAGGGGACCTCCCTGTCCCCTTCAGGCTGGGTTTTGAGCCGGGTGCTGCCCTTCTGTGGGCACGTGGCAGCCCCCCAGAGCTGTGCCCATGTTTGCAGAGCCCCCAGCCCTACATGGCACAGACTGTGGGTTCGGTGGGTGCTTGTATCCCCAGGCTTGATCCCCCCACCCCCAGTGCTTGGTCTCTGAGCTGGGTTTCCTTGACCCAGGTGGTCTCACAGAGGGCACAGAGCATTGTCCCCTCTCCCCGGTGTCTCCCCACCGTTGCTGGGTCAGGTCTGGTTTCACCCTCTGGCCACCCGCAGCAGCCGGTTCAGCTCTAAAACTCCATGTCAGCAACAAGAGAAAACGGGAAGGGGCTTCTGAGCGGGTGTTGGGCAGCATCTCCCCCAGCTGAGCCCCCCGCGCTCCCTGGGAGCACCATTGATGGGTCCCATGGGCATTGCTCACTGTGGGGAGATGGTCCTGGGGGGGCAAAATGGATGCCCACCAGCTCGGGGACAGGGTGCCAGGGCCACCTTGCCTGCACTGCTGGCCTCAGCCCTGGCCACCCCGGTGGTGCCGTCCCTCAGTGCCCTGGGGCCACGGTGCCCGGTGGGTGCCCGGAGCCCCCTGGGCCATGACGGAGCCAGCTCCAGCGGAGCAGTGGCCCTTTGCACACCGTCACGTGGGCTGGTGGCACAAGCCCTCCGCTTTCCATTTTTAGAATCGCTGGATCAGGGAAAAAAATGTATTTTTGGAGTTTCATTTGCTTCAGCTTCAGAGTCTATTATTTTTTTTCCCCTCCTTACTTTAAATGGGCCAAAGCCCCTTGTCTCTTAACCCGGCTCTCGGGGACAAATAACCCCGGAGCAGCTCCCTCTTAACTCTTCCCCTGGATCCACTGTTCCCGGGTGGCCCCTGTGTCCCCGGCAGGTCCTCACAGAGGCAGTGATGCTTGGGACAGTGAGGAGAAGCTCTGATCCCCCTCCTGCAGCAACAGCAGCCCTGCTGCGGTGCGGGACCCCCAATTTTCCTCCTGGCCTTTAATTGTTGGTTGTTTTGCCCAGGGAGGAGGCTGCAGGGCTGTGACAGAGCCCCACGGCTCCTGGAGCCTGGTCCTCCTCCTCCTTGATGCCTGTGGGGAAACCTGGGGACATGTGTGCCACCAGTCTGGGCTGGCACAGGGGTGCCATGCAGGGCTGGTGCCCATCACATGGGGGGCACTGGGTTTGGGGAGCACCATGCAGCCCTGGGCAGAGAGGATGGAGGTGCTGGAGGGATGCTCGGGGAACAGAGGGGTCTCGCCGTGGGCTCTGTGACCTGGCCCAGGGAGGTGTTGCCTGCACTGGGCATCCCAGTGCCACGGGCAGCCTTGGGGTGGGCAGGCTTCGTGCCTCGTGGGCTCCTGAATTGCTCCATGCCACCATCTAGGGGCAAACCGTGTCCCCAGTGGCTCAGCCACAGCCGTGGAGGTCTTGGCTGGGGGGGGACAGGCTGTGAGTGGGGGCCAGTGCTGCAGGCTGGGATCCCCCCACAATGGTCCCAGTGCCCACACCGACATGCTCTCGTTCCAGATTCCTCCTCGTCTTCAGCTGCCTGGTGCTGTCGGTCTTCTCCACCATCCAGGAGCACCAGAAACTGGCCAACGAGTGCCTCTTCATCCTGGTGAGTGGGGAGCAGGGCTGTCACTCGGGTTCCCCCTCCCCGCATTACACCCCAAGAGGCTCGGAGGAGATCATGGGCAGCCCCTTCCCCAGCCCAGATGTCACTATTGATCCTTGGTTTTACCATGCTGGGCAAAGCTGGAGGGTGGCCTTGCTGCTGCGGGTGTCCCCTTTGCTCGTGGGGGCCCGTGGCTACAGCCGGACCTCCACGGGAACAACTGGAAAAGGCAGGGCAGGAGGGGCTAAAAAAGGCAACTTTCCCCCAAACTGTCAGAAACGGCTGATGCTGGAGTTTCTCCGAGTGACAGAGACTAAATTGGGAAGGTCCTTGTGACTTTCCCCCGAGTAAGCAGAACGGGGGCTTGTTTGTGCGGGAGGTAGGAGGACAATGCTGACGGCGGAGGAAAAGGACCCAGCTCGGTGGGAGCTTGGCACAGGTAGGAGAGCCGGGGGCTCAGACAGACTCGACGGCCGCCGCTCCCGTCTCGCCGCCCTGGTTCCCCCGGGACGGCTCCAGCCGTGTGTCAGAAAGGTTGGCCTTGGGGGGGACACCACGCTCCCCCCCTGCCCCCTCCTCAGCAGCGGCATTTCATTTGGTCCCCCCGACAAAACCACCCACCCGGCTAAATCCCCCCCCCACTCTGTCCCCATCCTCCCCACCTTCACCTTCCCGACCCCCCCCTTTCTCCCCACCCTGGCAGGAGTTTGTGATGATCGTGGTGTTCGGCATGGAGTACGTCATCCGTGTCTGGGCCGCCGGCTGCTGCTGCCGCTACCGGGGCTGGAGGGGGCGATTCCGCTTTGCCAGGAAACCCTTCTGCGTGATAGGTACCGGGGGGAGGTTGGAGGGAGCGGAGGGATTTGGGGACTTGCGGTGTCACCCGTGCCGTGGGTGTTGGAGAAGAGCCCCTACCCCCGCCGACCCTCGCCCTCCCCTAGATTTCATCGTCTTCATCGCCTCGGTGGCCGTCATCGCCGCCGGCACCCAGGGCAACATCTTCGCCACCTCGGCGCTGCGCAGCATGCGCTTCCTGCAGATCCTGCGCATGGTGCGCATGGACCGTCGCGGCGGCACCTGGAAGCTGCTGGGCTCCGTCGTCTATGCCCACAGCAAGGTGAGGATGCGGGGTCCGGGTACGGCCCCCCCACCCCCCCTCCCCGACACACACCCCCTCCCCGACCCCCCTCTCACCCCCCCCTACCCCGGCAGGAGCTCATCACCGCCTGGTACATCGGCTTCCTGGTGCTCATCTTCGCCTCCTTCCTCGTCTACCTGGCTGAGAAGGACGCCAATGCCCAATTTGCCACCTACGCCGACTCCCTCTGGTGGGGCACGGTAAGCCCGGCCCCCCGTGGCCCCCCAGCCCCGGGAGGGGACGAGGAGGGTGGGATGGGGCGGCGGCGGGGGAGCTCCCTCCAGGCCTCCCCCTGCTCTGCCCCCGGGCAGGTGACCCTCACCACCATCGGCTACGGGGACAAGACACCGCAGACGTGGCTGGGGAGGATGCTGGCGGCCGGCTTCGCCCTGCTCGGCATCTCCTTCTTCGCGCTGCCTGCTGTGAGTAGGGCCGGGGAGAGGGTCCCCGCGCCTCCTGCCCCGCAGAAATAGGGGAGAAAGGGGAAAAATCCACCCCTGCAGCGGGAGGGACCCCATCTCTCCTGGCTGGTGGTGGCCGGCACCCACGGACCCCGTCCCCTCCCGTCCCCAGGGGATCCTGGGCTCCGGTTTTGCCCTCAAAGTGCAGGAGCAGCATCGGCAGAAGCACTTTGAGAAGAGGCGGACCCCGGCGGCGAACCTGATCCAGGTAGAGCAGGGCTGGCGTGTCCTGCCCCGTCCCTTCCCGGGGATGCTCTGCTGTCCCCCGTGTCCCCTCTGCCTGTCCCAAACCCCTGACTCCCAACCCAGCAGCTGCCTCCTTTGGGCCAGACTGAGCCCGCGATGGAGGGGGCTGGCACAGGGGGTCTCGCAGGGGCTGATCCCGGTGCCCGGGGGCTGTCACTCCCATCCAGGCTGCCTGGCGCCTGTACTCGACGGATGCCAGCCGGGCGTACCTGACGGCCACCTGGTGTTACTACGACAGCCTCCTGCCCTCCTTGAGGTAGGCAGAGGGGCTGCGGGGCTCCCGGGGGGTCCCAGGCTGACGAGTGACCTGGGCAGCCCCTGCCACAAGGGGCCACCTGGAGCTGCTGAGGGCTCGGTGGGGCTGAGCATCACGGGACGCCTTGCTCAGCCCCTGGGATGTCGGGGTCCCAGCACAGCATCTGCCGAAATGCCCAACACCCTCTTCCATCCTCACCATCCTCCCAGCCCACCCTGTCCCATCTCACCCCATCCATAGACTTCCTCCAGCACCGCTGCGAGGAAGAGGATGATGCCAGTGACCACAGGGACCTTGTGGCCGGGGTGATGGAGCTGTGGCCAGCTGGGAGCCGGCTCCGAGCGTGGTGGGAGAAGAGATGGACCCGGAGGGTCTGGGAGGGAGCCCTGTGCCCCGTCCCTGCAGCGTTCTCCCCTTCTTTGTCTCTGGGATGTTGCCACCACGGGTGGATGGAGGACTCTCCGAAGCTTTTCCAGATGCCCTGTGTGCCAGAGCTCTGCCTCCTCCTGCCTCTGCCCGAGGGTCCTGCCCCTGCTCCATCCATGTGTTTCTTTGCAACGATAAGTTTACTGTTCCATTTCACTCTTTATTTTTTCAAAGACAAAGATCTTAACAGCCGTGGCAGCGAGTTCCTCTGGTCCCCAAGGAGATCTGGCTTCTGCCGAGCATGGTGCTAGGTTCTCCTGGCGTGGGCATCGCAGGGGATTCCACCAGCCCTCCTGCGCTGGGAACCGTTTCTCCTGCAGCAGGGAGTTGAGATGGGGGCTGGCTCCATCCCTGACAGCTCCATCCCTGATGACTCCGGCCTTCCCCCCTGCTCCGGCAGTCCCCGGAACCCTCAGAGCAGATGGTGGCAGGTTCCCATGTCCCCGCCTCGCAGCAAGGGTGCCTGAACCATCCTTCTCAGCCCCTCTGTCGGTGCCCAGCCTCTGTGGGACCCTTTCCCGGCAATGCCCTCCCCAGGACCGTGCTGGCAGTGGGTGTCAGAGCTGTTAAGAAACTGTCTTTTGAAAGAAAGTGCTGATTTTTCCTTCTTTTTTTTTTTTTTTTGCTCTGGTTTTGCTTTGGTTTGCACGGAGGAGGCTCTGCTCTGCTCAGCCCTGGTTTGCTCATCGCATTTGCTTTGGAAGGTTTAATTTCTCCATGTTTTTATTTAACCCCAACCCCAGAGAGCTGGTCCTAATGTTTGAGCATTTGCACCGGGTCCGCAACGGAGGATTTAGGAATTCAGAGGTGAAAAAATTGCCCGACGGAGCCCCACCACCTTATCACTCCTTCACCCCTGGCCAGAAAAGCATCAGCCCTGCCGCTTGCTCGGGGGAAAGGTAGGAGGGGGCAGCCCCACGGCCCCGCGTTCTCCCTCCTCTCTGTCCTCTCTTCTCTGCTCGTCTGTGTCCACCCGTGGTGCCACTGTGGTGTCTGTCACTGCCAGCCCGGACCCCAGGAGAGCAGCCCCCGGCCCCGCTCCCCCCCAGCACCGAGCCAGGGCACCATCCTGCCCTGCCGCTGGCTGCCAGCACTGCTCCCGGCTCCGGAGGGGACACGTTTGGTCCCCACAGATGGACTCTGGGTTGTTGTACCATCATGAAGCCTCTTGCAATGTTCAGCTCCACCTCGCTGATGTTTTCGGTGTGGCCGCGGCACCAGGACCTTGCACGGGGGAACCAACCGTAGCCAAAAATGATGGTAGCGCTGCTGGAGCTGCATGACCCTCTTGCAGGCCCAGGGAAGGAGCAAAACCCAGTTCCTGCGGTCCAAGATGGGCTTCCCGTGCCCACAGCAGTGGGGAGCAGCGATGCTGATCTGCCCCAGTGCCCACAAGAAGAGATAAGAGGGTTCAGAGCTGCTGTGCTGCTGGTGGCGGTTGCTCTGCATCATGTCCCTGTCCCCTCCAGCCAAAGAGCATCCTGGAGACCTCAGCGTGCCACCACGGCTGCTGGCTTGCCACCCAGGGCATCGGCATGGCGTGGGACCCTGGGCCAGTGTCAGGGTTAGGTGGTAGAGGGAGCGCTGCTCCTCGGTGGCATCGTGCCTCAGTTTCCCCTGTGATGCCGGAGACAGGGCTCTGGGGCGTCTGGTATGATGTGGGGATGTGCCAAGCTGTGGGGCTGTGGCTGTGGGGCCAAGGGAGCCCTGCTCCCCCCGCTGTCCCAGAGGTGAGTATGGGTTTGGGGGGTCTCCTCGCTGCGGCAGCATCATCCAGGGCTCGGTTTCCCGGTGAACAGCCGGGAGCTGGGAGGGGAAGGACTGCAGCCCCCCAGCCGTCCCACCCCGGGGGGGGGGCCCGAGCCTCCCCCCATCTCCTCCGCGAGCATCACCTCTCATAACATCTCATCTTCTCTCTCTCCTCCCCTCTCCTGCTCACCTTCCTCCTCTCCATCCCTCGACCTCCCCCCAAACCTTCTCTGCCCCTTTCCAACCCCCCGTACCCCCCCCAAGCTGGAAGGAGGAGGACGTGCAGCCCCACAAGTGCTTACGCCTCAGGTAATGTTCCCCCCCCCCCGGCCTGGCAGCGGCCGCAGAGCCCCCGCGGCGGTTGCAGGGTCACCAAATTGCTTTTTGGCAGAGCTCTGCCACCGGGAAACCGGACTTTCCCCTGCTGGGCAGGCCTTGGTGTTTATGCAGGACCTACACAAACAACTTTACTCGTGCTTCTTGCCTTCCCCAGCGGAGGGGGGCACCGTGGCCGGGGCCGCTGCAGCAGGAGATGCTCACCGGTGGCGGGCAGGGACCCCGCGCTGGGGTGCGGGCACGTCGGGGGGGTCGGGGACGAGGTGACCCGGGATGCTCGGCTCCCTCCCGGCCACAGGCTAACTCTCGTTTTCTCCTGTGTCTCTGCCCTGACCCTCCAGCCCCATCTTTAGTGGTAAGAGGAGGCTCTTGCGGACGTGGGGCACGTGGAGACGGAGGTACTGCGTCCCGGTGGCCGTGCAGGGCCGGGGGGCACCGGGGGTGCATGGTGCTCCGTGCAGGGCTGGCTCCTGGCTGTGGGGGTCCGGGGGGCTGAGGCAGAGGGGGTAGAGGCTGAAGAGTGGTCCTTCTGCAGGGCTGGGGGGGGGAATTGTGCATGGCCTGGGCTGAGCTGGCTGTCCCCACTGTCCCCCACAGCTCCCCTTGCCTCAGTTTACCCATTCCTGCGGGATGGATGAGGCTGGCCCATGGGCCATGCTGGGCTTGCCAAGTCCTACAAGAGGAAATTGGGTAAAGAACCAAGATTAGATGAAAATCCAAAAAGAGCACTTGGATAAACCCCATCGCATGTCTCTCCTGCATCCTGATCCCCAACCCCTCCCCGGGACACAACCCTTCCCATCTTCCCGCTGCAGGGGCTTGTGGCAACCTCGCCTGGGACCAGCTGGCCAGTAACCTGCCTGCCGGTAGCCCAGCACCCTGCCGTGCCCCTGCCTTGCCCTGGGACTCCTGGCCCAGGAAATCCAGGAGGCTCCGTGCACGCTGGGGTTTCGTGGGGTCGGTCGTGCAGCGGGTGTGGGGTTTGCTCCGTGTCCTCTGTGGCTTCAGCTCGCAGGGCTGTGTGTCTGCTTGGCCACCTGGCATGTCCCCAGGGTGTGCTTGTGGTCCCGCGTCACACAAGAGGCAGCACCTGATGATGTTTTTGTGGAGGTCCTACATAAATGATGCCTGTTGTTCCCCCTCGAAAAGCCAGCAGAGGGGCTGGTTTCAGGAGCAGAGCTTGAGTTAGGGCAGGAGCAGAGCCTCAATTAGGTGGTGCAGCCTGGAGGAGGAGGAGGAGTATGAAGGGACCTGGCCGGGTGGCCCAGGACACCCCATGCCAGCGGGTACAGGACAGGAGCAGGGCTGCTCCCCGCCAGGGCTCTGCTGTGTGTCCTCCCCTGTCTCTCCCGCTGTCCCTGTCCCTCTGTCTCCTCCTTTCTCTGCTCTTGGGGGGGAAAAAAGGGTGTTTAAAGGAGTAACCCCAGAGCTGGTCCCGCACGGACATGGGGTACCGCCTGCTCCTGGCATGGCTCACATGTGGGCTTGTGCTCTCCGTGAGCTGGGCACCACCAGCCCCATCCTCACCCCCACCGTGGTGGGCACCATGTGAGCCCACAGCAGGGACCTTCTCCCTTCCCTGTCCCCATCCCCGTGCCCCCGACGCCTCCTCACCTCTGACGCTGCCCCCCCCGCTCTCCCGCGCAGCAACAAGATGGGCATCAAGGACCGCATCCGGCTGAGCAACTCGCAGCGGCTGGGCAGCCGGGGCAGGCAGCACCTGGGGCCCCCCCTGCACCGCTCCCCCAGCACCGAGGACGTCCCTGAGGCCACCAGCCCCACCAAGGTGCAGAAGAGTTGGAGCTTCAATGACCGGACCCGCTTCCGTGCATCCCTGAGGCTCAAGCCGCGCACCCCGGTTGAGGGTAAACCCCGAGTCTGGCTGGGGGGTTTTGGGGGGCACATGGGGACATCCCTTGGTCTCTGCCACCCACCCACTCTTGCACCCACAGCCGACTGCCCGCCAGAGGACAGCGGTGAGGAGAAGGGCTCCCACTGTGACCTGACCTTTGAGGACATCATGCCAGCGGTGAAGACCCTCATCCGGGCTGTCAGGTGAGACCGTCCCCTCCTGCATCCCCCCGTGGACGTGCTCCTGTCCCCACCTTCTCCACAGCTCTCTGCCCCTGGGGACAAAGAGACATGTCCAAGGAGCTCCTGGGTCCAGCCCATGATGGTGGCCGAGCCAGGCAGGGAGCAGGGATGGTTCCTGGCTCAGCCCCCGTGGGAACAGTGCTCAGGACCTTGGTGCTTTGGACACTCCCTCCCCCTCCCCAGTCTGGACCCCCCCGGGCACCCCCAGTCCTCCCCAGTGCCCTGCAGCTGTCCCGGGTGTCCCTGCAGGATCCTGAAGTTCCTGGTGGCCAAGAGGAAGTTCAAGGAGACCTTGCGTCCTTATGATGTCAAGGATGTCATCGAGCAGTACTCGGCCGGTCACCTGGACATGCTGGGCAGGATCAAGAGCCTGCAGATGCGGTGAGCTGTCCTGAAGGAGGCGGGGGGGGCTGTGGGCTCCCCTGGGTCTCCCACCACTAGCCATGCCCCCTGGGAGCGGTGCTGGCCCATCGCAATGGGTGGGAGATGTCCCAGGAGCCTGTCCCCATCCCCCGTGGTCTCACATGTCCTCTGGTCCACGGGGAGTGATGGGCTGTGTCCCTTCCCTCCCTGCCAGCGTGGACCAGATCGTGGGCAGGGGGGCCCTCACTGCGGACAAGAAGACGCGGGAGAAGGGGGAGAAGCTGGCGCTGGAGACGGAGCTGGTGGATGAGCTCAGCATGATGGGGCGCGTGGTCAAAGTGGAGAGGCAGGTCAGGAGGGGACAGCCACCGGGGTGCATGTCACCATCCCTTGGGTGCCTGTGGGGTGGGGAACCGGGATCCCCAGGTCCCCTCTTTTGGGGTGGGGGGGGACCAATAAGCCCTGGCCACCCTTGTAGGTGCAGTCCATAGAGCAGAAGCTGGACCTGCTGCTCGGCATCTACTCCCAGTGCCTCCGCAAGGGCTCCGTGAACTCCTTCAGCCTGGCTGCCGTGCAGGTGCCCCCAGGTGAGCCAGACATCACCTCTGACTACCACAGCCCCGTGGACCACGAGGACATCTCGGTCTCTGCCCAGACCCTCAACATCTCCAGGTCGGCCAGCACCAACATGGACTGAGCGGGGAGGCAGCGGGACGGATCCTGCCCACGGGCAGCCGGTGGGACGGGGTGCTGGGACGCGGGAGCAGCCTGGCATCGCCCGGTCCCCTCTGTCCACGTCCCTCGACGTGTTACTTGAACCAAGTCTTCCTTTGTGGGGACACGGCTGCAGCGGGTGCCCGCTCTGGGCATGGGGTGGGAGCCCGTGGCGCTGCGGCATGGCCAGACCACGCTCCTGGGATGTTCTTGGGACACTCCTGCCCTTCCCAGGGGGTCAGACCCCGCAGATCTTGGGGCTTCGAGTGCTTCCTAGCCGTGGTGGGGATGCTCCAGGCTGGCCCTGTCCCCTGGGGTTTGGCTTGTAGCCCCAGCCCTCTGGACAATGTGGTCACCCGGAGCCAAGCCGGGGCCACCACCAGCTATGCAAGGCTCCCTTCCACTCCCAGTGCCGAGCAGGGGCACTGGGACGTGGCCCAGTATGGTTTTACCTGCGTTGCTCTGGGTCAGGGCAGCAGCCGGGGCGCCCCCCCCCAGGCCGGGGAACAGGGGTCCGTCCCCCCCTCATCCTCCTTTTCCCAGGTTCTTTCCCTGCTCGCAGGGCTGCAGCGCTGCAGCCGAGGCTGCACCTCTAGAAGCACAGCAGAGCCTTCTGCCTGCCCGTGCATGCTCCCAGGGCAATATATATATAGGAGAGAGATATATATATATATTTATGCAATAATGTCTTAATATGCAACACCCCCGGGAAGAGCAACCCGTGGGGACATAGGCAATAAGCAGACCCCCCCCTACCAGCACACAGGGCTGGATCCTGCTGCCCGTGGGGGGCCCAGCTGGGTGCCCTGGGGACTCGGGGCTGGGTGACAAACCTCCGCTGGAGGGTGGCCCTGGGGCCACGGGGCTGGGCAGGGGCTGCGGGGGACGGAGGGATGCAGGCACGGGTGATGGGGACGGTGGTACCCAAGGAGCATCCCTCCCTCTTGTGTCCCAGCTCCTGCTCTTGCTTAGAGGACTCCTTCCTGCCAGGTCCTGCGGGGCTCAGTTTGTCCCTCCCCACGTCCCCGTCCCTTCCGTGGCCTGGGAAGCACGGGCCGGGCCTGGGGGGTGACAGCCCGGTGGGGACAGAGAGGGGCTGCACCTCCTTGCATGATTGTTGCGGCGGAGCCACACCAGCTCCTTTGCTGCCCCGTTCCCAGTCCCAGGACTGGTTTCCCAGTCCCGCAGCGCTGGGCTGAGCCAGGCTGGAACCGACCGTGGTAGTGCCAAAGTTTGCACGAGCTGGGGCTGGTGCGGGGTTGGGGGTCCCGGGGAGGGGGGGTCTCAGTGCCCTGTGGGGCTTGTGGGGCTGTCAGGGATCAGCAGCCAGACCTGGGCTGGCGGGGACCCACTGAGCCATAGGATTTGCAGCCCCCCCTTCCCAAGACCCCCCCCGTTCCTCTGCTCCCAGCAGCGGGGACCCCCCCACCCTGCTCGTTTTTTCTTGCCTCGTTAGTGCATGCGGCCAGCGCGGGCCCTGCCAGAGCAGCTGGGAACCCCCCCCCGTCCCGGCTCCCGCATCACCCCAGCCCCCTCCCCTGCGATGCTGGGGGGACACGAGGGGACAGCCAGGTGCCGTGGGGGGCAAGGGGTGCATGTGAGAGCTTTGCCCGCAGCCGCACACGCAGGAACTAACTCGTAGGACCCCCTTCCCCGGGGCAGGGGGGGGGAGGGGAGGGGGGGCTGGCTGGTCCCCTGCAAGACCTCCCCAGCCGGCGGTAGTTACCTCACTTGATTAACTTATTAACTTATTTCTTTCATTAAAATTTGGAGTAGAGGCTGCCTGCCTGCCTCCCGTCTCTCTCCCGCCTCTCCCGAGAGGTGGCACTCCAGCCCTGCCGCCGAGCGCCGCGGCCGGAGAGCCAGGCGTCCGGCCAGGGGACCCAGCCGTCCGGCCACCTCCCTGACCCCCCCTCCGGGCACCCCTCCAGCCACAGCCGCCCCCCCCCGACCTGGCAGTGGGGCTCCGGCTCTGGCTCAATCGCCCCCCGTGGTGCCTGGGGGCTGCAGGTTTGACGCCGCTGCGGAGGGGGCTCGTGCCCTACGTTTGGAGCGAGGAGGGTCGCTGCCCCCGGGAAGGGCCGTCTGCCTCTTTTAGGAGTGTCACGGTGTGTCCCCAAGCAGGGGACCACGCTGCGATGGTCACGGGGCCATCCCAAGGAAGGTGGGGGTGTGAGCCCCCTGCCCCGATGGACCACAACCCCTCGAAGGGACGGCAGAGCCTTCACCCCCTCCCCACCTCGTGGCACCCCACTGGGACAGCGTGTCCCCCAGCCTGTGAGTGTCGGGGGGGCCGGGGGTGGCCCCTTTCTGCGCTGGCTGGGGAGGAAGCCAGGGCTCATGGCAGGTCAGTCCCTGCCTTTCCTGGCTGTTTCTCGCCAACAAACCCGTTTCTGGCTCATCCTGGAGCGCTGGGCTGTGCCGAGCACCGGGGGGGACCAGCACGTTGCTGCCCCCAGAGCTGCCCCAGCCTGCTGGGATGGGGGGGTTTGGGGTCACTCTGGTCTCCTGGCCCCTCCAAGCACCTGGCGAGTGGTGCCTTGGCCGCTGCCGGCGCTGCACACCTCTGGCTGGCACGTGGCCACGGGGCTACTTTGAAGTGGAAGCTTTGAAGGGGGAGCCAGGACACGTCAGCACCCAGAAAGTTCCGTGTGAGCCCCGGGGGGGGGCCCTGCCCCAGCTTCTGCCTGGCCCCCCTGGACCCTGGGTGGCTTTCCCGAGTGGGTTTGGAGGGACACGTCGCTGCAACAGGCGGCGTCTTCACCCTGCCGTGGGGTTGTGCATCGCCGGGGGGGTGCTTGCCCTGTACCCCCTGGGAGAACCGCGCAACGGGTGCATCTCAGCGGTGTCCCTGCTGTGCCGGGGGGGGGCATCTGGGAACGATCCACCTGGATCTGGGTTTTTTGCGTGACTCTGTGCAGTGGGGCCTGGGGGCCGGGACCTTCTCCCTCCCCCAGAGCAGCCGCAGACGGGCAAGGGCAGGGCGGGGGTGCGTGCCAGCCCGTGGCACTTGGCTCTGCCTCCCGTGGCCTGGCTGGACTTTGTCCCGCTCCACCTTGGCTCCCCGACATATGGCAGAGCTGACACTCCCCGGCGTGGGGACACGCGGTGGCGGCGGGGGGGGGAGGGAAATGCCATCGAGCCGTGACCCCGCAGTGCCGGCACGCCGCGTCCCGCCAAGAGCGACACTTGGCACCGAGCACGGCCGCGGGGAGGGGGTGAGGGGGGGCTGTCATTGCTCCCGCCTCCACACACGAGCCCTTATCGGTTTTTTTTGGGGGGGAGAGGGGGGGCAGGGGCTGCAACACGAACGGGAAGGGGCCAGCTCTGCCGGCAACACCCCACGGCATCCCCAGCCCCTGCCAGGGAGCTGCCCGGTGGGAGCACCACGACCGGGAGCAGAAGCCGGGGGATGATGTCCTTTTCACCAGTGGCTTTGCTTTGTCCCCTGAGGGTCCTGGGGAATTTGTTACTCACTCTGGATTCCTGTCAGTCCAGTCATGGAGAAAGTACGTGCTTTTGGAGACAGTTGGACTCCGGGCCGGACCCAGTTCCTTCCTGCGGCGCTCGGCAGCCCTTCTGCTCGGCGCTCTGTCCAAGGCCGCCTCTTCCAGGAAAAGGCCCTTCCGAGAGCGCTGGCCGAGCAGCCGGGTGGGGGTCCCAGGGGATGGGGCTCTTGCAGGACCCTTGTTTGGGCACCCAGAGCACCCCGGGGGCTCGGGGAGCAGACAGCCCCTGCGCCCAGTGGGTTGTAGTGCTCCCCGTGCGCGGGCACCTGGGGTGCAAGCCCTGACCGGCCACAGCATCCTCCCCGCGGAGCCAGGAGCCCTCCGGGCCACGGCCACAGGCTCAGCCCCTGTCCCGGTGGCCACGGCCACCCGGGGAACCCTGCTCCCCCCCCCGCCACCGCGGTGCCTCCCGTCCTGGCTGCTGTGAGGCATCTTCGAGGAATCCTTTGGCAGCGGCCGGGAGATGCTCCTCACGGGCCAGAGGCTGGCAGGAGCCCCGGGGCGGGCAGCCGCGGCCCCACAGCGAGTGCAGGTGCCGTGGGGGGAACCGGAGCCAGAGGGGCAGCCAAGACCCCCCCTCCCCGTGTCCTCAGCACCTGGCTGGACACTGGCACTGCGGCGGGGACGCGGGGCTGACTCCAAGTGACAGTGGCTCCGTGTCCTGGGCTGTGATGGGGTGTCCCTGTCTCACATCCAGCTCCCCACACTGCAGCTGGGGTGCTGGGAGGGGGGAGTCACGCAGCGCCCCCCCTTTCCTCTTCTCCCATTCCCACACTCTGCCCCGGGCAGCGGAGGGACCCCCCCGGATGGAGCAGGAGGTGCTGGCAGGACCCCCCCCCAGTTTGCGCGGGCACGGAGTGGGGGGCACGGGGAGCAGGAGCCGGAGAGACCCCTCCCCGGCCCCACCGGGGGGAGAGGTGCCATCGGCGATCGCGGGGAGACGGAGACGGCGGGACCGTGGGTTCTCCCTCCCGCCCGCCCCGACGGCAGCCCCGGTCCCGACCCCCGCCCCGCTCCGCTCCGCCCGGCCGCATCGCGGCTGCCCCCGGCGCCTCCCCGCGCCCCCCCCCGGCCGGGGCGCGGTTATAAGGAGCGGCGGGGGCGGAGGAGGCGCTCGGCGGCGGCGGCGGCGGCGGCGTGGAGCGGAGGGCGCGGCAGGTACGGCGGGGACGGGACGGGAGGGGGTCGTGCCTCCGTGGGTCCCCCAGACCAGCCCCACTCCGCTCCCGGGGTCTCCAGCGTCCTCCACCCGACCCCAGGGGCTGAGAACCGGGAGCTCATCACACCGCCTGCACCTCCGCGGCGGCGGGGACGGGAGAGGAGGGGGTCGTGCCCCCGTGGGTTCCCCAGACCAGTCCCCCCGACCAGTCCCGTGTCCCGTCCCCCCCTCCCCCATCACTCTCGGGGTCCCCACCGTCCTCCACCCGACCCCAGGGGCTGAGAACTGGGAGCTCATCACACCACCCACGCCTCCGCGGCGGCAGGGAGTGGGAGCGGGGCTGGGACCGGCGCTGGGGTAAGGGCCCAGGCAGCCCCCCCTCAGGTGCTTAGAGACCCCCGTCCCACTGGGGTTTTGCTGCTGGAGCACGGGGGGGATTAAGGCGTGGGTGGGGGTGGGCACCCAGGGGGAAGCTGGTGCTTTGGGGCAGAAGTTAAAGAGTTGAGAAACCTGAAGGCTTTGAGTGTCCCAGGGGAGGGCGGGGGGGGCGAGGTGCCCCGGGATGTGGCTTGGGGCTCGGTGGGCAGCGTGCTGGGTGCTGGCCGGGGTGTGACGGGGCTGGTGTAGGGTGAGGAGCCACCCTGTGCCCCCAGGAGCCCCCCATCCGCTCACTGCCCTCCCCCTGCAGCGGCTGCAGGTCTGGGGAGATGGCCGGCACCATGCGCTTGCTGCGGGCCCTGCTCTGCCTCTGGCTACTGGCCGAGGTGGCCCTGGCTTCCCGGGTCCGCACCCGCCGGGAGCTGGGCCCGGGCTTGTACGAGCACGGGGTCTACGATGCCGGGGGGTCCTACTGCCAGCGAGGGGACGTCTGCTGCCACGGCCGCGACGACGGCTGCACCGTGCCCTACCACGACACCCTCTGCTACTGCGACCTCTTCTGCAACCGCACCGTCTCCGACTGCTGCCCTGACTTCTGGGAGTACTGCCTGGGCATCCCGGCCCCCTTCCCCAAAGCCCCAGGTGAGGCAGCCCCCAGCCCAGCCAGGCGGGGGGGTCTGTGGGTGCCAGGGAACCAGCCTTGGGGTGCCTGATGTCCTGTGTGATGCTGCTGCCCATCGGGGTAATGGGTGCAGCCAGACACAGCCCCCCACAGCCCTGCCCTCGCTCCAGAGTCTCTCCGGACCCCTCGGAGCTCTGGAAATTTGGGCAAAATGGCTGGGCTGGGGTCAGGCTCCTAGAAATGGGGCTGGGAGCAGCTGGTGGCCCCACAGCCGGTCCCCTGCACCTCCCCACGGGCAGGGATGTGGGGGGCAGAGGGGCAGCTCCAGCGGGGGGTACCTGTGGGGCAGAGCAGGGGTGGATGGTGCTCCATCCCCGCTTCTCCGGTCATGTCTGGGGCAGGCGGATGCTGGCCCTGACTTAACCCTCCCGGCAGCTGGGGCGGGCAGGGCGGACGGGGGCGAGCGGGGGGCGCGGGCAGCCCCCGCCGCGCAGCACAAGGCTCTCTAAGAAGTCCCTGGAGAGCAGAGCCAGCTCCTGGGTACAACTGGCCCCTTTATCCCCCATCCAGCCGGGATCTGCGTGCGAGGCCGGCTCTGCTCGGCCCCCCCACCGTTAACCCTCCCAGCACCGGGCCAGCCCTGCTCCCACCCTGCCCCGTGGGGCACGAGCTGGTCCCCACCGTGGGGCTGGAGGGGCCGGGATGCAGCCGGGCACCTGCCTGGCTTTGAGGATTTATTTATTTTCCCCCTTGGTGTTCCCCCCGCCCTGCAGCCATGCTGGGGCTGGTGGGACCCCCACTGTGGGCAGGCACTCACCAGGGCTCTCCCCTCTCCCATCCAGGCTGTGCCCGCGCCGGCCGCAGTTATCCCACCGGAGCCACGTACCGGGAGAACTGCAACCTGTGGTGAGTCCCCTCCCGGGGCCGTGCGGGCACCGCCGGCTCGGCGCCGGGGAGCCTTGCGGGCAAGCGGGGCTACCGACGGGGGAGCCGGAGCAAAGGGCCCGAGCTGGGTGGTTGGGGGGGGGGGGGGGCGGTGCCAAATGCCTTTGCTCTGGCATATTCGGAGCCCGGGGGCCTTGAGCCGCTCCCAACTTTTCGGCACATGCCTTTGTGGGAGCCGCTCGCTCCGCCGGGCTGGCTGCGGGCTGCCGGCACCGGCCCACTGCTGCCGGGGGGCGGGGGGGGTTGTGTTTTTTTTTTTTTTTCTTTTTTTCTGGCCACGCTGGTCCAAACCCAGCTTGCCCGAGCCTGACGGGACGTGTCTGCAGCCGGCAGCCACCCCCCGGCTCCGTGCCAGGCGGCCAGAGTCCGTCCCCGCAGCCGGTTTTGGGGGTGCGAGGAGCTCGCCGTGAGTGTTAGCGAGGGTTTATCTGGAAAACGGCTGCTGTGGTATTAATGGCATCCTGGAGGTGGGGGGGCCGGGAGAGGGGGTGGGGGGCGGGTAGGGGAACCTGCGGGCACAGATCTGCCCGTAGACAAGGAGTAAACACAGCAGGGCTGGCTGGCAGATAAGGGAAATCAAAGGCTCCTCCGTCTGGGGCGTGTGCGAGGGCAGGAGCACGTGTGTGCACACGTGTGTGCAGGCGTGTGAGCCGGAGGTGAAAAGAAGTCAGCTCGACCCCCTCCTTGGTGCCACGGCACGGAGCCACGTGGGGCTGGAGGCTGTCCCCCAGCCCCGGGGGGAGGTTGGGGTCCCCCAGCGCTGCACCCAGACGGCGGGTCCTGGTTGCCGGGAAAACATCTCTCCCCCAACAGCACCGGTCCTGGGGGGCTGATGCTCTTCTGCCAAACCCCCCTGCCCCCGCACTCGGCGCCTGGAGATCCCCAATTCCTGCAGCGCTTCACCCCGGACTTGCCCCTTCCCGGCTCCCGCGGGGTCTGGGGGGGGGCAAATGGGTGAAGCAGAGGGGGGGCTGCTGTGGGGGCTGCCTGCACCCCGAGGCGCTCCCCTGGGACTTCCCCAGGAGTCAACGGCCAGACGGGGGGTCGCCAGGACGGCTCGGGGATGGGGAGGGGGCGAGTGCCGGGGGTGCGGGTGGCACTGGGGTTGCTCGGGACCAGGCTGGCGGGACACGGCTCTGGCCTCACGCGGTTCCTTAAAAGGAGTGTGCCGGGAGCGGGGCCGCGGGCAGCAGGGAGGATGCCAAGCATTGCTCGCCGCGCGGGGGGAGCGCAGCCCAGGGCTCCCCAGGGCCACCCGCACCCACTACATCCCCCCCCCAGGCCACCCCTTGCCCCGGGTCTCCCGTGGGGGGCCACAGGGCTCCTGGCCGAGCTGGCCAGAGCCCCAGGAGGGGGGCACGTCCAGCCCCACATCCCCTCCCCGGGCTGGTGTCCAAGTTCTGCTCTAACGTCTGCAGCCCTGGCTGCTTTTCAGTTGATTTTCTGTCCCATGCTCTGTCTGCCCTCCGGGCTCCTACAGGGACCAGGGCTGGGGGGGTTGGGATGGACAGCCCCCAGGGCCACGCAGAAGGCTGCCCGCTGGCTCCTGGCCTGGCTTCACCCCATCCTGAGGTGCCCAGTTGTGGTGTGACCCCCCCCCAAATCCTGGTACAGAAGCAGCCCCAGCCCCTCACTAGCACTGGGTCCCTGGCTGGGGGGGGGACGACGACACACAACACGACAGGGGACCCTGTCCCCCCCCGACTGACTGTCCCCCCCTGCAGCACCTGTGGCCCCGGTGGGCAGTGGCAGTGCGAGGACCATGCCTGCCTGATGGATGGGGACCTGATCGACGCCGTCAACAGGGGAAATTACGGGTAAGGATGGGGCTCTGGGAGGATGGGGAAGGGACGCTTCGCCCCTCGGTGCTTTTCGGGGGCACCCCTGAACCCGTGCCCCCTCCTCCCGTGCAGCTGGAGAGCCGCCAACTACAGCCAGTTTTGGGGCATGACGCTGGAGGAGGGGATCCGGCACCGCCTGGGCACCTTCCGACCCTCTCCCACCGTCATGAACATGAACGAGATGCACGTGAGTCACCGGGGCACGGGGAGGGGGGGAAACTGAGGCACGCCAAGGGTTGAGCCTGTCCATCCCACGGCTTGACCCAACCGCTCACCATCCCCTGGGCTAACCATGTCCCCGTCCCCGGGAAGGGGCTCTGCCCCCGGGGGGGGAAGCAGGGGGGGTGGGTGCCGCCGGCAGCCCTTGTGTTTGGAGACAGCAGCTCAGCAAATTCCCCCTGACAATCCCCGGGGCTGCCAGTGTTGTTTTTTCCCCCCGCTCCTCCGTGCTGGTTTCCCATCGGAAAGCTGGCCCCGCGGCTGCTGAGTCGGCAGAGCCGCCAGCGCTTTGCCAGGGGGGTGCATCCACCTCCCCCCCGGGGGCTGCACCCGAAACTGAGCCTCCACCCCCCCCCGATTCGGGGGTCCCAGGGGTACGAGCGTGGCGCACGGTGCACGCCCAGCGCCGTGGCCTTGACTCCCGCCGAGGTTTAATTTTAGAGGCGCTTCCTGCGCTGGGATAAGGCGGGTGTCGCGGCCACCTCCTCCCCAGGAAGGCTGAGCCGTGGGGGCACCGTGACCCCCCCGCCGGGGCGGAAAGGCTGGGTGTGAGTCAGTGGCCGGGCGAGAGCTGGCCGGAGGCCACAATGAGGGGCTGGAGGCACCCGGGGGTCCAAGACCAGGCGCTTGGTGCTGTCGTTGCCTAAAGAGCCTGGGGCTGAGGAGCCCAAATTTAGGGAAAGTTGAGGGATCCCCCTCCTCTGGGACAAGGGGGCACCCAAATCCTGGTCGCGCTCAGCCAGGGCTATGGGTGTCCCCATCCCCGGGGCTGGGGGCTGCTGATGCGGGCTGGGGACCACCGCTCCGAGGGTGCCCCGGGAGGTGCTGTGGGTGGGGGGAAGGAGCCCGGGGGGGATGTCCCCGTGCGGTGAGGACCCCTCATGCCTCAGCTCTGCCCCCGCAGATGAACATGGACTCCAACGAGGTGCTGCCCCGACACTTCGACGCAGCCGCCAAGTGGCCCGGGATGATCCACGAGCCCCTGGACCAGGGCAACTGCGCCGGTTCCTGGGCCTTCTCCACGGCGGGTGAGATGGGACGGGAGGGGACGGGATGGCCGGTGGGGACAGGGACTAAACCCGCTGCCGTGGGGAGCGGGGCAGGACCGGGGGGAACAGCCCCTGCTCCCTGACCCCCCCCCGCCAACCCCTCTCTCTCCCAGCCGTCGCCTCGGACCGCATCTCCATCCACTCCATGGGACACATGACACCCGCCCTGTCACCCCAAAACCTCCTCTCCTGCGACACCCGCAACCAGCGGGGCTGCAGCGGGGGCCGGCTGGACGGTGCCTGGTGGTACCTCCGCAGGCGAGGGTGAGCGGGGACAGGACGTGGGGGGCAGATGCTGGGGTGGGAGAAGGGGGGTTTCGAGTCTCTGGTTGCTTGGGGAGAGCCCAGGATTGTCACCACGGTGCCCCGTGCGTATCCTCTCCCCGGTGGGGGGACCAGCTGGGGCTGGAGAGTGGGGTTTTGGGGATGGAGGTGGGAGTGGGGATGGGGCTGGGTGGTCCTTCCCCTCCTCACGTCCCTTGTCCCTCTGCCCAGGGTGGTGACGGACGAGTGCTACCCCTTCACCAGCCAGGAGAGCCAGCCGGCGGCGCAGCCCTGCATGATGCACAGCCGCTCCACGGGCAGGGGCAAGCGGCAGGCCACGGCTCGTTGCCCCAACCCCCAGACCCACGCCAACGAGATCTACCAGTCCACCCCCGCCTACCGCCTCTCCTCCAGCGTGGGTGCTCGCGGGGACGGGGATGGGGACGGGGATGGGGACGGGACGGGACGGGCAGAGCCGCCCGGTGTGGGCGAAGCGGGAGCCGTTTGGTGTGGGGAGCGGGAAAGGGCTTGGCTCGGGGTGGTTTTTTCCTGAGAAAGCCAAGTTTGGAAATGAAGCTGGGGGAAAAAAAAACAACAAGACTCTGCTGCGGAGCCCCCAGGGGAGCTGCTCCTCCACCTGGCGCCTCCACAGCACCCACCCCTGCACCCCCGAGGGATGGGGAGGGCAGTGCCGGGGGTCCTGATCCCGCTCCGACCCAGTTCTGTGCTTGCAGGAGAAGGAAATCATGAAGGAGCTGCTGGAGAACGGCCCCGTGCAAGGTGAGGGGCTGGTGTGGGCAACCCCATCTTCACAGCCCAAAGCCCGGGTGCTGCAGGGGCCGGGGGGGGCGGGTGGGAGCCAGGACCCCCCCCCGCCTGCTCTCCCCGCTTAATGTTTAGCCACAGTCCCGGGCAGCGCCGAGCTCTCGCCGGCCCCAGGGTGCCCGTCACGCTGCCCACCCCAGTGGGCACTTGTTGCTCATTAACTCCGGAGATTTAATCCCCGTCTCGGCGGTTGGGTTTGTTTTACTTCAATTTTTTTTTTTTTTTTTTTTTTAATCCTCCTCCGAGCCTTGTCCCATCGCCCGGGGGAGGATCCGGCTGCCCCTTCCCTCCTCCAGGGCCATGCCCCATGTCCCCCCAGTGCCCGTACCCTCCACCTTGGGGGGGGACACACACATGGAGCCCCAGAAGCTCTGTCCCCCCCATCCTTGGGGACAGGGCCAGTGTTCCCAGAGCCTCTCCCCCTGCCTGCAGCCATCCTGGAGGTGCACGAGGATTTCTTCATGTACAAGAGCGGGATCTATCGGCACACGCCGGTGGCCGAGGGGAAGGGGCCGAAGCACCAGAGACACGGGACCCACTCGGTCAAAATCACAGGGTAGGTGGGGGGTGGCGTGGGGGGGACCCGGGCGGGGGGTTGCAGCGAGCCCCATGCCGGGCAGGAGAAATGTTTTCTTCGAGGGAGGAAAGGCGTCCCCTTCCTCCAGGCGAGGGAGAGGAAGCGGGGAGGGACGAAGGGTGCAGGGCGCGATGGGGGGGAGCCACGGCGGGGGGGAAGAGGGGAAAACACTTGCCTGAGGGCTGCGGTCACAAGTGACATGAGTGCGCAGTGCTCAGCCCCCCGTGGGTTGAGGCAGGATGGAGGTGCAGAGCCTGAGGAGGGGAGCGGGGCCAGCTGCCCTGTGCCGGTGGCTTCCTTCCTCCTCCCCATGGCTAAATATACCTGCCTGTATTTCGGGAGCCGACGTAAATGCCTCGGCCTGGCCAGGAAACGAGCGGGGTCAGCACAGCACCCCGCTACCGCCGTGCCCCCTGGGGTGATGCCCCCACAGCGGGGTGCCCCAGAACCTCCCCCCCCCATCCCCCTCACTGCCCTGCCTTTCCAATGCAGGTGGGGAGAAGAGCAGCTGCCTGATGGCCAGACCCAAAAATACTGGGTGAGTGTTGGCGCCCGTGTGACGAGTTTGTTGGGGCTCAGACGTTGGGGTGGGTGGAAGTGTCTGCTGGTGGGATCCAGCTGAGGTGGGGGGTTCAGGGGGGGTTCAACTGGGGGCTGAGCCGTGTCCCCTCTCCCCTTTGCAGACGGCGGCCAACTCCTGGGGCACGGCGTGGGGCGAGGGCGGCCATTTCCGCATCGCCCGCGGCGTCAACGAGTGCGAGGTGGAGACCTTCGTGGTGGGCGTCTGGGGCCGCGTCAGCATGGAGGACATGCCCCACAAGTGATTGCCTCGCTGCCTGCGGGGCCCCCCCTCCTCTCCCCACACACACGCCGGGGCCCCCCAGCCCCGCGCGTGTCCTTGTCCCCAAAATGGCCCTGCCCAGCACCCGCAGCCCCTCCGTCCCCTCCTGGGGGGCAGCCGGACAGGGGGATGGGATTGTCCCCCGGGTCCCCGTTCCTGGTGTGTCCCCGCTGTGCTGACGCGGCGGCTGGGTGCAGTGGTGCGTGTGGCCGGGGGGGCCCCGTCCCTCATCCCGTGGGATTTACCCACTAATCCCCCCGTGCCGGACTCGGCTGGGCTCTGGTGGCAACCGGGGGCTCTTCAAAGGCAGCCACCCACCCCCCCGGCAGCTTCACCGCCCTCCTCCCAGCGCTGGTGGCCGTGGGGCTGGGGGAGCACCGTAGTGGGACCCCCAAGGCTCCTGCACCCCCCATCTGCTCCCCTCGCCCCAGGGAGCCCTGGAGCCGGGGGGGTGTTTGTGTGAAATAACCCAGCGGTGCCCGGGGGGGGCTCAGCCATGGCCCTGGGGCTGGAGGAGCCCCGAGGCTGGGTGTTGCCAGCTGGGGATGGGGTCCCCACCATCCCCCCCTCCCCTTGCCTGTCCCTATGGTGCTATGGCCCCTGCCACCCCCCCCGCCCAGAGGCTGCGGGGATGGGGAGGGCTCAGCCCTGCAGTGTCCCTGTCCTGGTGGGGCCACAATTGGGGACCACGCAGCAGCACAGCCCGGCTCCCCCTGCCCCTCCCTCCCCCCCCCCCTTTTCCCTCCAAGGGCTGTACTTTTAAGACTTTTTGTATTTATTTTGCTTTTTATTATTTGTAAATAAACTTACTGAAGTTTATCGAAGGGTCTGCTCCTTCCCCAGCCCTGGGTGGTGGTGGGGGACATGTGGCCACGCTGCCCCCCGCCTCTTGCCTGCCCTATCCCGGGGGGGGACACGCAGCCGTGGCCCCGGGAAGGGCTGTGGGGTGAGATAAGGGCCTGCTCATTGTGTGTCTTCCGGCCCCCCCCTCGGCCCCCGGGATCGGGGCCAGTGCCGGTGGCCAGCGCTGGACCCGCCACGGGCACGCGCGGCCACACCGGCCACCATGGTGACACCGTGGCCAGCTGTGCCCCCACAGGCACCCCGCAGCCAGATGTGGCAGTGCGTCCAGATGTGCCACCCTGCAGCCAGCTGTGCCACCCTGCAGCCACCTTGCAGCCAGATGTGCCACCGCAGCCACACGGGCCACCACGGGGTGGGGTCACGGGAGGGGTGGGGAGAGTTGAGCAGACCCCTGGGGGTAGAATGTTACTTCTTTCAAATTTTATTTATTTCTTGCCTCGCCTCTCTTTTTCCCCCTCTCAGGGTCCCCCCCCCNCCCCCCCCCAATCCCGGGCGGGGGCACCCACAGTGTGGAGTGGGGCGCCACCTGGTGGGGACAGCGCGGAACTGCGCGCGCACGGGGCCACCCCCCCGGTGTATGGACATACACAGCCTGCTGGGGTTTTATTTTATATAGAGAGAGATATATATGTATGTATTTTTTAATATGTATATATATTTATTTGGTTTTTATCGATTTTTATATATGTTTTTTATATATATATATACCCCCAATAATGGACATTTCTGGTTTTATGTGTATAAAACACAGATACTACTGTGGTTTTATATTAACACAGACTGCTGGTTTATTTATTTTTTAATATATATTATTAATTATTATTATTTATTAATATTTATTATAAATTATTAATTATATATACACATAAATATATATATAAAAATATATATATTTCTATACATACACACAGACCCACACTGCTATTGATACACCCCAGCAGACACCACTGCTTTTATACCCACATTCACACACACAGACACTGAGAGGCTGCTGTTTACACACACACACACCCCCGCAACATGCTCTGTGTGTCGCTGTGTGTACATACACACGTATACAGCAGTGTCTGTTGGGGGGATGTATATATACTTTTACATATTTATGCACACAGACAGAGTAGTGTCCTCTGTGTGTACGTGTTATAAACAGCAGTGACTGTTGCTGGGGAAGGTGTATATACGCTTTTTAATACATACATACACACACAGAGTAGTGGCCTTTACTGTGCATATATTATAAACAGCAGGGTCTGTTGGGGGGGGGTATATATACTATTATACACACACACACAGAGTCCTTTAGTGTTTGTGTGTATTATAAAGAGCAGGGTCTGTTTGGAGGGGTTGTATATATACTTTTATATATATATAGAGAGAGA
>QJSC01012787.1:748325-808693 GCA_003697955.1 Calidris pygmaea | reverse complement strand
GACAGGAAAGAAGACCTTTGTGTCAGTCAAATCTTTCCATTCCTGGTTGTATCCCAGCAGGAGACCCCAGCACCTTATTTGCTGTGAGCTGGCATGAAATGTGTAAGACCCAACTTTGGGAAGGTGTGGGGAGCCCTGGGAGCAGCGCCCAGAGATGGGGGATGGGGACAGGAGGAGGAGGGGGTGTCCCCTCCCCGCACCCAGAGCTGCTGCTGGCCCCACAAGGGGGGCGACACCGGGCAGGGTCCCCCATGAGCCACCCCTCAAACACACACCACCCAGCGACCGGTGCACAGCGCCTTTTATTCAAAAAGCTGTAAAAATAAGCTCTAAACCTTTTCTGAGTTTGGCTTGGGCAGGGAGGGAGGAATCAAAACAGACATTGGCAACAACAGGGGCCGCTGATCCAGGGACGCGGCTCCTTCCAGCAGCCGGGAAAGAAACGGGCTCCGTCCCCCCGGGGAGCCGGAGGGGCTGGAAGTGCTCCCGGCGAGGAAGGGCTGTCTGTGAGGCAAGGAAAAGCCGAGCTCTGCCATGGCTTGTGCCCTCCCTGCTGCTTTTCAAACGAAGGCTCAGCTCTTGGTCACCAGAGAGTCCCCAAACACGTGGCGAGACGGGGACGTTCCACTGCAAACATCCCGCCCAGCGGAGGGACGGTGCAGCTGGGGTTTGAGCGGGATCTTGTGTCTGGCAAGGGAAGATCTAGGCGCTCCCTGGGAGGCAGGGCACAGGCTCACTACTGGTTTTGGCTGTCCCACCCCATGGCACGGCTCCAGTTTGGCGTGGAGGCACCCACCGCCATCGAGTGGGGACAAGGGATTTGGAGCTGGGAGCACCCCAGCAGGACTCGGGACTCCTCAGCCTGGAAAAATGGCTCAGGGGGAACAATTTGCTCTTCAGGAGGCTCGGGCACATCCCAGCGCGAGGCCGAGGATGGCTCCAGCTCCCGGGGAACCCCGCGGAGCTCCCGGGCAGCTCGTAGCCCTGGGCCCAGGGCGTCACATCATGCGAGTCACGACCATGGTGAGGAAGTCCTCATAGCTCAGCCGCACGTTGCCCACCAGCCCCGTGTCCTTCTCGCGGAAGGCGTCGGTGGTGCTCTGGAGCTGCATGCAGATCTGAATGAAGCGGTCGAGCTGGATGCTGGGGTTGGAGGATCGCTGGGCGTAGCGGGCCAGCAGCAGCTGGCTAAACTGGGGGCTGAGGTTGTAGCCCATCTGGGAGAAAGCTGGGAGGAAGAGACACTCGGATTAAACCCCCTGCGCCCCCCCTCCCGTGTGCTGGCGCACACCCCATCTCCCACCGCCCACGCGGGTGTGCGTGGGCAGGGCTTTCCAGAGGGAGGAACCAAACCAAGGCACGAATTCCAGACATTTTTCCTCTCCATCAGACACACACGCCCAAGAGCTTCTCCCAGAAAACAGGTTTTAGCCACGTGCCATTTGGGGAGGGGGAATTTCAGGTTTCCTTAAGGAAGGAAGTTCATGCCCCAGTTCATGCGGCTCCTGCCCCATGGGAAGGCTCAGCGTCAGCTCTGCCTCAGCCAGTTCAGCCAGCCCAGCACGTCCCAGCGTGTCCCAGCGTGGCGTGGACTGCAGCCAGGGCTGCATGGGAGACACCCCAGGACCTCAGAGACACCCAGCCCTGCCACAGGGAGGGTGCCAGGAGTCGTCACCGGGCTCGGGCAGAGCCAGACAGCGGTCCCAGGGAACTCGGTAGGGCCAGGTTGGTGTCTCTGCCCCTCGCCCACCTTGCTGGAGCTCGTTGAAGCTGATGGAGCCCGACTGGTCCCTGTCGTACTGCTGGAAGAGATTCTTCCACTGCTGGATGAAGCGCATCAAGGCTGAGAAGCCGTACACGTCTATGCGTCCCGACCTGGTCTTATCGAACATGTCTGGGGAGGAAAGAAGGAAGAGCGGGAGCAGAGCAGTGAGGAACGGAGCAAGGACACGCTGCAGAAACTCCCAGAGAGCTCCAGACCTGCGCCATGGGCTCCTCGGCACCTGCACTAGCCCTGAAAGCCCTCCCTCACCAGCCTGTGATCAACAGGGACCACTTAATCCCTAAGAGGTTGGTAGGAAACGGCAGCAAAATCTTGCTTGGGCAAGAAGGGGAACAGGGCGACTCTGGCTGGCTACTGGAGCTCTCCCTTTCCTCCCCAGCTCTTTAGGGACTGGCTCAGCCTCACACAGAGCTGGATTCCCTCTCCCAGGCAGCGTTTTGCACCCCTGACTCGTGTCCTCCACCAAAAGGGCACTTGGAGCTGCTCAGTTTGCCCAGCGCTCGCTCCAGAGAGCCCTCACAGACCAGCAGCTCAGGTAAGAGGGGAGGAAGGGAAGGCAGGCTGGGCTGGGCTGGGCTTCACCCTGACAGAGGCTCATCTCAAGGAGAGCAGAACAAAAATCAGGGGGAGGGCAGGAGGAGAGCGGGGAAGGCCCAGACTCACTTATCATCAGCAGACAGGTCTCGTCGTTGAACGTTGACCAGTTGGAGTTGACCAGCGCCTGCTTCAGCTCCTTCACGGAGATGTACCCGCTGTGATCTGCATCGACCGACTGGAACCAGGAGAAGGCCTCGGGGTCCACGCCTGGGGGGACATTACCTGCGTGGGGAGAGGCCATCAGCGACTCCCGTTCTCCCCTCGGAGAGGCCACCGGCTGGTCTGTCCCCGGGGACTGTGTGTGAGATGCAGCCAACACCCAGGGACGAGTCACCGCTCCTGCCCTGAGCGGCTTCCCACGGCCACGCCATCCCGGGAAAACAGGTTAGTGAGGGCTGGGGCCTGGCGGGCTGCGTGGGGCGGCGGGGAAGGGGAAGGGAAGGAAATGAGAGCCCTGACGTAGCCCAGGGAGAGCGACCCACGGGGCTGCTACTGCCTCGTAAACCCGGCAGCGCCCAGAGAGATAGGCAGCTGTCAGGTTTTATTGCTGGTGCTCAAGGGCTGTGGCCTCTTCAGCACCACACTCCTCCTCCCCCTCTCCTCTTGCTCTTCCTCCTCCGCAGGATTTTAAAATAACCACGGAATTGTTGGAGTTGGAAGGGACCTTCTAGAGATCATCCAGTCCAACCCCCTGCCAAAGCAGGGTTGCCCAGAGCACATCACTCAGGATCCCATCCAGGTGGGGCTTGAAGATCTCCAGATTTGGGACTCCCCACCCTCCCTGGGCAGCCCGTTCCAGGGCTCTGCCACCCTCACCCCAAAGAAGTTCTTCCTCAGATTTGAGTGGAACTTCCCATGTTCCAGCTTGTGCCCGTTGCCCCTCGTCCTGTCACTGGAAACCACTGGAAAGAGTACGGCTCCATCCTCCCTCAACCCACCCTTTAGACACTTGTCAGCATTAATAAGGTCTCCCCTCAGCCTTCTCTTCTCCAGGCTCAAAAGCCCCAGCTCTCTCAGCCTTTCCTCATCAGGGGGATGCCCCAATCCCTCCATCACCTCTGTTGCCCCCCACTGGACTCTCTCCAGCAGTTCCCAGTCTCTCTGGAACTGGGGAGCCCAGCACTGGACGCAGATTCCAGTCGTGGCCGCAGCAGCGGGGAGCAGAGGGGGAGAACGAGCTCCCTCCCCCCGCCTCCTCATAAACGAGGACTTGGCAATTCCCTTCACATGAAGTATTTAGCCGAACCGGGCGAGGGGCCCCGAGCCGACCCCTCCCGCCACCGAGCGGGGCGGGGGAACCCCCCCCCCAAGGGCCACCCCGGTACCGGCCGCGGGGAGGACCCCCCGGTGCCGCTCACCTCCGGGCCCCGCCGTTCCGTAGGGCCCGGGCTGGGGCCCGCCGTACGGCCCAGGCTGGCCGTAGGGTCCTCCGGGCGCGGCGCCGCCTCCGTAGGGACCCCCGGGCGGGGGCTGTCCGTAGGGAGCCCCGGGGTAGGGCCCTACCGGGGGCGCGCCGGGGGCCTGTCCTGCGCCGGGGAAGCCCTGGGGAGGGGGGCGGAAGGCGGTGTGAGACTGAGACCGGCACCGCGCCCCTCCTCGCCCCTCGCCCCGGCATCCCCTCCGTGCCCCCCGGCCCGCCCCGGCCCCCGGCCCCGCCGCCGCGGCCCCACCTGCCCCGGGTACGCCGCCATGACACCGCTGCCGCCCCCTGACCCCCGCCTGGCCCCGCCCATCCTCGCCGTGACGTCACAGGAGACGCGCGCGCCCATTGGCTGCGGCGGCGCGGTCACGCGGAGGCCCCGCCTTCCTGCCGGTCAGGGCGGAAGCGGGGCGGTGACGCGAGGGGAAGGGCGCGCCCGGAGGACGCTTAAAACGGCAACGACACCTGCGGGGGTGGGGCCCACCGAGACCTGTGGTGTCACCCCGGGATCGGGATCGGCCCAGGAGGCAGGGCCAGGATCAGCCCGGGAGGGGAGCTGGCATCCCCCCAACCTCAGGGCTGGATCCTCCTGGGAGCAGGGCAGGGGTCCCTCTAACGGCAGGACCGGGATCTCCCCGGGAGCGGGACCGGGATTCCCCCCGAGATCAGAGCTGGGATCGCCCCAGGAACTGGTCTGGGATCCCTCCAGAGGCAGGGCTGAGATCTGCTGGAATCGGCACCGGAATCCCCTAGAATCAGGGCTGGGATCCCCCCAGGTCACACTTGGGATCTCCCCAGGAAGGGGGCTGGGAACCCCCCCCAAGCCACACCTGGGATCCCCGGGAATCGGGGCTGGGATCTCCCCAGGGCATGAGCGGGGACCCCCCAACATCAGGGCCAGAATCCCCCAGGCTCAGGGCTGGGATTTCTCCCCCCGCAGCGGAGAGAGGAGCCGGGAGGCGGTGGGGGGGGCACCAGGACGGGTGTATTTGGCCGGGCAGGATCCACCTGCCCCCACTATCGCGACAGAGCTGTACAACACACACACCCCCCCCCACACGACGGGCACAGCCCCCGGCACAGCGGGGAAACAATATTAACAGCAGAGGGGGGGGAAGGGGGTGCGGGGGGACACGGGGACCCCTCCCCACCCTCAGCCGAAGGGACCCTTGACGTTTTTGGGCTGGAAGAGGGGCTGCTCCAGGGGCACGGCGCCCATGCACTCCGCCGGGCTGCAGTGCCCCGTCTTGCCCGGCTGCCCCGTGGCTCCCGGGGGGCCGGGGATGCCGGGGATGCCCTGCTGCCCCACGGGGCCTGGGGGGCCCATCTTCCCGTAGCCTGGTGGTCCTTGGGGACCTGGAAAAGACAGAGGGAGAGGGAGAGGGAGGTGGCAGGGTGGTGATGGGGGGTGGCAGCGAGCCCCAGCATGGGGGTGGTGGCCATGGGGAGGGAGGGGGCTCACCTGGGGGTCCCGGGGGGCCGCTGTCCCCCATCACCCCCACGCCTTTCTCGCCTTTCTCTCCTTTGGCGCCCGGCTCACCTGGAAGAGAGGCGGATGGATGAGGGGTGAGACCGTGGCGCAACTGGGAATGCCATGGGGGACACCGGGAATGCCATGGGGGACACCGGGGAGCAGCACCTACCCCGCATGCCTGGCACCCCCTGCCGCCCTTCTCTGCCGATCTGCCCCGGCATCCCCGGGGAACCTGGGGGTCCCGGCCGGCCGGGCAGCCCGTCCTTCCCCGGGGGTCCGGGTCTCCCCGGGGATGCCACCATCTCCACCGGGAAGTGCAGCCGGGAGGTGTAGTACGCCATCCGCTCTGCGGGGAGAGGCGGCCGCGCTCAGCGGGGACGAGGCGATGCCGGGGTTCAACCGGCCCTCGCGCCCCCCCCAACCCACCCCGTCACCCCGTTACCGTCAAACATCTTGCTCAGCTCCTGCCGGATGAACCTCTTGATCTCGTCGTAGTTCACCACGTCACCCTAGGGGTTCACGGGAGGGGACATCACCACTGGGTCCCGTGGGAGGACCCCGCACCCAGCTCCCCCCTCCTTACCATCATCCCGGGGGGGCCCGGCAGCCCGGGGCTGCCCGCGGGTCCTGGCGAGCCGGGGGGGCCCCTCTCTCCCGCAGGTCCCCGTGGCCCCACGAGGCCCATGGAGCCGCTCTTCCCTGGCCCCCCAGGCATGCCGGCTCTGCCCTTCTCCCCGGGGTAGCCCCTCTCGCCCGGGGATCCAGCTTCACCCTAGGGAGACGGGGAGAGGCTCAGCCCCGATCCCCCCGGCCCTGAGTGGGGTGGGGGGGTGTCGGGATGGCCACGGTGCCACAGTCGGGCTCCCCCCTCACCTTCTGGCCGGCCGGTCCCGCGGTACCCGGTTTTCCTGGGGGGCCCTGGGGAGACAGAGAGGAGTGGGGTGGCAGGGATGTCCCCTGTGTGGGCACCCTGGGGCCACCATAGCCATGCTGGGAGGATGCCGTGGTCCAGCCCCGGATCCCGTCGAGCACGTGAGCCTCAGAGCCTCTGCTCGTACCTCTTTACCAACAGGTCCATCTGGTCCCTGCTCCCCCTGCAAAATCCAAGTGGGGCATCATGAGACGGTGACTGATGTGCACGGTGCCACCCTCGAGGTCACCATCGCACCGGGGTGCAGGGGTCCGTGCCACCCCTCCTGCCCTGCTGCACTCACCGGTGGTCCCGGGTGGCCCGGGGGTCCCGGTTGTCCTGGCATCCCTGGCAGCCCTCGCTCCCCCGTGGAGCCCCGCTCGCCCTTCAGCCCCTGTGGGGAGGCAGGAGGGAGCCCGGAGCATCAGAGTCAGTGCAGGATGGGGATGGTGACCCCCAAACCCACCCTCTGAGGCACCCACCCGGCCCCCACATCCCGCAGCTGGGGCTGTGATGGGGAAGGGTCCGGCCCCAGGTACTCACCACTCCAGCGAGGCCAGCGGGACCCGGCTGTCCTGGGGTTCCAGGGGGACCCTGGGGGGGCAGAGAGAGGGGTGTCAGTTGGGGGGGTCATGGCGATGCCCTCTGTTCTGGAGGGAGGCTCTGCCATGCTCCCCGCCACGGGCACCGTCCCCGTGTGCTGTGGGGGTCAGGTCCAACTCACAATGAGCCCTGGGGGTCCCTGCCGGCCTTGGGGTCCCATGGGTCCGGGGTCACCCTGAGAAAGGCAGCGTGATGGGGGGGGGCATGGAGCCCATCCAGCTCAGGGCTCCCGTGCCCACCCAGCCCCTCACTCACCTCCGCTCCCGGCCGGCCCGTGCTCCCCGGGGGACCAGGTTTGCCACAGTCACCCTAAAAGAAGGAAGGGACATTGTGGGGAGCGCAGTGCGTGGAGACCCTGGCCCAGGACCGAGGTCCCTGGGGCTGTCACCACCGAACGTCCCCCCGTTGCTCACCTTCGGTCCCGGGAGACCCGGGTGCCCCGTCTTCCCCTTGAAGCCCTGGAGGGAGAAAAGAGCTGGGTGGGGGGGTCTCAGCTCCCATGAGCAGACCGAGGCAGGCGACCCCAACCCCAGCCTCTGCTGAGGACCCCATCCTGCAGCACTGGGTCGGGGGGAGGGATGCCCACCCACCCCCTTGGGCTCAGCATCCCCAGGAGCACACGGTGGGACAGTCCTGGCTCAGGGGACACCAGGTCCTGGCTGTAGGGCCATGCCAAGCACCAAGCACCAGGGAGGGGTGACAAGGAAGGCTGTCACTCACCGGAGGACCCATCATCCCTGGTGGCCCAGGGGGGCCAGGGTCACCCTGGAGAGAAAGAGACACAGGTTGGGGGGATCCTGGGGGGCTGCAGGGTGGCTGCCCCCCTGCCAGCACCCGGGAATGCCTTGGAGACTCACCCGCAGTCCCGGCTTGCCATCCTTGCCATCCAGTCCTTCCAAGCCAGCAGGGCCCTGTGAGGACAAGGAGGGGGTGTCAGAGGGTGGTTTGGACTGAGGGGCTCGGGGGGACCCCAAAAGACCTGCTCTGGGCACCCCAGGTCCCTGGGGAATGGGTCCAGCCAGTGGCACTCCCCGAGAGCACCACGATACCCGTGGTCCTGTCCCTCTGCCCCAAGAGTGGCATGGGGACGGGGGGTCTTACCTGGATGCCTGGAGGTCCGGGGGGGCCAGGGGGCCCTGGCATCCCCGTGGGGCCACGCATGCCCTCGCTGCCCTGCAAGAGCCACAGGAGGTCAGGGGAGCAGCCGGGGCTGTGCACCCCTGGGCCACCCCGCAGAGCAGGGGCCAAACCCAGCCACCAGCCCGAGGGACGAGTGGTGTCACCACGCAGCCACGTCCTGGTGGCACCCACCCACAGCACTCACCTTCTCAGCCGCAGGCCCCGGTGGCCCAGCTGGACCGACTTTCCCTGGGAAGCCGGGGGGCCCCTGAAGAGAAGAGGGGTGTTGAGTAGGGGGGTGGGGGGACATCATGGCCCTGCACGTTCCCCCATCTCCACACTCATTTTTGCAGGTTTGCTCTGGGGCTTCTCTCTCCACACCCTGTCCCACAGGACATCCCTGTGCCCCCCTGGGAGAAATCCCCATCCCCAGCTGGCTCCCCAACCCCGTGGGGACACGGGGACACAGCCAGGGCTGAGCATCATCTCCTGGGGACACCCCGCTGTGCCACAGCATCGCTCCCCGCACCCCCAGCAGGACATACTCACCGGTGGCCCTGGGAAGCCGGGCTGGCCCTGGAAACCCTGCGGAGAGACAAGAGCTGAGCTGGACCCCAACAGCCACATCCCACCCGGTGGGGACCCTGGGGGTCCCTGTCCCCTCGGAGATGCTCACCTGGTCCCCCTTCTCGCCAGCGCTGCCCGGGAGCCCGCGTTCACCCCTCGGTCCCTGCGGAGATTGGGGGTGAGGTGGGTGGGGAACACCTCTCTGCACCCACAGCAACCCCCCCTCCCTCCCCACAGCCCCCCGGGAGGGTCAGGGTGGGCACCTACCGCTGGCCCCACGGGACCGGGGAGGCCATCCAAGCCGGGGGGTCCCTGGGAAGGGCAGGAACAGGGTCAGATGGATGTGGCTGGAAGGACCTCAGCCCCGGTGCCCAAGGCAAGGGGGGAACCTGGGAGAGCCCCCAGCCCCTCTGCCCCTGGAGCACGGCCCCGAGGGACTCACCAGTTCCCCCTTCTCCCCGGGGGGGCCCAGGTAGCCTCGCTCACCTTTGATGCCCTAGGGAAGGAAGGAGATGAAGGCACAGGACAGGGGACAGTCTGGGACACAGGGCACAGATGGGAGGTGGGGACGGAAGATGGGGAGGGACAGATGGTACACAGATGGGGTACAGGGATGGATGGGGAAAGTTGGGGCACAGGTGGATGGAGCAAACAGTTGGGCAAGGGACAGGGCACTGGGAATGTGTGGGACGGGATGGATGGGACAGGGATGAGCCCTGCAGGGACATGGTGCTCGGTGCCCACTGGGATCCTCCATCTGCCTGCCCTGGCAGCATGGGGGGTCCCAGTGAGCACCAGGGAGGGACATGGGGACACAGGAGGTGTCTGGGGGCTGGCACGTGCTGCCTGGCTCCCCACAGTACTCACGGGAAGGCCGGGGGGACCCGTTGCGCCGGGGTAACCAGGCTGCCCTGGAGGTCCCTGTGCAGGAGGATGACGATGCTGAGCTACCGGCAAAGCCCCAGCAGGGTGCCCAAAGCCCACGGGGCACCAACGTCCCCCTCTGCATACCCTCCTCCCACACCACTCACCGGCTCCCCTTTGGCTCCAGCAAGCCCAGCAGGGCCACGTTCCCCCTGGAGACCCTTCGGAGGGAGAAGAGAGGAGTTGCAGGAGGTCTCCCACAGCCCCTGCCCGGGTCTGTGCCCACCTGTGCACAGCCAGGCAGAATGTGGGAGCCAAGGACCCCATGGGGTCTGTCATCTCCACCAGGCCATGCTGGCCCCAGCCTGCCCAGCACCTCCAGGCACCAGGGAGGATCTGCTTGGCACCTGGGTGGGCTCCCTCCAGTCACAGCACTAGCCACATGCACCGGGCTCAATGCCCACGTGTGGCCGGGTACGCTGTCACCCAGACACAGGTCACTGCTCTGGCCCAAGGGCAGGACCCACGGGCAGCCCTGGTGCCATGGGGCCACGGAAAGCTCAGTCCTGGGGAGGGGAGTCTGTGTGGGGTGCCCAGCTCCCCGCACCCCAGCCACTGCCCAGGACACGCTTCAAATCCCACCTCCAGCCTGGTGCCACCCGCTGCCTCCCTGTCCTCCCAGGGCACGCCAGGCAAGGGTGACACGGGTGACAGCCCCCGTGCTCCACGTCACAGGGCTACTGGGGCAGGTTAGTGAGGTGACAGGGTGCCGAGGCGGTGGAGGCTGGACAGGACACACTGGCACACCGCAGAGCGACGACCCACACAGACCCACACAGACCCACAGAGACCGTGGTGTTACAGTGACATTAGTGGACGAGGAGACAGGCACGGACGAGGGAGGGCAGGATCCTCTGAGAGCCACCGGCGCAGCCCCCACCACCGCCTCGTGCCAGGAGGGAGCACGGGTGGAAGGAGAAGGATGAAGATGAGGATGAGGGTGAAGATGGTGGTGAAGATCAAGATGGAGATGAAGATCAAGATGGAGATGGTGGTGGAGGGTGGCTGATCCCAGAGGAGCTGGGGACCAGGGGAGGAGGAGGATGAGCCCAGGCAGCACTGGACTGTCCCCCAGAAGGGGCAGCAGCCGGTTGCCATCTGATACCCCCAGTGCACCCCACAAGCCGTGGGCACCAAGCCGGGGTAGCAGTTCCCTGTCACACTGAGAGTGACTGAGCCGAGCCAGCCCGGGGGCTACGGCCATCCCTGGCACACCTGGATCCCACGGCGAAGGGCACCAACACAGGGCACTGGGGCCAGCAAGTGGCAGTGCCAGGTCCCTGAGCTCAGGAAGAACCTTCCTGAGTCTGCAGACCCCGGGTCCGCTGAGACCCCCTGCCTGGAGATGGAGGAGGTGGAGATGGGAGGATGGAGATGAGGTGGAAGGGGAGGGGGGGCTGTGGCTGCTCCCAAGGGGGACAGGGACAAGGGACACGGCCAAACCAAGCGGCAGCGACAGAGGGCACAGAGCAGAGCCGTGCTGGGTCCTTACGGGCAATCCGGGTGCGCCAGGCGTTCCAGGAAAGCCTGGGGGGCCCTGAGGGGAGAAACAGGGAGGTCACAGCCTGGAAATGGCACCTGGGATCCTGGGCTGAGCCCTTGGGATGCCACACGGCGGCCGGGCACAGGCTGGCTTGGGCTCAGCCTCCCACCAAGCCGGGCTCCTGCTCCATCTCCGGGCTGGCAGCGCCTTCGCCTCCGTCTCCAGACTGGCCGGGGGACAGCCATGCCGTGCTGCACCTCCTCCTCTGCCCGTCACCATGGCCTCGGGGCAGGGCGCTGGGCTCCCTCGGCAACTTGCAGCAGAGGGCTTCAAGCCCCCCTGGACCACAACATGATGCCCGCGCAGCCTGGCAAACCCTCGCCCCGGGCAGGGGTACTTACGATGGGCCCGGGTGGCCCCGGGGGTCCCCGCAGTCCCGGTGAGCCCTGGGGGGAGATGGCGGGGTCAGATGTGACCATGGTGGGGACACAGCTCTGAGGGGCACCGAGGGACCACCCACGGCCACCGGGAAGGGCTGGGATGGCGGGGGGTGGCCGGAGGAGCAGGGCAGCACCGGGGGCCGGGAGCACACCTACCTGCTCGCCTCTCTCTCCAGGGATGCCCGGGGCACCTGGTAGCCCGGGATCACCCACGCAGTCAGGGCTGTCACCCTGCGGGGAGTGGGGACACGTCAGGAGCTGGGGACAGCTCTGCCCATGGCTGAGCCCTGCCAAATGCCCCCCAGAAGCAACCTCTGCTCCCCAAAGCCCCACTGCTCCCGCAACGAGAGGACGGTGCCCGGTCCTGCCCCAGCGGGGACCATCCCTGCAGCACCTTGGGGACCTGGCAGCAAGACCGGGGTGGCAGCTCAGCCCCAGGGATGGGGAGAAGGTGCCCGGTGGCACGGTTCACTCACCCGAGCCTCCTCCGCTCTCGGGAGCTGGGCAAAGCACTGGAAAAAAACCCAGGAGTCACCTGGGGATCCCCTGCACTGGGGGGGCACTGGGGGAGCCGAGGGGCACAGAGCCCCACACCTCGCACCCCTCGGACGCTCAGCACCCCCTGCTCCACCCCACACAGGACAAGCCCTGGGGACCCCATCCAGGTAGGTGGGAGCTGTGCACAGGAGCTTGCCCACATGCCAGGCAGGACCAGCAGCGTGCCCAGAGCGTGCCCAGAGCGTGCCCAGCCCCGCAAGCGCTCTGCACAACTCGCTGCACAACCTGATGCCCGGGGGCTCAGGAGAATCTCTGCTCTTCACTCCAAAACCCACGGGGACCAGGGAGTTTTGGGTACCGGGATTCCCGCCCGGAGGTGGGCAATACTCACCTGGGTGCAGCTCTCGCTGCCGGGGGCACCTGGCATGCCCCCCCCGTCCCCATTCTCTCCCTTGACGCCGCTGGGTGCTTCGAAGGCTGCCTGCAGCTGGGCACAGTCCCCGCAGAGGCTCTGGGGGAAGGTGGGGAGTCAGGGGCACCCCGAGGAGCTGGGGGTGCCCTTGGGCATGACCCACAGTGGGAAGGAGCCCCCTCCCCACGCTCTCACCTTCAGCACCTCGATGTTCCTCTCAGCCATGACGGCCAGCGGCCCCTGGAAGAGATGGAGGAGGGAAGGGGACGGTCCCCACGCTGGGGATGGGGGGGTACTGGGGGCACTGGTGTGGGCACAGCTGTTACCTACCAGGTCTCCGGCCGGTCCGGGCAGTCCTGGCAAACCGTTGTGTCCTGGCATCCCCTAAAGGCCAGAAAAGAGCCTGAATATTTAAACCCTGCGCTAAAAGCTGGGCAGCATCGGTCTGCTCCAGGCTCCCCCTTTGCTCACCTGGCGGCCCGGGGCACCGGGAGGACCGGGGGGGCCGGGGGCTCCGGGAGGGCCCTGCAATACCCCAAAATACAAATGGAGAGAGGTGGGGGGTGAGACAGTGGCAGGCAGGGGGCTGGTGGGCACATTGCAGGGGGGCCAGCACCCACCTGCGGACCCGGCTGTGGCTGCCAGGACATCCCAGTCCACAGTCCTGGGGCTCCCTGTGACCAAGAGAAGGGGAACAGGGTTCAGAGGGGGTGAAGTGGAGTTGGGGGGCGCCCATGGGTGCCCACGGTGCTTACCGGCATCCCGGAGTAGCTGGGGTCCTGACGGGGTGCTGGGGGGCAGGCGCACTCCCCAGGGTCTCCCTGCAGAGAGAGGAGGTGAGGGAGGGCAGGGGGTGTCAGGGAGGGCAGGGGGGTGACAGGGAGGGCAGAGGGGTGACAGGGGGTACCGTTCCACCCCGACCCCAACTCACCTTCTCGCCCTGGGCACCCTTCTCCCCCTGCGAGGAGGAAAGATGGAGATGGGCATCAGCAGGCAGCCCCTGGTCCCCCCCCTCCAAAACCCCACAGCCCCTCTGTCACCCCCCCCATTACGTACCGGCTGCCCATGGGACCCGGGCACCCCGGGGAGCCCCCGCTGCCCTTCGGGGCCCTGCGAGGAAGAGGATGGGGAGGAAGCTCAGCTCCAGGCTCAGACCACAGCACAGCGGTTTGTAGCCAGCGTTGAGGGGTGAGGGGAGGATGATGATGCCCATCCTGGAGGGCAGGACTTACCGGTGGCCCTGTGACACTGGTCCCTGGTGGCCCAGGGGGTCCCATGGCACCTTTGGACCCCGGAGGTCCCTGCAGAGGAAGGACAGCAGGAGTGGGGGGGGGCAGGGGAGGGGAGGGAGGGCTGGGGGACGCTCCCTTACCTTGGCACCTTTCTCTGCTGCCATCCCCGGGGGTCCCTGGGGTCCGGGGGGGCCCTGGGGGGCAGGAGAAGGCATTAGCTCCCTCCCAGCACCTCCAGACACCCCCCCTCCCGTGGTGACAGCACTGTCCCCAGGATGGTCTGGCCAGGACCCTGCTGCCACTGCCCACACAAGGGGGGGCTGATGATGTCGGGATGCGATCCCCCCCCTAGCTTGCAGGAACTGGGGGGGCTGGTGGTCGCCCCATCTCCCAGGGCTGGAGAAAAGCTACTTACAGGTGTCCCAGGTGGTCCGGAGCTCCCGGGCTCTCCCTGGGAAAAACAGAGTGTGAGAGAGCTGGCAGAGCCACCCGGCACGACATGGCACAGCATGGCACGGCACGGCATGGCACGGCACGGCACCCCACAACACCCACCTGCGGTCCCGGCTGGCCGATCCCCCGCGGTCCCGGCTCACCCTAGGGAGACAGAGGGACAGTGGGCAGCCCCCAGGTCCCCCCACCCGGCATCCAGCCCCCCTGCCCGTAGCCCCACTCACCTGCAGCCCCTTCGGTCCGGTGGGACCCTGAACCCCGGGCAGCCCCGGCTTCCCCTAAAACACAGCAGGGTCAGGAGGGCACGATGGCACATGGTACCCGTGGCACGGTGTGGGGGGGACACTCACGGGTCTGCCCGGCTGGCCGATGCCTGGGGGGCCCTGGTCCCCTTTGGCCCCGGGTTTTCCTGGGATGCCAGCCACGTCCGAGAAGTCCCCATGGGGAGCGGGACCGGGCTCGCAGGCGTCTCCCTGCAGAGGAGGGAGCACGGGAGGGGAGGTTGGGATGGGAGAGGGATGGAGGGGGTGGGTGACCCCCCGGTGACGGGATGTGCGTCCCCAGATAATTGTGGGGGTCTCACCTTCTCGCCTTTGGGGCCGGCCGGACCCCTGATGCCAGGCTCACCCGACAGCCCTGGGACACCAGCCATGCCCGGGGTGCCCGGGTCCCCAGGGCTACCTGCATCCCCCTGGCAAAGAGAGGGATCAAGGCTGGCACAGGGCAGGGGGGCACACAGCACTCCCCCCGCCACCCCCAGCCCCACCAGAGCCCCTTCCCCAGCCCCTCTCACCTTCTGTCCCTTCTGGCCATTGTCACCGGGTCTGCCCTGGGGGAACGAAGGAACGGGTCAGGGCACAGCATCCCCTAAAAACGGTACCTGAGAGTGCAGGGGGGGGCTCACCGCTCTGCCCGGGGGGCCATCCTGGCCCCTCTCCCCCGGTGGCCCAGGCACGGCCAGCACCGTCGCTGCTCCTTCGAGGGCCTGTGGCACGGGAGGGCATTGCCCACACGAGTCGCCCTGTGGAGGGGACATCCCGGTCGGAGAGTGGCTTCAGGGACCGGGGCACTGCAGCCCCCGCCGCTCTCCCCATCTCAGGGCTGTCCCGTGCACTGAGCTGCGCAGGTCTCGGCAGGGGTGGTTTAAGGGACAGGGGGTTCCAGGGCGTCCCCAACACAGGGCTCACCTTCTCTCCTTTGAGCCCCCGCACGCCTGGATCCCCCTTGTCTCCCGGGAGCCCCTGCACCGAGAAGCCACAGCCGAGATGAGAGTACGGCCCCCAGCGCCCGGCTCCTGCCCCCCTGGGCTCCCAGCACCCACCCCGAGCCCCCACACCCCTACTCACCGGTCTGCCCATGGGTCCCTCCTGGCCACCGTCCCCCTGCAAGACACCAGGGTCAGGCCCCGTAGGAAGCTGAGGCTGCCCCCACCCCGTGGTTGGAGCCATTCCTGCTCCCTCGGGGGGGTGCAGAAAGTGGGGTGGGCGTTGGGGGTCACTCACCTTCTGGCCCTTGATGCCAGCCAGCCTGGGGAGCCCCATTTCGCCCTGTGAACACCCCACAGGGTCACACACCCACCCGGGGTGGACGGGGTGTCCCCCCCCTCCCGGCACGGCAGATGGGGGACCCAGCCCCACGTACTCACTGGTAGCCCCGGCTGCAGCGGCGCCGGTGCCGGTTCACCCTCGAGCCCCTCGGAGGGACCCCGCAGCAGCGCAGCGAGGACACGGGCATCGCAGGACAGGCAGGAGTCCCCCTGGGCAGCGAGAGGGCAGGGCTCAGGGCTGGGGGGGGGGGCGGGTGCTGCCCGTGGGGTGGGATGCAGGGACAGACACTCACCTTCTCCCCTTTTAACCCCTGGATGCCGGGGTCTCCCTGGGAAGGAAAGAGAGGAGCTGGGCAGGTGCTGCCAGCAAGGGATGGAGGGGGCTCAGTGTCCCCCAACCCCTCACCCCCACGTCACCTACCCTGTCCCCTTTGGGTCCCGCAGGGCCGGGTCTGTCCTGGGCAGGGGGAAATAAAGAGGGGGCGTTAGGGATGCCGAGACCAGCCCCTGCTCTGCCCTCCAACCCACCCGCAAGCGCCCTGGGTTCAGACTCACCGAGACCCCATCCTTGCCGGGCGCTCCGGGGACTCCCCTAGGTCCTGGCTTGCCAGGCAGCCCGGTGGCACCCAGCATCCCCTCGGAGATGGTGGGACACACCTCGCACGGCTCACCCTGCCCATGGGAACAGTGAGATGTAGCCCCGGGCTCGGGGGGGTGGGGGGTAGTCCTCGGGGTGGCCCCCGAGATAACCCCAAGCAGCCCTGAGCCCAGGGGATGGGCACCGCGGTGCCGGCAGGGGCTGCCGTGCCCGTGGCCATGGCACAGCCCCCACCGGGCCACCCTGCTGCTGCACCCACCTTGTCTCCTTTTGGCCCCAGGACACCGGGGGGTCCCTGCGGGAGGAAGGCAGGGGACAGGGTGCTTCAGGGAGCCCCTGAGACCAAGGTTTGCCCCAGAAATGCCACCCAGCACCCCACAATCCCTGCCACCAGACGTGACACAGGATGGTCCCAGCCTCAAACGAGGCCGCCGGCTCTCCCAAACCCCCTCTCGGCGCCTGGGCTGGGATCCCACCACCGGCTCCGGCCAAGCAGCCCCGACCCCGAGCCAAGAAACCCGTCCCTGACCCCGGGCTTTGGCTCCCGGTACTCACGGGTGTCCCAGGCGATCCTCCGGGTCCAGGAGCTCCCGAGCTGCCCTGGAGCCAGAAACAGGACAGCCTGAGCCCGGCAAAGGAGATAACCACATCCCTCAGCACCCTTCTCCCCCCAGGGGGGTGGTTCCTGCCCCCCTCAAGCCGAGCCCTTGCCCAGCCGGCGGCACCCCGAGCCAGCGCTGACTCAGCCGTGGTGGATCCGGCTCCAGCCAGGGACCCCCGGAACAACCCAGTGCCTGCCACGCCAAGCTGCCCTCGGGCAGGGCGGGGGGCGTCCAGGACCCTTTTTCCCAACTCCCACTCACCTTTTCTCCCTTTGGACCTGGGGGGCCACCAGGGTCACCCTGAAAGGCAAAGAGAATGGCGTTAGCCCGCCAGCTAGCCCCATCACGGTGCTCCGTGAGGGCACCTCGCCCCCTCCTGTGGTGATGCCCACCCACAGCCATTGTGTGCCAAGCTGGGGACACCACCCTGGCACAGCCCCATGGCACGGGGGTCCTTACCGGTTTCCCTGGAAAACCGATCCCTGGAGATCCTGGCTTCCCTGGGGGTCCTGGCTCACCGGCCAGCCCCTCGGGTCCCACGAGGCCGGGGTCACCCTGGAAGGCAAGGAGGGGGTGTCAGCGCCAGAAATGAGTGCCCTGGCTCCCACCCACTTGCCCCCAAGCCTCCACCTACCTTCTGGCCCTTGGGACCCACCACGCAGATCTCTCCGGGCCGGCCCTGCCGGGAGGGGAGCAGGGAGTGAAGACTCCACACGTGCAGCACCGTGCACACCACGGCGTGGGCTGGTCCAGCAGCCAGACCCCAATGCCCAGGGGATGCCCCGGTACCAACCGGCACTACTCACATCGCGTCCCGGCCGTCCCGGCTTGCCCTGCAGTCCCCCGTCACCCTTCTCACCCTTCTGGCCCTGCGGGACAGACGGATGTCACCCATGCCATCTCCCCTGCTGCCCGGGTTGGCTTAGGCAGGTCCTGGCATCTCTGCCACCATCGCAGGACACACGGGGCAGTTGGCCCCACTGCAATGCCAGGAGACCCCCGGGTGGGCTGGACTTACCTTTTGCCCATCAGCGCCGGCTGCCCCCGGGACCCCCTGCGTGGGAACAGTGGGGCAAAGTGGGTGCCCACGGGTGGGCTCACGCGTGCACCCACGGGTGGGCTCGTTAGGGGCTTCCCTCCTGCTCGCCCCACCGCTCCTTTCACCCACCACCACCCCCTGAGCTGTCTCCTCGGGGCTGGACCCCCACGTCCCAGCCTGGGGCACGCACGAGACGTGGGGTGGGGGTGTCACCACTAGGTCCCCATGTCATGGCCCCATCCGCCGAGCATCACTTACCGCCTCTCCGCGCTGCCCCTTCTCGCCCTGCGGCCCCTCGGCGCACTGGGGAGGAGGAGGAGGAGGGAGTGGGGTGAGGAGGGGTAGCAAAGCCAGGTGATGGGGTACATTGAGGGTTGGGGGGGGGGTCTCACCTGCACGGGGCCACCGGGGTGGGTGCGCACGCAGTCAGCGCCCTGTGGGAGGGGGGAGGTGGCTCAGGGGCTCTGTCTGCATCGGCCATGGCCAAGGATGGGGGGCCATGGGGGGCAGCGGGAGCCCCGGGAATCAGGGAGCATCCCCAGGGCAGGGGGCCCCTGTCCAGGACACGGGGGGACACTCACACGGTCGCCTTTCTCCCCCTTGCCCCCAGTGGTCCCAGGCAGGCCACGCTCACCCTTCCCACCCTGCAAGAGAAGGGGGGGTGCGAGTCACAAGATGGACCATGGGTGTCCCCATGTCCACCGCGGGGCCCATGGCTCCCAGGCAGAGATGCTCTGGGCACAGCCGAGGGTCTGTGTGGCCACATCCCTGCTGGAGCTGAGCTCTGTGTGTCCTGGCGGGTGACAAACCTACCTTTGGACCTGGGGGACCGAGGGTGACCTAGGGAGAGAGGAGAGAGGTGACCCACAGCACCTGGAGCCCCACAAGGGCACGCTGCCTCCCAACGGCAGCAGGAGACAGCCCCATCCCCAGCATCCCAACACCCTGTCCCCAGGTGCCACCCTGGGAGCCCCATGGGGCATGTGGGGTCTCAAACACCCATCATTCTCCACCATCAGCCCCCCCACCTCCAGCCAGAGGTTGCCATGGAGAGGGGCCACATCTGGAAGGGATCAGAGACCTTCCCTGCAGCCAGATGTTGCCCGGCCCTGGGCCAGGAGGAGCCAGGAATCACAGAGGGCTGGTGGCAATGGCAGAGTGGCAGATGACACCCCCGGGCCACCACCTTGGTGGCTTTTTTGCCAGCCCCAGCTCCCAGCCCAGCCCCAGCAGGTGGGTCAGGGTCCCCATTTTCCCCCACCAGCACAGCCCAGTGCTGCCCAGTGGCACACTCACGTTTGCCGAGGCCATCTGCGGCGAGCAGGGGGGGCACTGGAAGAGACAGGGATGGTGTTTGGCACCAGCCCCACGCGGCACCCACAACCCCCTGGCCACTGCCCCGCTCTCCTGGGCACCCCACACCCGCGGGGCTCATCCCGCAGCATCCCTCCCTGCCAGCCCCGCGGTGCCCGTGGGCGCAGGGGGATGCCTGGGGCAGGGAAGGGAAAAGCGAGGGGAGTGTGTTCCCCCCGCCGGGTCCCCGGGGAGGTGAGTGGAGCAGCCGGCCAGGCACCCGGCTCTCCTGTGGTTTTGTGGCTTGACCACAGCTCCACGGAGCCAAACCAGCTGCTCCAGGCTGCTCCCATGGGGCAGGCAGGATGGGGTTGCCCACAACCCCAGGCTTCTGTCCCCCAGCCGGGGCCAGCCCCACACCTCACCCCCTTGCTGGGTGTCCCCGGAGGGACCCCGTCACCTCATCACACAGAGCAAAGGGTAAGAAAAAGCTGGCCAGGCTGGTAGCCCCCACAGTCCCCGTGCTGTGGGACCTGGTCTGCACCCCCGGGGTCCCCAGCAGGACCCCACCGTGGGGTCAGAGCTGCCCTGGGGGGATGGGGACACGCAGGGATGGGACACAGGGTGTGCTGGAGACGCTTCCCAGCTCCGGCAGAGCTCTGGAGACGTTCGGAGGGAACAAAGAGGCTCTTGGCCACGTCTGGGATCGCTCCAGCAGCGGCAGAGAACTAAGAGGGGCCTCAATCCCTGCTTGGGGGAGCAGAGCAGCCGCTTCTGCAGGCGCCCCCACGGCTCTGGCAGCAGCAGAAAGTTCCCGAATGTGGCAGGGACAGACCCAGCCCGGGGCACGGATGGGCCCCCTGCACCAGGGGAGGAAGGGGAATGGAACCAAGCGTGCTGGGATGGGGGCAGGGGACACCCTTTCCCACCTCCCCGCACCTTGTCCCCACGATCTTCCTTCAGACTGGTCCTCCCCGAGGTCCTCACTGGCTCCTGTGGAGAGAGAAGAGCACCCATGGGTGCTACCTCCCCTTGCACCCCGGTGTTATCCTGCCTGGGGCACCCATGGGTGCCACCCGCCTGGGGCTGAGCCCCAAGCTGGTAGCTCGGCCGGTGCAGACCGTCAGCGGGGCTGGAGGAGCCCTCCCCTCCCTCACTCCCCGGCATCTGGCCGCCGCCAGCTCCTTCCCTCCCCTCGCACGGAGCCTGGCGTGGTGGAAAATGTGAGGCAGGGCTTTTCCAGGGGCTGAAGCAACGTGGCTGCCAGCTCGGGGCCAGGAGCATCCCGCACCAGGACAGGGACCCACGCCGGGATGGGGGCCCACGCCAGGATGGGGACTCGTGCCAGGCTGCCGGTGGCTGCCGGAGCTCACCGTGCCCAGCGGCTCCTCCAGGCAGAAGCAGCGGGTGTACACCCGGCCCTCAGACTGCGGCGAGATCTCGATGAGGTTGCTGCTCTGCATCAGCTCTGCCTGCCGACGGGTCTTGGGCGCTTCCGTGAGGCACTGCTGGGAGACAGGGGGGTCACGGGGGGAGCCAGGACCCCCAGCCCTGCCTGTGCACCCAGTGTGATTCAGGAGAGGGGTGCATCCCGCACCGTGCCCTGCGCTGGCCACAGGGACAGGCGTCAAGTGATGTCCCAGGGCTGGTGGAGAGCTGCCCCGTGTCCCCAGCCACCGCAGGCAGGAGGTGACCCACAGAGAAGCTCTGGCTGAGAGACCTGCCCTCGCTGTGCCTCAGTTTCCCCTCTGGGGAAAACCCTGATGGTGCACAGCAATGCCAGAGTCTGGCTGGGACTGGGGTGGGGGGCTCGGGGGGGACTCACCCCGCTGGCCGAGATCTCACAGCACCCCTCCTGCCTGGCCAGCTCGGCGTCGCAGTAGATCTGAGCTTGCTGGATGTCGAACTGCAGCGGGAAGGGGACGGCAGGTCAAGAGCAGGCAGGGACGGATCCCGCACCCCCCGGCAGAGCATCCCCACACCCCCGTGGGGACTCACCCGCACCGGGGTGCCACGCACAGCATCCAGCCCCAGGAAGGCATTGCCCTCCGGGGCCAGTGGCCGCCGGGCTGCCAGCGGCTTGGAGGAGATGGAGGCGCAGTCGAGGTGGACGGAGACGGCGCGGCTCTGCACGGCCACCACCACCTTGTGCCACCGCCCGTCGAAGAGAGACGCCACCGCCTTCCCCGCGAAGACAGCACTGACGAACGTGGCCCCCGGTGCCCTCGCCTGAAACTCCAGACTCTTCTCGGGGCCGTGCACGGCCAGGGACAGCTGGGCAGAGAGGGGACAACACCGTGCTCGGGGACGGCTCCCGGCTGTCCCCTTGCCACCGGCGCATCCCACCGCCCCAGGGCCCATACCTGGGGGTAGCCCTGCCGGTCGGTGACCTGGAAGAGGTACCAGTGCTCCCCGGTGCTGTTCTTCTTCAGCAGCAAGGTGAGGACGAGGGTGAAGGCAGGGGGCAGCCCGTGAGGAAACACCTGCCTGTGGGGACAAGGCGTCGGGGGCGGCCGGACCCTGCACCGAGCTCCGATGGTGGTGTTTGCACCGACCCTGACACCCCCACCCACACGGCACCCACTGGCAGCATCACCCCAACAGCCCCCCATGGGTCCTGTCGGGGTCTGTCCCCGTCGGTGGCACCGCGGATGCCACCAGGGCAGATTGAGCCCCAGATCCTTGTTGGCAGCGCCTGGACCTGGAGCTGTTTGTGCCTCGAAGGGGGCACAGGATGGGGCTGCCGGAGACGCCAGCACTTCGGCAACGGGAGCCAAACATGAAACAGACAGCAGAGATGTTTCCTCCCATCCTGGCCCAGCACGGGGAGTTCAAACTGTCCCCCCCAAAGCTCAGCCCCACATCCCTCGCACCGGCCAGACACAGGGGACTGAGCATCCCCAGCCTGCCCCAGGCACCCCCAGCCACCGTCCCCATCCCCTGCCCCACGGCACAGCCACCATCTCCACCACGCACCCCCAAACACAGCCCTCCCGGGGCGGCTACAGCATGGGAGCACGCACTTCTCACCACAGTATTGAATGTGATCCCCAGGCAGCCAGGAAACACATCCCTGAGCCCACAGGACGGATGCTCCCACGCAGGCGGTGGGCAGGGCTCACTCCCGATAGCAGCCTGGTCCCCCCCCCATAGCGGGGAGCACGGTAGCCATTCCCCGGTGGGACCGTGCCCAGCTTGCCCACAGCCCGCTCAACCACTGGAAACATTTGCTCCGGGCTCCACTCTTTCCCCAGCCTCGGCTCCACCACACCAGCAATTTTCCAAGCCACCGCTCTGGAGCTGGACCAAGGCACGAGGAGCGGGGGCCAGACCCAGCGGTCCCCCCGCGCTCTGCAGGGCACGGGGCTGTCCTCGTAGGGTGCCGGGGTGGAGGGGCACCCATGGGTGCCCACCTGGAGCTCACAACCAGGCTACTGCGGCCACCCCTGCGCTGAGCATTCCCCAGGGCTGGCTCTGGGCTGCCGCAGGCACCCGGCCAAGAGCAACACCAGCCTGGAGCATCTGCCACCTCGAAGCCATCTAAGGACTAAGCTATCTAAGGAGGTCTCCTTCGCCCTCGGCAGAGCCCCGTGCCCGGCACAGCCCCTTGCCAGCCCCGGGGCGACGTGGGGACAGGCGGGTTGGAGGCAGGCAGGCACGCAAACCACAGCAGCTTCCTCCCCGAGCGGCTCCCGAGGACATGGACCTGCTCCCACCTCGCCACGCTGCAGCATCCCTGCCAGCATCCCTGCCAGCACCTCGGGCACGGCTGGGCAGGACATGCTGGAGACGGTGGGGCCGAGGACTAGTCTCTGTGTGCTTCCCCCCCCAGCGGACCCCCGTGGCCCCAACAAACCCAGAAGAGCCTGCTCTGGGCGTTTGGAGCTTGTCTAGACCCCGGCGAGCGCCTGCCAAGCTGAGGAGAGCAAACACAGAGCAGCCACAGAGCCCCGCTTGCGTAAGGGCTGGCCACAACCCAGCCCAGCCGCTGCAGCCCGGGATTTACTTTCTAGGAGGAAGGTGGCTTGGGCAGTCCCAGCTTGGGACCACCAGCTCTGGTGGGAACACCACCCTCCTGGGTGCTGCGGAGCTGCCTGGCCTCTCCAGCATAAGTTAAGGGCAAAGCCTAATGAGTTTTGCCAAGGCTCCATCCTTAAAACACATGGGGACGGTGCCCGGAGGTGCTTTGGCCACCAAGGGCCACCCAGTGACCTGTCCGTACTCACTGTGTGGGCTGGACCAGCGGCACGGCGCCCAGCCGCAGCACCACCGGCCCCCGCGGGTTGCGGACCTTCTTGATGGAGGAGATCTTCAGCAGGTCGAACCTTTTAATCAGGTTAAAACCTGCAGGACAGAGCGGAGGAGGAGAGACCCGGGAGGGCTGATGGTCTCCAGGCAGGGTGGGGAGCCCATCCCTGGGGAGTCGGGGCTGCGTGGGGACCCTGTCTGCGGGACAAGGAGGGGGGGGCTTCCCTTACCTGTTACGTTCTCATACTTGTCCCCAACCAGATCCTCGTTCCAGAGCTGCGGGCACGGCTCCCCTGCGAGGCAAATCAGCAGGTCACCCCAGTGTCCCCAGGGGCTGGACCAGCAGGGCTGGACTGTGCAGAGCTCCCCAAGACCAAGGGGGTCTCGGGGTGCTGCCAGGAGCTCGCCCTGACCCCCCCCCCCCAGTGCCCCCGAGGCCGCTGGCAGCCACAGGACAGCATGGATCCAGCAAACACGGCTCCCACGGCAGCAAACAGCCCGCCAGGAGCCAAGCAGCAGGTTTGGAAGGGTTGGAAGGGATGGACGGGGAGTTCAGAGCTGGACCCCGGCCACCTCCTGCAGCAAGTTCACCAGGTGAAATGTTTTTCCCAGTTGTGGCGCCTTTTGCCTCAAAAACAGCCCCGCGGCTGGAATCGGCATCAGGAGGCTTGGACGGGCGCCGCGGACACCCAAGGCGGGGAGATGACACCCAGAGCTGCCCGCTCGCCTTCCTGTCCCCATCCTGGTGACATCCTCAGACCCGGTGGCCCCAGGGGAGAGGTGCGAGAGCCCGGCCAAGGGGACGGCGAGAAGCTGAGCCGCAGGACATGCCGTGCCAGCGGCGATCGGGGGGATGCTGGTGCTGTTTGCAGCCGCGCTGATACAGGACTGTGTCAGCAGCATCAATCCACCGCCCCTGGATGCTACCAGATGTTGGGAGGCACGAGGTAAGAGGAGGAAACACGGGGGTATCGAAAGAGGAATTTGTTTTGTCTCCGTGCACATCAGCCCTGGCGCAGGGATGGCCCTCGAGGACTCACCCACCTCTTCCCCAGCCCCCGGCCGTTCCTGGGGGGCAGCTCTGGCCCCCGTGGCCCCACTGCCCACCTCCACCTCTGCCCGAGAGCCCGGCACCACCACGGCGGTTCTCCCCCAGGCTGACCACTTGCTCGCACACGGCCAGCGGCAGCGCAGGGAGGTGCCCCTCACCCCCGAGACCCCCGGCAGCGGTGGGGGCTGCGGCACCGGAGCTGGCCCCACAGGCACGTGTCGTGGCCGGGGGCAGAGTTCCCTCCCGCCGGCGGTGAGATCATCTGCAGCGGGGCAGGGGGTGGGAAGCAAAGCATAAATCACCCCGGCCGCGATCTGCTTTGAAGCCTCTCCCGGCCCCAAAGGGAAAAAAATCTCCTCTCCCCAACCCTCGTTTGCCTAACGAAGGGCCGGGAGCCAGCAGGCCGTGCCACACGGGACAGTGGGTGTCGGTGCCGGCCGCGGGGTCCCTTGCAAAGCCGGGCAGCCCCCCGTCCCCACCGGGACGAGCCACCGCTCCACCCCCGCAAAGACTGATGCAACCGCGGCTTCGCTGCCAGCGGCTCCTCCCCACCATCCGCCTCCAGCTCACCCCGTGCCACGGCCAGCCCCACGCCAGGACCCACACACAGCAGCCCCACAGCCAGGGACACCTCGGCTGGGACCCGCATGGGCTCAGTCATCGTCACCCTGTCACGGTGACGGCCCTGCGCCCTCCACCGTTGGCACGTGCCATGGCCAAACCTCTTCCCACCTCGCCACAACCCCCTCAGGGGGCTCTGTGCATCCTCGCTGCTGCCCGGAGAGGTCCTGGCTCCCCTACAGAGCAGCCCCTGCTCGCTCCCACCCGGACCCAGCTCCCGCACATGCTGCCGGACGGGACGGCGCTGCCTCCGTCGCCAGCTGGCAACGAGCATCCCGTGGCCGGAGCGTGGCCAAGCTCTCTCCCTCCGTGAGCATCGTCTGGGCCACGGGGCGTTCCCGGTGCTCAGCCGCTGCGGGGGCGATGGCGGGGTGTCCCCGGGCTGGCTCCCCACGGCAGGGCTCGCTCGGCTCTCCCTTGGCCCCCTGCCCGCACGGGACGCTGAGCAAAGCCCCGAATCCCGGGCAGCCGGCGCTCAGCAGGGAGCCAAGGTCCGCGGCCGCCGCTCCGGCCACCAGTGCGCTCCTGCATGTGGTCCTGGCACATGGGGACCCAGCACGGCTCACCGTGTCACCCGGCCACCTCTGCCCCACGATCCCTGGGTCTGACCAAGCCCACCCCTCCTTTCCCTAGGGATGGGTAAGGAGGGGGTCGCTCCCGTGCAGACCTCAAACCCTCGCTCCCCGTGCCCCTTACCTTCCGCTGCCGTCAGCTCCTTCCCTTCGCAGGCGCTGACGAGCCCCGCGAGCGCCAGGGCCCAGAGACCCCTCATGGTGCCCGTGGCAGCGGCTCGGGGCCAAGACGGCTGCCTGCAAGGGAGAGAGGTTGGGCAGCAGCGGGACAGGCACGTGGTGGGCACCGGCCCATGTCCCACAGCCTTGCCCGCTCTGGGACACTGCCAGCACCGAGTTGATGCTGACCCCCTCAGCCGTGGCTCGGGCAGGTTTTGGGGGTCAGTGTGGCCCCCATCCATTGCAGGATCCCCCGTCTGCTCCCCCACCAAGCCCAAGCACACAGAGCGAGCCCCAGCACCCCGGCATTCCCGGGTTCAGCCCAACCCCAGCACCCAGATTTACTCCAAACATCCGGAAACGTGGAGTTTGTGGTGCCCCAGAGCAGAACCGGGTGCTTCCCGCACAGACCCCATCCCTCCCCGCCGGGGAAGGTCTTGCTCCCTCCTACTTCATCTCCTGGTCCCGTTTGGATGCCGGGGTGGCCTGAAGCCCTGCAGGTCACCCCAACCTGGCCTCCCTCCTGCCTGCTTCCTGCCACGAAGCAAGGCAGGGCTGCAGGCAGCCGGAGCCGGGACAGACCGGACACGTTCAGCTCTGCTGCAAAGAGCGGGACATCCATCCCTGAGCCTTTGTCCCCTCGCACAGCCATGGGGGACCCCTGTGACCGGCGGCCCTGCCTCTGCCCTGCCTGCCCCCCAGCNCCACGGCTCCGGAACGCCGTCTCCCGCCCCGGGGCGGTGATTAATTATGATTAATTACGGGGAAATCCCCCGTTCCGCGCTCCCCCGACGGCAGGGCCGGGCTCTGCCCCGCTCCCCGTGCCCGGTGGCGGCGGGGGCTGAGGGCGGGCCCGGGGCTCACCTGCGCGGGGCTCGGGGGGGGGTCCGGGGCTGGCGGGGACGGGGCAGGCGGCGCCGCGGGTCCGGCCGGTCCGGGACGGTGGGAGCGCGGCGGGACACCGGGAGCTCCTCCGCGCCGCCCCCGCCGCCTTCCCCGCCTCCCTCCGGGGGGGGGCCCCAGCCGCCCCCCGGCGGCTGCCCGCCCTCCGCCTCCCCAATCCGGGGGGGAGCCCGAGCCGTCGCCCGCCTTCGCATCCCCGCCCTCCTCCTCCTCTTCCTCCTCCCCCCCTCCCCGGGGCGCCTCCCCCGGCAGTGCCCTCCCCACCCCGCCATACCCCTCCCCCGGGGGCTGGACCCCTCCTGCCCCCGCGGAGGAGGGGACCTTCTGCCCCCCGACCCCCGGGATGGGGGTGAGCCCCATCACCTGGCTGCCACCCCTGTGGAGCAGCGGGGGACCTCCTCTTCCTCCCCCCTCCCAGGGACCAGAGGGGACCACGGTGCTGGCACCAGTGATGGCATCGCTGGTTGCCACGATGGCGAGGAAGATGTCCCTCAGGGATGCTCCTCCACTGGTCGAGGTTGGAGCAACGTTGGGGCAGTCAGATCCCACCAGTGCCTGGTGGCTTGGGGACAGCCTGGCCCAGGGTGACGTGCCTGGGGTCAGACCCCTGGGACGGGGGTCTCGGCCGCCATCCCTCCCGCTGGCACCGCTGCCGATTTTCCAGAGCTGAACCAGCTTCTCCAGCAGCTCCAGGGCCCCGCCAGCCCCCGCCGAACCCTGGAGGGAGGGATCCGGCCCCTGTCCCGGCTCACACCGCCTCTGCACGGCGTCCAGCCCTGCTGCCCCCGCGGCCTGGCCGCCCGGCTCCGCTCCAACATCCCCTGCCCACGCCAGCTGGGCCACCCCGAGCCCCCGCGGGCAGGGAGCAGGCAGGGAGCAGGCAGGAATCAGGCCCACCCAGGGCAGCAGCTGACCCACGCAAGTTTGGGTCTGGGGGATGCAAAGCAGCCGCGGTGGGGGGGGGGTGGTTCCCAGGTCCCCCATTCCATCCTCTCAAGGGATACCCAGGTCCCTGCTCAGCCACCGCTTTCCTCCCAAATTGTGATGAATCTATTTACACTGAGGCTTTACAAATGTGTGTTAGGGACGCCTGCATCTCGGCAAACGCGCTCTAATTAACAACTGATGTTTATTCAGCCCATGGTAAATAAGCTGTCGCGGGCAAACCAAGCGACGCTGCTTTTGAGGAGCGGCTCGGCTCTGCCATTTATTCAGCCGACAGCCCCCGAGATGCCGTGACAGAGCACTCGATTCTCCTGCGAGCTGCCTACTGCAGTAATTAAGGGTAATTAAAGCAAGCGGGTATGAAATACAACGAAACTTTTATAATTCCTGCTTATTGGACGATTATTCACCCCGAGCCACTCTTCGTTTGTGGCCATCCGGCAGCAATGAACCCTGTGCGTGAGCACGAGTGGGGTTTGCGCCTCTCGTGGGTGGGGGGTGCTGGGGTGGGGACCCCCAGCATCAGGCCTGGCCCCACAACCCAGCCCAAGGGCAGCCTCATGCCTTCCCCTCAAGCCGGACCCCTCATTATCAGCTCCCGGGGCGCTCAAATTTGGCTGTGAATCCCTCGGGGGGGGGGGGGGGTTGCACCTCTCCCTCCTGCTGCTCTTCCCGTGCCTCAGTTTCCCTCTTTTGCCAGGGTGCTCCCCTGGGTAGATGGTCCCCAAACCAGTGGCACGAAGGGACCCTGCCGGCCCCAGGACCACCACGGCGTGGAAATCTCAGCTCCCGCTTCCCCTTGCTGTGCCGGTGCCCAGATCCGTGTCTCGGGGATTTGGGGGGGCGTAAAGAGGCCGGATCCTGCTCCCCCAGCACCCCGCAAAGGGGGGGAGCAGTGTGTCCCCAGCCCGCGCCAGCATCCCCTGGAGCGATGCCGAGCCGGGGGATGGAAAACCGTCTCCCGCGGCCCCTGCCCACCGACCCCGCACGGAAAAAGCGGAGGCACGCTGCGCTTCCAAGAAACAGCCGCGCCGGCTGCCAAGAAACACGAGCCGGAGCAGAACCTGGCAATTTTCGGGCTGGAGACAATCTGCCTCCGACCCCGAGCGTCATACAGCGCTTGGGATACCGTGGGGCCCCCCCCCTTACCCCTCTCCCAAGACTCCCCACTGCCGGGGGGTGAGGGCTGGGGTAACGCCGGGCGCTGGGAACGCCGGCCGGGGGCAGCGGGAGGGAGGGAATTCCTGTGGCGAGGATTTCAGCTGTTCAGCATTTATTTCTGCACCGATTTGGGCACAAATTTCCCACCCCACCCCCCACCCCCCCTTCAATTCCAGCCTTCGCCGGGGAAGGAAAGCGCCCGCGGGGATTCTTTCCAGCTTGACGGGGCCCGTTTGTTTCCGCGGTGTTAAAACAGCAGTTTTGCCTCTTTTTGGAGGAAATCCTACGCCGAAGCGGCGGAGCTCGGAGCTCGCCGTCCCCCTGCGCAGCCTCAGAGCGGTTCCTCCATCATTTCCGCCCCCCAAAACCGAACATTTTTGGCACGGGGAAGGGGGGCCAGCTTGGCTCGGGTGGAAGCTGCAGATGGAAAACGGCTCCAGAGCTCTTGGACCTCCTCAGAACCCGTCCTGTACCCCTCAGTCACATTCCAGACCCATAGGATTGGGGGCTGGCCCCCTCGTCTCCCCCCCACTGTGCTGGGGCACGCCGCACGCCTGTGCCTCTCGCCCGGGCTCCGTTCCCTCACCGCATATGGCGCCTCCATGAGTAATAAAAGCTGCTAATTGCCAACAGATGCCCCAGGAAACCCTGACGCTGCCTCTCGCGGCTGCCTTTGGCTGGGAAGGGAGAGGAGGGGAGCCGGAGCCGGCCCCGGGTCCCCCAAAGCGTGGGGCGGGGGGATCCCGGTGCGTGGAAGCTCCTGGCAACTGGGGCAAGAGGACGTGGCTGCTGTTATTAGCAAAATTAGCAGCCAGGCCGAGGTGAGCATCCCCGGGGAGGGGGACGGCACCCCCGACCCATGGCATCACGCCTGGAGCACCCCCACCCCACACCCTCTGTGGGGCTGGGGAGCCTGACCCCCATGGCAGCCCCTCACTGTGCCAAGCCCTGCCACTCGCCCCCAGACTCTCCTGCCCCCGGTGTGGGCAGACAAAGTCCCCTGGGGGGGGGACACCCCCCCCCCCCCTCACCCTCCCCATGGTTCCAGCATCTGTTGCACAACTGGCGCCGGCGTCAGCAAACCTGGGGGCAGGAGGGGGCTGTGCTGGGCCTGGGACCCCCCCTCTCCCCTTTCTGCTTTGTTTGAGAAGGCTCTAAAGGAGGGTGGGAGGAAGATTTTGCCCCCTCACCTCCCCCAGGGGCAGTCACCCCCCCTCCTTGCTCCCATCACTGTGCTGCAGCCCCCAGCCCCCTTCCTCCAGCACCCCAAACCCAAACTGGGCAGTGCTGGGATGAACTGGGTTGTGCAGTTAGCACTTCAGCCTTAACTTAGACTGTCTGGGGGTGTGGGGAGAGACCCCCCCACTCTGGGGGGGGTCACCCTCTGCCCTGGTGCCTGAGCATGGCTCTGGACTGGAGGTGTCTGCCCCCCCCCGCCCTTCATCCCAGCTTTGTCACCCCTCTGTCCCCCCACCAGATGTGGCACCTCCAAATTCATGGTCCTCTCCTGCAGCACCCTGGCCCAGGACCTTCCCGCACCCCTTTTTTGGCTCCCATGGGGGTGCTCTCTCCTGTGTGGGTGCCCTCTCCCGTGGGCATCCCCTCTCCCGTAGGGTTCCCCCCTCCCATGGGCACAGACATGGCTCATCCCCTGCGAGAGACCCCCCCAGGGATGATGCTCGGTCGCTGCTGGCGCTGATTGAGCCGTGGCGGGCGCTGGCAGCTCGGTGCTCCCCAGGCAGGTTGGGTTAATGACGCTCCCCTTTAGCCTGCCTAATTTCATGCCTCATCTCGCAATCACGTCTCCGTGGCCCCGGGCCTGCGCTGATGAGGACTAATTAATGCTGTGGTAGAGGAAAGCGCGGCTTCCCGGGGCGGCAGGGGCTGGTGGTGCCCCCAACCCCCAGCACCCAGGGGGCTCAGGGTGCCCAGGGCTTGCAGGGTGCTGCGTGGATGAGGAACAAACCAGCATCTTGGAGGCCACTGGTCCAAACTGGGCAGCATCCTTTGCCCGGAGGTCTGGGCAGTGCTGGCATCCCCTGGGAGCAGGGGGTTGCTGCCGGCCCCACGGCTCCCACCAGTGTCATCCCTGGGGGAAAGGGAAATGTGAGTGCTGGAGGGTCCTGCCTGCTCGCCCACAGCCTGTCCCTGCTGAAATGAGCCCTCAGGGAAGCTCTGGTGGCTTCTCCCAGAGAGAAGCAATAGCCAGAACCAGGGAATGCTTCCCGGCCACTGCAGTGGCCACAAGGCATGCCACGGTGAGAGGGTTTTGGTGCCACGGTGAGAGGGTTTTGGTGCCATGGTGAGAGGGTTTTGGTGCCACTGTGAGCTGAGGACCGGATCCACACCGTGAATAACCACTTAGCACAGATCTCGTTAGTCCCAGAGGTGCTGAGAGCCACGAGATGTCCTCTCCTCCCGCACTGCCCTGCCCCTGCTCCAGTCCTGCCCCTGCTCTCCCAACACAGCTCCTGCTTCGGCATCCACAGCCATGGCTACTGGCCCCGCTGCCGCGCTTGCCACCCCTCCTTGCCCCAGCACCCCATCCCTGGAGGCGCCCGCCCAGCTCCGGCTGTGCCAGGGATGCTCCGGCAGCGCGAGGCACCCCACGTTACATGCCTCTGCAGACTGCGTAGTAATTGCCTCCAAAGTTACTAATTTGCTCATAGATTAATTACCCTGTAATTTACTGCTCTTGGCTCCCATGATAAGATGCTCATTTGCAAGGCAGAGAGTGGGCGCGGGCTCAGCCCTGGCCAGCAGGATCCTGAGGGGGCACAGACTGAGCAGGGAGGGGGATAAGGGGGGGGAGCAGACAGGTTGGGGGTCCCCACTGGGTGACGGCCACCCCACACCCCCCCCGGCCGGACCCCCGACACGAAGCACGAGGCGGGGGCCGCGGCCCCACGGCACCACAGAGAGTGAACTTTTATTTCCAACAACGACAGCACCTGCCCCGTGGGGTGGGGACAGTGGGGAGGGCTGGGAGGGGGCGGCCATGGGACCCCAGGGTGGGGGTCGGGGTGGGGGGGCGAGGGCAGCCCGGCCCCGGGGACAGGGGGCGGCCGCTGGCGTGCACACGGTGCACGGCGTGAAGAAACATCCTGGTAGAAAAAAGAACAAAGATCTGGTGGCCTCAATGGCCGGTCCTGCCCCGGGGGGTGCAGGCGTGATCGGTGGGTGAGTGTGGAGGGGGGGGTGGTGGTGATGGTGGTGGTGGAGGGGGAGGGTGCGTGTGTCCCCTCCGCACCCCCATCCGGGGGGTGGCAGGGAGGAGAAACCGCGGGAGGACGGGCGAGAGGCGGCTGCGAGCGGGGTGGGGGGCACAGTCCCTTCAGCGGGGACCCCCACCCTGGCCAGGCGGGGACCCCCCCCCCACACACACCAGCCGCTGAGGAGGACGGAGCAAACCCAGCGCCTTGGCTGGTCCCCCATCCCGGGGCGACGGCGGCGGTGGCCGCGGGGCTCACACCTCCGTCTGGAAGTCGCCGTCGGCCGCATCCAGCCCGGCGCAGGGACCCTCCCAGTCGGAGCATCGCAGCTCCAGCCGGTCCCGCTGGGCGCTGGGCAGGGACCCCAGGGTCATCGCCTTGAACGTGCTCCACGGCTTCGGCGGCGCCGCCGGCGGCTTCTTTTGCTCCTCGGGGCCGGCCGTCTCCTGCAGGGCAACAGGGAGCTGTGGCAAGTGGCCGGGGTGCGTGGCGATGCACGGCTCCGTCCCCCGGGGCACAGCCACCCACCCTCCGCCCAGCTCTGGGAGGGGGGTCTGGAGCCCTCCGGTCCCATCCAGGGGGGGATGGAGCAGTCCCCAGGGGTGCTGAGGCACTTACGTTGGCCGTGCTCTTCTCCCCGCCGCCCGACGAGACGCTCCACCGCTTTTCTCGCTGCGGAAAGAACCACCGTGCTCAGCACCAGCGTCCTCCCGGGGGTGCCCAGTCCTCCCCGGGGATGCCCTGGTCCGTGCAGGGGGGGTGGAAGGAGGGCGGGGGGCAGCCCGGGTGCCCTGGATTCAGCTGGGATGAGTTAATTTTCTTGCTAGTAGCTGCTGAGTTTTGGATTTAGTATGAGAATAATGCTGATATCAGTTGTTGCTAAGGGATGCTTACATTAGTCAAGGACTTTCCCAGCTTCCCACAGAAGCTGAGAGGGAGCACAGGCAGGAGAAGGCGGCTGAAGGAAACGTTCCACACCATAGACATCACACTCAGTGCATAAATGGGGGCTGGCTGGGGGGGCAGGAACCCGCCGCCGGTGTTAGTGGTGGGTTGGGCAACCGACCATCGGGTTGTGAGAGCAGTTTGTGTTGCATCACTTTATTTTGTATATTTTTTACCTTTTCCCCCCCCCCCCCCCCCCTTCCATTACTGTTCTATTAAACTCTATCTCAATCCACGGGATTTTTTTCCCCTTCCTTTTCTCCCTCATCTCCCTACCCTACTTGGGGGGCAGGGAGCCTAGCGAGCGGCTGCAGGGTCCCTGATGCTGGCTGGGGTTAAACCGCGCTGCCGGGGCAGGACGGGACCCCCAGGACCTCACCTTGGAGGAGCCGGCAGTGGGGGCCCGGTACCGGTCCAGCGTGTGAAACTTCTGGTTGAGCTCGTGGTAGAGCTCGGAGTGACGTTTCCGCGTGTGCATCACCTTCTGCGGGGCGAGAGCAGGGACCGTCAGCCTGCGGGACACCCCCGTGCCCCTCGACACCCCAAATCCATCCCTGTCCCCGTCCTGCCCCGTCACCCCCCGCCTTCCCGAGGCCGACGAGCGGCAGAGCCCACTGCAACTCTCCCCTTGGCGTTTTAATCAAGAGCCAACGCTCGTTATTGCCTGGTTTAAAACTCCCCCGAGCTCGGCTGCTGACAGCGAGCCGGGGGGGACCGGGGACAAGGCGGCTGGGTCCCCAGATGGCACCGAGCGGTGACACTTCTGCCGTGGCCGGGGACTTACCTCAAAGTCCAAATCGGAGTATCGCAACCTCTTCCTCTGGCGGGGGACACGCGGGGACCGGAGCAGGGGGGAGGAGATGGAGAAGAAAAGGGAAAGGTCTTTGCAGGTCCGGGATGTGGGGGGAGCGGGGCGGGGGGGTGAGGGGGAGGAGGATGCTCACGCCAGCCCCAAGCCATGCCTCTTGGAGGGGACAGAGCTGGAGACACGGGGCTCCTGGCCAAGGGGGGACATGTGCAGCTCATGTCTGGGACACGGAGGGGAGCAGGGCAAGCGGGGGATGCTCATGCCAGCCCCAAGCCGTGCCACTTGGAGGGGACAGAGCCCATCTGGAGACACAGGGCTCCTGGCCGAGGCGGGGGGGGGGACATGCAGCTCCAAGCAAAGGGTGGGATGCCGGGCAGTGAGCCACGGGGGCAACTCACTCAACCCCGACCGTGCACACACGCTCTTGCACACTCGCCCGACCACCTTCCCACGCGTCTCCCTCCCCACGCACGTGTCCACGGGCACACTCGCACCCCAGCACCCCACACCTGCTCACCTCCAGGGACCCCACTTTCATGGCGGAGCCGGGGACGGTGCGGGGCATGGTGCGGCTGCGCTCCGACAGCTCTGAGGCCAGGATCTGCCGGACGGTGGGGTGCTGCTTGAACTGGAGGCTGTAGGGGGCCTTCACCGTCCCGTAGGGCTGGTTCAAGTTCACATTGACGTGGTCCATGGCGACGAAGCCAGGGTAGGCGTCCCCCTCGGCCGTAGGGCGCCCCGTTCCACCGGGGACCCCCTCCTCGGTGGCGGGACTGAAGGTGGCCTCATCCCGCGGGAAGGGCTTGAGGCTGGTGGTCCGGCGGGGCAGCACCATGTAGTCGCTCTCCCGTGGGGGCTCGGGGGCCCGTAGCCAGCCGTACTCCAGTGGCCGCAGGCTGCTCTCCGTGCACAGGTAGACGGGACCCGGCGCCTCCAGGCTGAGCTGCTGGGCTGGCGGGTCCCCCAATTCGCTCAAGCCAGCCACCACGTTGGGCGTCATCTTGGGGACCTGGACCAGGATGCTGGCGGGAGGGATGTTCCCCGGCAGGCTGGAGAACCCGAGGCCCCCCTCCGGCGTGGTGTTGAGCTTGGGGTCTTCGTCCCCGTCCAGGGAGATGCGGGACAAAGTGCCCGTGATGGTGGCGGGGTTGCAGGTGTTCACCTCCTTGAACAGCACTGCGGGTAGGGAGGGGGGGGTCAGAGCCGGCCCCGGGGGTCCTGCGGGAGGGCAGGGAGGCTGGACTGACCCCCTGCACGGCGGCATGGTGCCCACCCCAGCACACGCTGCCCGTCCCTCCCGAGCGTGGCACGGTGACATCCCCGTCCCCAGCGCAGGGGAGACCTCACCTGTCTGACACGCCAGGTCAACGTCCTTTTCAAAATCTGTCTATAAAAATACAGAGAGAGGGGAAAGAGAGAGAGAGAGAGAGGAGAGAGAAAGAGAGGGGGGGAGAAACGGGGAAATGAATGCATCTTGCCCAAGACGGGGAGAAGGGGGGGCTGAGGAGGGGGACCCTGCCCGGCCCCACCGGTGCCGGCGCTGCCGCACTCACCAGGATCTGCACCTGCCCGTTCTTGCAGGAGTCGGGCGAGTTTTCATTCTCCTCGCTCCTGCACCCCCCCATCTGACACTTCACCACGTCCTGGACCTGCGGGGACAGAGCCGGTCACAGCCCTGCGGCCAGGGTGTCCCCCCCTCCCGCCTTCCCCCAGCACCCCCGCGGGGTCGCCCCACCTCTCGGCGCAGGAACCCGTGCACGGTGATGATGACGAAGCCCTGGACGGAGTTGAAGACGGCGAAGAGGACCTGGAAGAGGATGGAGCGCCGGTCGGTCATGGCGAGCACGGCCGACATCCAGGTCAGCGCCAGCAGGGGCAGGACCACGCAGGAGCTCCACAGCGATGCCCTGGGGCAGGGAGAGAGGGGCCGGGGTGAGCCCACCGCGCCGGGGCTGCCCCAAAACAGCCCCCCCAGCATCACCCACAGCCCCCCGCCAGGACCCCCCCGCTGTCCCCTCTTCCTTGGTGTCCCCAAGCCGGCGCTGGCTGGGTGCTTGGGGCACCTCCTGCCTTAGGGCACAGGCGCCCATGGGCTCCTTGTCCCCCCAGAAGCCCTGGGACAACCCCAGGCTGAGCCCTCGGTGCCACCAAGCTGGCCCAGGCAGGGCACAGCCACGTGTGCCCCTGTCCCCGCACAGGCAGTGGGGGTGCTGGGGGGACATGGGGTCACCGTCACCTTCCCAGAGCCACAAAAACAGCAGAAAGGGGAATTAGGGGAATTTTGGTCCTTTTCTGTGGTGAATTTTGGGGCTGATTCTATTGCAACTAAACCCCTGGGAGCAGGGACCTTGGACCAGGGTGGCAGTGGTGACAGCCCAGCCCTCTGGACATGTCCCAGCCAGCACCCAGGGGGGGTTCACGTGCCGGGAAGAGGGTCTCGGGGATACCCCTGAGGCCAGGACTGGCTGGTGCCCCATGGCATGGTGCCCCTCATGCCCTCCCCGCTCCCAAGCCGCCCTGGGGAAGAGGAGCTGAGCCCCTGCCCCGCGCCCTGACCCCGGAGATGACGTGACCTGCGGGAAGCCATGCCATGCAGACGTGATGGCCGAGGTGGGACACGCGCACCCCGCGCCCGGGGCCGCCCCGAGCACACAGCCTTCACCCTGCCCACGGGACCCCCAACCCCGACCCCGTCCCCACCGTGTCCCCCCCACCTCCCCGCGGCGATGCCCACCCCCCCCCTGCTCCCCGGGGGTCCACGGCTGTGCTCGGGGCGGGGAGGGGGGGCGAAGCGGGCGCGTGGCGGGCACTAACATGGCGCTGCTGGCGGTGGCGGAGGTCATGGCCGCGCTGGACACCACGCCGCACTTGGTGCATTTCAGCAGCAGGCTGCCGCAGGGGGGGGGCTTGGAGCTACGGGGCCCCCCCAACCCCCCCGGCGCCCCGCGGCCAGGACCGGGCCACGCGGGGATGCGGGCGGTGGGAGAGCAGGATGGCAGGGAATGGTGGAGGGGGGGAAAAGATGGATGGATGGATGGATGGATGGATGGATGGATGGACGGACAAATGGATGGACAGACACAGGCAAAAAGCAAATGGGAGAAGGAAAAGAGAAAGAGAGAGAGAGAGCTGGGTTAGTCGAGGGCGGCGGCAGTTGTTAATGAGGAGGGGGGGTGGCCAAGCGGCAGCGGGACGGGGCGGGCAGGGCTCAGCCCCCTGCGCTGGCAGCAGGGAAGGGGGGGTCCGCAGCGTGCGGCTCCCCCTTCCCCAAAGAAAGGTGTGGGGGTGACTGCCCCCCCCCCAGCTACTGCCCCTTCAGCAGCCCCCAACAAGGAGGCACGGTTGCCCCAGGCTTGGCCCCCGCTGCCCACTCGTGTGGTGAAGTCTGCCCCGTCCTCAGCCCGCTGCCGGGGGAGAGCCCGTGCCATGCCCCGCGGCAGGGCAGGGCGCTCCATGCCAGCCCCAGGGACAGTCCCCACGGGGCACAGGGCACTTACCCAGCTCGCTGCTTTTTGGACTTATCTGAAATGCCATCGCGGGACATGAGCTTGTTGAACACGATGATGCCAACCAGCATGTTCACCTTGGGCGAGAGCGGCATCGGGGTGAGGGCCGGGCACCGAGCCCCCCCGCCCTGCATCCGGGGCCGGCAGGAGTTGCCACACAAACCGGGGTGGCTTTTGGGGGTCCCAGGCTTTAGGGGTCAGCTCACCAGCACGATGACAGCGGCGGGTCCCACGAAGGCGTAGAGCAAACCGCCCTCCAGCGAGAGCCAGCAGCTGCAGGGGACCGTGGCGTGTCAGGGGCTGACGGAGAGGGGACATCCCCCTGTCCCCATCCCCTGCTCCCAGCGCTGCTGCCAGCCCGGAGCGGTCCCCGTGTCCCCCCGTCCCCACGTACTAGCTCGCCGTCCCGTAGCCTTTGGTCCGCGTGAAGCCGACGGAGACCGCGACCACCAGGGCTGGCAACCCTGGAGAGGGGAGACGAGGCTGGAGCTGCAGGGGGGTGGCATCGCTGTCCCCCCCCTCCCCACCCCCAGCACCACCCCTGTGCCATGGATGGGGATGGGGTCCTTCTGGCAGCTCCCCACGGTCTGGCCGGTCAGAGGGTGCCACCTCGAAGTGACCGAGACACCAGGGTCTGCTTTCCTCCATTGTGCCTCAGTTTCCCCTTCTGGGGGGTAGCGGGGGGGGTGCATGGTGCCTCCCCTCCATCCCGTCCCGGGACCAGCCCTGCCGGGCTCTTACCCCATCCCAAGCAGAGGAAGCGCTTCCTGACCAGGCGTGTCCGGATCCGGCCGATCACCGCCAGGTAGGACTGCCAGGCCTCCGTCAGCACCCAGCAGAAGGAGGAGAGGAAGAAGAAGTGGAGGAAGGCGGCCGTCATGGTGCACACACCCTGCGGGGACACGGGCACGTCACGGGGTGGCACCACCGCGGCCAGGCGGCGGTTAAACTCCCACGCCCCCGGCAAGTTTCGTGTCAAAACCGCTGGCACAAAGGATTTAATCCCCAGATCCAGTTAATCCAAACCCAATCTGCTGCCGGGAGCCAGCAGGGATGAGGAGACCAGCTGGGAAGAGAGGGGCTCGCACCCCACCGCAGCCCCCTCACCCGCCCGGGGACCCCGCGATGGGGACAGGGTGGTGGCACCCACCTTGCTGAGCATCTGGGACTGGCCCACGAGGATGAGGATGTTGGAGGCCAGGATGGAGACGCAGAAGTTGAGCAGGATGATGGAGCGCTCCGACTTGATGAACCTGGGGGCAGGAGCAGCGTGGGGCCGGGGTGCCAGCCTGTCCCATGTCCCCATCCCGTGTCCCCCACACGCTGCCGGTGGGTGAGCGCTCTCCTGAGCCAGGGACAGCCCGGGGACCTCTCCCACCGGCTGCCCCCAGGTTATTCTCTCCCCACCACCTTGCATTTAATCACATTGATGCTGAGCCTTTGCTCACACCGTGCCCCCCGTTTGCCACCCCCTCTCCACACGGTGTCATGCCCCAGGCGCCCCCCCAGGTCCCCAGCTGTCCCCGGGTCACCTCCAGAAGGCAGCGTAGATCACCAGCAGCGTCAGCAGGGCCATGCAGGAGACGGCGCAGCCGATCATCAGCGGCACCGAGGGGGTGCCCGAGGGGTCCATGGCCTGGTGGGGAACCGAGGGGGGGAGTGGCTGAGCCCGGCCCCCCCCATGGCTGCTCCCTGCCCCACGCTGGGCCCCTCTACCCTCCCCTGGTTGGGGACCCCCGGGTGCCGGAGGGGGTCGGTGGTGGCGGTGCCGCAGCCAAGGCGCCTTCCCGGGGACCCGTGCCCATCTCCATGCCGACGGGGGACGCGGGCGGAATAGCAATGGGGTGGGGGGGACGCCTGGGGCCGGGGCTGCCCCCTCCCCTCCTGGCACTCAGCAATGTCCCATATCGAGCTCTACGGACCACGGCAGCCCCCTGCCCGCCCGAGCCCACGCTTGGGGTGCCAGGGGGTGCAGGAGCCCTTCCCTTGGGTGGTGGGAGACACCCCCCCAGTGCCCACCCCACCCTGAGGAGGTGCCTGCGGGGATCACAGCCTTTGCCCATCCCCACCCTCCCCCGGGACCCCCGCCTCGGCCGGGCTCCGCAGCCCGGGAATCACCCCCCCATCGTGTCCCGTGGCCCCAGCAGGCTGGTCCCTGGTCCCCATCCTGTCCCCTACCAGGTCTCTGGGCAGCTGGGCGAGGACGGCGAAGGTGGCGAGCTGGCGGCACTGGCATTTGGTGTGCGCGGGGAGGGTCTCCAGGGTTTGGCAGCTCTCCGTGTCCCAGTTTCCCAAGCCAGCATCCCTGATTAATGGGACCAGAGAGCGAGGGAGAGCAATTTGAAATGATCAAACACACACACGCAGCCCCCTGCGCCTCTCCCGAGTTAACCCTTTGCTGGGTTAACCCTGGGGGGGGGGGCAGATGGGGGGCAGGGGGGACAGACACTGCCAGGGGACAGGTTAATCCCCCCGAGCCTGTTGTGGGGGGTGATGCCATCCCTGCCCTGCTTGCCCCCCCCGCCCCGGTGCTGATCCCCCTGGGGAGCGGCACAACATGAAGGCTTGATTTTTAATCATCTTGCCCAGTCTTGGGGGGGTCAACTGCAGAGGGAGGGGGCCAGGCCCAGGAGGAGAGGTGGTGAGGATGGAGGGGGGACAGGGCAGCACTGGGGCAGGCACGAGCAGTCCCATGGGTCCCCCCCTGGCACCCATGTCCCCCCAAGATCAAGCCATGGCTCACGCAGCAGAGACGTGCTACCCCCAAAGCCAGACCTGCCCAGGAGCGGGCGATGCTCCCCTCCTGCCATGGGGGACCCCTCCTGCCACGGGCGACCCCCCAGAGGGAGCTGGGAGGGGGTGCCCCACACGGGGAGAGCAGCCAGCGCTCCCAGCAAGGCGGGGAAACCGGGAACTGGGTCTGTGGGACAACTGGGGACACAGCTCCCCCGGGGCCAGGCTGAGACCTGTCACGCTCATCACAACAACACGCCTCCCCATCACCACGGGAGCTGAACTGGAACCAGTGACCCCAAGGAGCAAGACACCCACGGGCACCTGGGTGGGAGGGGGGTGCCCAACACTGCCCCCCGCCCCCCAGCTCCCGGCCCCGCAGTGCCCCCCACTCCCCCCGCCGTGCCCTACTTTCCCTGGCTCCCGCCAGAGCGCCGGGCTCCGCGCTAACAAATTGCATCTGGCAGGCTGGCGGCATCCGTCCCCGGCGTCACGCGGAGGCAGATCGATCCCGTGGCAGCACAATTCACCCGCAGCCGGAGGGGCTCAGCCGCCCACAGGGACTGGCCCCGCTCCCCAGCCCACCCCCCACCTCCCCGGGTACCAACAGGGGCACCCCCACCACCCAGCATGGCCCGCCAGAGAGGGCATGGCCGGGGCGTCCCCCTCCCCACCGTCCCCCTGGTGTCCCACTCACGTCCTCGCGTAGTCCCAGGTGACACACTGCGGGTGGGACGTGCCCTGTGGACAGAAGGATGGGTCAGTGCTTCACCCCCTGCTCCCGCTCCCAGCAGGGTGACCAGCCCGTGGGGACCTCCCTGGGGACCTGCCCTGGCACGTCCCCACCGTGGGCACAGAGCCAAGTGCTTGTGGCCACCGGTTGGGAGCTGCTAGCCCCTGCCAGGCTCTCAGCGGCCTGGGGGTGAAGGGGCTGGTGGGACCCCCCGTGGGACTGAGAGGTGACACGACGGCAGGGTGATGGGACACACTCACGTTGATGATGTGGGAGAGCTCCACCAGGACCAGGGGCTCGGCGGGCTTGGTGGGCGGGCGCACCGTCACCATCAGCACCTTGGAGGTGACGGCCAGGGGGGTCCTGCAGAGAGGGGCAGCGGCTGTCAGAGGGGACGGGGATGCGGCGTGGGGGGACAGCGGGCAGCCCCACTCACCTGGGGGGGGGCAGGATCAGCCCCAGCGTGCGGTAGAGCACGGCCCCGATGACGAAGTGGGACGACTCATCCGTTTCTGCAGAGAGAGGGGGAGAGTGCAGCCGTCACCGCCTGGCGTGCACGAGCACACACGCACACATATGAGCCCACACGTCTGTCCCCAACACACGTGAGAGAACGTGTGTCCCCTCCCAACACAGGCACGGCACACACGGACACACGCAGGAGGCCGCCTGCACACTCACATATGTGCACACTCACACATCTGCGCTCCCAGATGTGCACTCTCACACATGCGAAGGCCTAGGTGTGCAAGCTCACACATGTTCACGTGCACACGCACGCACACTCATGTGTATACATGCTCAGATACGTGTGTGAACGGGCACTGCACGCTCCATGTGCACAACACCAGATATGCACCCACCCATGTGCATCCTCACACACATGTACACACATGCATGCTCCCAGACGTGCATGCTCACACGTGTGCACAGCCTCCTATGTGCACACTCACATGTGTGCACAGCCCCAGATGTGCCCTCCCATGTGCACGCTCACACGTGTGCCCACCCCTCCAACAGCCCCAGGCGCACACACGTGCACACACACGTGCCGAGCGTGCTCTCTCCCGCGTTCCCAGCCCTGCCTCACCGGCGGAGGCGAGGCTGAGCACCTCCCTGGGGATGAAGAGCTTGTCCTCGGAGCTGCGGGCCCAATCCTTCATGCCCCGGCGCCCCTTCATGGGGAAGTTGATGTCGCTGGAGACGGCGGAGACAGGTTCCCTCTGGATGCTGATCACTGGTGGGGCACAGGGGGTGTCACCGGCCGGCTCCCTGCGCCCACTGAGGCCCCGCGCCCGTCCCACCGCTCACCCAGATTGTCGGTGACGATGAGGGAGCTCTGGAAGGCCTTCAGCGCGTCCCCCACCAGGTGGATGAAGTCCTCCACCACCTTCATCAGGTGCACGGAGCCGGGCGAGACCTGCGGGTGGCAGGACAGGACAGGACCAGCTCGGCAGCCGCTGGCATGTGTCCCCCCGCGGTGGGGACATCCCGGCCACCCCCCTCCACCCCTCCATGCCCTGTGCCACCCACCTGCTGGGCATCCTCCCACTTGTCCCGGTTCTCCGCGTCCACCATGTAGCTCACCACCTGGAAGAAGCGCTGCGGGGACGGGGCTCAGCGGGGCTGGGGACCAGGGGACCAACCGCCACCACCTCCCCCGGGGGAGGGCATCCCTCGCCGTCCCCCGCCCGCTACCTGCACGTCCTCGGAGGAGGGGGTGTAGGTGGCCCTCTTGAAGGTGTCGGTGACGTTGCGCAGGATCTCGACGGAGAAGAGCAGGTCCCCGCTGTAGTAGGTCTTGCGGGCCATGAGCTCCAGCAGGCTCCGCACCACCTGTGACATGCCCTCGCCCGCCAGCACCCGCTGTCCCTTGGCCAGGTGCTCCCGCAGCTTGTAGAGGAGGGGACACCAGTGTCACCGGTGCCACCAGCACCCCCTCCAGCAGCGCACTCGGTCCCCAGCTCCCTCCCCATGCCCAGAGCCCGGGCGGTGGGGACACTGCAGGGCTAATAGTGCTAATTAGGGCAGCAGCAAGACATGGGGGTCCCCTCCCCTCCCACCCCAAAACCCATTTCCCAAGGACACGGGAGCACAGCTTGGACTGGGTCCAGCTCCAGGATGGGGTGCCCTTTCCCAGCCCTGGCCAGGGGAGGGGGGGCTGCCTCAGTTTCCCCATGTGGTAGCCAGATAGAGAGTCAAGGCAGACGCTGGAGGGGACGGCAGGGGCTGGGGACGGGGCAGACCCCCCATCGATGGGGAGGGGAGGGCGAGGGGGGGGGGAAACCGCGCCAGAGCGGGCACCTACTGAGAGGTGCAAGTATCGGTACTCGTGGGAGATGCAGCGGGCGAAACTGGGCACCCCCCAGTAGGCGACGCCATGGGGGCTCAGCAGGCACCGGCGGCTGGCAGACCCTGCGGGGGAGAATGGGGTGAGACGGCGTGGGAACTGCCCCCGCGGCACGCTGGGGACCCCCATGCCACCCCCTGCCCTGCTCCAGGACGTGGCGGGGGGTGGTGGTGGGGGGAGGTTTGGGGGTGCTCACCCCCTGCCCCTCACCCGTGGCGTTGGGGGGACATTTGTTGTAGATGATCTCCCCGGCGGCCGTTTTCTTCCAGGTCATCAGCATGACGTACTCGTCCTTGCACATCTCGTGGTAGGCTGGGGGGGCGAGAGGAGGCGGGGGGGGGTGGGTCAGGAGCTGCCCAGATGCAGGATGATGGGCACTGGGGGTGCTGGGGGGGGGGGGTTCCGTACCTGGGCACTTCTTCTCGTTGCAGGTCTTCACCTCCTCGCCGGTGCCCTCGCACGGGTAGCCCTGCACGCCCGTGCCCTCGCACATGCGGAAGCGCCGCTGCCAGCCGGTGTCGCAGGTCTTGGAGCAGAGGCTCCAGTGGTTCCAGGGACCCCACTTGCTGTCGGCTGTGGGGATGGGGGACACCGTGGGACGCCCGCCTCAGCACAGCGAGCGGCACCCGGCACGCAGGGGGACGGGATGGGGCTGACGGGCCCCAGCGGCGGCCGCCCCCCCCCCCCCCCCCCCCCCCGCCGTGAGTCGAACGCCCCGCGGGGTATGAGATCCACAGATCGATGATTTAAATCTCTTTCCGATGAGAGCGGTGTCGCTGCGCAGCCGCCCCCCCACCGGCAGCCCACGGGCACCCTCGGCGCGTGGCAGAGCCGGTCCCTCTCTTTGGTGGCCGCGGTGGCCACAGCGCAGCACCCGCCTCCCTCTGCGCCTGTGACTGACGCCGGGGGGTCGCAGGACAAGACAAGGATGGGGCCGAAGGACAGGATGAGGACGGGGTCCATCCTTTGGCCTGACTCCCCCCCTTGCCCAGCGTCCCCCCCCGTCCCCAGCCCCACGAGCTGCCCCATGTCCACGCACAGACAAAGCACGCAGCCACCGGGCACCGACGGGTCCCCCCAGCGTGACGCAGGGGTGAGGACACGGGATGAATCCCCTGCTCCCGGATGTGGCTGGAGCAACCGGCACGAAGAGGAGGTGGGGGGGGTGACTGCTGACCCCCAGGCATCACCCTTTGGCTCCTGCTCCCCCCAAACCCCATATCCGCAGTGGGGGGGGGGGCTGCCAGCATCCTCGTGTCACCGGGGGTGACACCGCCGCGGCTGTGTGGCGGATGCACGGCTGGGCTGTGCACCGATGTACCGTGCCGGCAGCGCAAGTGGGTGTCCCCCCCCCGTCCCCCCCCAAGCGCGCGGGGCCTTACTGGGACAGGCGGGGTTGGAGCACTCCCGGGCGTCAGCGTGGGCCCCCCGGCACTCGGCCCAGCCGTGGGCTGCGACGCTGCACTTGCGCGTCCGCTGCTGGGTGCCGTTGGCGCAGGTGACGGAGCAGCGGCTCCAGGCGCCCCACTCCAGCCACTGCCCTTCCACTGCGGGGGGGACAAGCGAGAGCGGCGTCAGCCCCCCACCGGCCGGCGGCCCCTCGGCCGCCCAGCCCCAGCTTCCCCGCCAACCCGCGCCGGGCTCTGCGTGCGACGGGTCCAACCTACGGACGGGACGGCTCTTCCCGCACCGACCTCAACGGCCAGCACCGAGTCCTGCCCTGGATGGGGGGGGGGGGGGGGGGGGTGGGCTGTCACCAGGACTGTCCCCCACATCCCAACTGGCTGCTCCTGTGGCCCTGCTGCACCGCAACGCCCAGTCTGCTGCGTGGCCACGCTCGTGGGACTTGACGTGAGCCTCCAGCATCACTCCACACCAAACCCACCAGCCCTGGCATCACTCTCTGCCAAACTCACCAGCCCTGGCATCGCTCCACACCAAGCCCACCACCCCCCCAGCATCGCTCCACACCAAACCCAGTAGCCCCCAGCATAGCTCCCTGCCAAACCAGTGAGCTCCTGCTGCATGGACCAGGGCAGGTGAGGAAGGAGCTGCCATGACCGTTCATCGCTCCAGCAGCATCTCTGTGGGGCAGCCGTGGGAAAAGCCACGTGCTGTGGGTGGCACATCCCTGCCAGAGGTGCCGCAGAGCGGGGGCACAGAGTGCTGCCTCCTGCTCCCAGCCGGCCACTGACCTCCCCGTGCCACGCGTGGGGTCCCCGTGGGGCTGCTAGCCCCAACATGGCATCCCTGGCCACCACCGCTGAAAGCCCTCGGACACCACCGTAGCCACTCCAGGCACACAGGGGGAAAGGAAGGAGACGGCGCTGCCACCCGAGAAGAGACAGACCCCACAGCCAACCCCTTCTCCACCTCTCCGGTGCCCCACGGCATCCCTGTGCCACCCTGCTGCCCGCACTGCGCCTGCCGTGGGGACATCAGCCACACCAAATGGGGAGGGAAGGAGCCACCTCCTCCGTGGTCCCCAGGCTCCAGCCCCCCGGCATGGCCAACGGAGATGGTTCTCCATCCAGTTTTCCAGTGGGGACAGGAGGGTGCTCCCATGTCACAGCACCCCTGGGCTGTCCCAGGTCCCCATGGCGGTGCCACCCATCCCTCACAGCACCGGGAGCATGGCCCTGGCTCTCGGCCAGTGCCATCTCCTGGCATTCCCGGGGAGGAGGAGGAGGAGCAGGGGGAGAGGAAGGTACTGACCCGGGCAGCTCACGATATTGCAGGGCTTGGCCTGCAGCTCGGGGCCCTCGCAGGCTTTCCCTCCGCGCCGCGGGGCCACGCACCGCCGCGTCCTGGTCCTGGCCCCTCGCCCGCAGGTCACCGAGCACAGGCTCCACGGGGACCACTCCTCCCACGCGCCGTGAACTGCAACACAGCACAGCGCCATCGCCGCACGCCCCCGGGGCTCCGGCACCCTCCTCCTCCTCCTGGCACCCAGGGGTCCTGCCCACGGCAGACCCCTTGTGCCCCGGGCTGGGGCTCTGCAGCAGAGCCGGGCACGGTCCCCTCCATGTCCTGCCAGCATCGCCTGCCCCACCATCACCCCCAAATCCGAACACCAAAGCGGGCAGCGGTGCCATCCCCTGCCTTGCTTCAGTCTCCCCTTTGGGGTCTCAGCACTGGCGACGCATGTTCCCCCCCCAAATACCTCCCCCCCAGCCCAGCTTGCCCCAACACTGGCCATGGCCACCCCTCGGACACCTCACACCCACGGGAGCTCAGCTCACCTGGGCAGGGAGCAGGGACCCGCACAGCGCACACGCATCCTAAAGGATGCTCCTCCGTGAGCTGCGATGTCCCTGGAGGGCTGGGACAGGGCAGCACCTCCCCCCGTCCCCCCCCGGTACAGAGGAGAGTGGGCACCCACGTGTTTTGGGGGTGCAAAGCCCATGAAGCTTCCCAGGCTCACACAGGGCAGCCCGGCCACCGCCACAGCGCCCTGCCCAGTTCCCTGCATCCCACACAAGACACACAGATGCCACCAAAGACAATGGACAAACAGGCCAGTATAAGCCCAGTGAGACCCCCCAGTGTCCTGCCTGCTCCTGCCCACGACCTGCCTTGAAGAACCGGGCAGCTCAGTCCTCTCCTGCCCCGCACGAGTGGGGACTCCCCCAACACACCAGTCCAGGCAACCGCCCGGCCCCAAGGCCCCCGGCGCAGGCTCCAGCCCCCGCTTCTCCCCCAGCACAAAGGCTCGGAGACACCCTGGGCAAGCCCTGAATTTGCCAGGAGGGAGGATGGAGAGGGGCCACCAGCCAAGCTGCTCCCAGGGCAAAACCCTGGCAGCAGGAGTGGTGAGAACGGATGGGATGGGATGGGATGGGATGGGATGGGATGGGACGGGACGGGACGGGATGGGATCGGGCACTGGGGGACCCTTTCCAGACGGCTCCCCCAGCTTGGTTTCCCAAGAGCTGGCAGAGTGTGGAAGGTGAGAGGATGGGGCAATGCCAACGGGAGCTCCAGGGATGCCTGGACACAGCGAGACGGGCTTCCAGGACAGCACCGCCGCACGGAGCCACCCTCCTCGTACACCCCCAGCACCCCCCCCTCACCTGCCAGAGACCCCACACCCCCAGAGACCCCCCAGCAACGCGTGTCCCCACTCTCCCCAGCCACCCGCCCGCTTTGGGCACCGACCCAGGACCCAGCCAGCGGTGGACACCCCCCAGCCAACAGCGAAGCCCCCCTCCCCGGTGTCCCCGAGCCCCCCCCGTACCTGGGCAGGTGGCCGTGTTATTGCAGGTCCGTGTCTCCCGGAGCAGCCCGCTGCACAGCGTCCCGTAGGGCGAGGAGACGCAGGAGCGCGTCCGCACCTGGGAGCCCTGCCCGCACGTCAGGGAGCAGACGCTCCACTGGGACCACTCCTCGGCCGCCGGGTCCCCTGGGGGAGACACCCAGCCTGAGAGACGGCCACTGCCCCCCGGGAGGGGGGGTGTCCCACGAGTGGACACCCACGGGGGGACGGGAAAGTGGCCACACAGCACCCAGGAGCACAGGGATGAGGACAAGGTGCCACGGGTGACAGGGATGACACCAAGGACATAAGGAGGGTGCAGGAGTCCATGCCACCATCCGGACCCAGTGCCAGCTGCAGGTGGAGAAGGCGGTGAGGGCACGGGATCACCCCCGGCAGGGGGGACAGCATCCCCCCGGAGGATGCTGCCCGACACGGCTCCTTCTCCGCACCCAGGCACAGCACTGACATTTACAACAACCCGGCCCTTATTAAGCTTGATGATGTCTCTGAAGCTATTGGACAGGCCAGAAGAAAAGGCCATCAGTTTAAATTAAAAAGGAATATACGCAGGAGGGCTCCGAAGGGGACAATTTGTCCTGGAGACAGGCAGGGTGAAGGCTGCGGAGCGGGGTGGCTGCTCCGTGTCACGCAGGGACACAGGGGGCCAGACTGTGTCACCCTCTGGGTCACCCCACAACCTGCCCGGCAGCCCCCCGGGGGGCAGGATGTGGGGCAGGGTGCAGGACCCCCGTGAGCACCCGAGCGTGGCCGGGAGGAGATCTGCATGCCAGGCACACCGAGCACAGCTCCTCTCCCAGCACCGGGGCTCATCCATCTCCCGCTCGCCTCCGAGCCCTCCCACCATAAATCAGGGGGTGGGGGGGCTGGGGAGGGGGGAGCCGCGCGCTCAAATTACCCAGATGGATTTGCCAAATAAATACATTTGAACAAAACAATTAATGGATTTTTTTTTTCTTTTTTTTGCTTTTGCTTTACAACCCTCGGAGGAAGGTGTAAAGGAAAAGTATATAAATGGAGCAAATTAAGTCGGTCCGTGGGCTGGAAGCAAAGGGAGTCGCTCCGTCTCCATCGCCCTTGCCCGTGGCCAGGCATCCCATCCCAGTGCCACCAGCATCCTGTGCCTGTCCCCACCCCGGGGCAGCGCCGGTACCTGTCTGGGCCATGTAGACACCGGGCTCATCCGCCGACCGTGGCCACTGGGTTTTCACCTTCTGGTTCTCCTCGACCGCATTGCCTGGAAGAGAGAAGTGCTCGGGTGAGAGTGAGCCGGGGACAGGGATGGGGACGGTGATGGGGACGGGCCACTGTGGGTCAAGGACCGGCAGGGGGGGACACGGGGATGCCTGGTCCCACACTAAGCACTGCGTGGCATCCCCGAGGATGGTTGAGCACGGCCGAGCACTCTCACAGACCCCCAAAAATGTGTCACGGCTCCCCCAAATATGTCCCCCCCCCCATCAGAGGAGCAGTGGTGGGAGCACGGCCCAGGGTGCCACGTCCCCGCTGTGGCCGGGTGCCCGCGCCCCCGCCGAGCTGGGCAGAGGTGCTCTCCCGTCCCCACTTAACAGCTTGCTGCAGTGAGGTGGCACAAATTTATGGCTCGGCTCACCAAAAATAACAAGAGATCCATCAAGAGCACTTGGCGTGAAATTAACTGGCATGTGGAGGGCTCGGCGGGGAGGTGCGGCTGCGGGCACAGGGGGGACGCCTTCCCCGGCCTCCCCCGCACTCCCCCGGGGCCACCTCCCTGCCCTGCAGCAGGGTCCCTTGTCCCCATAACGGGGGTAGGACGCAGGGGACTTCCCTGTGCTCACCCTGGGCACGACACCGGGGCTGCTGCTGCAGGGGGAATTAGCAGGGGCTCCCCTGGGCACCGTCAGTGCCACCCCGGACATGTGGCCCCTCAAAAACACCACGGGCACCCCACTGCTGTGCCAGCCAGGAGAGCAGCCAGGGGTGCCTCAGCCGCCTCACCGAGCTGCCCTGGCACTGCCAGCCAAGCACAATGATGTCCTCAAGGGATGGCGGGGAGGTGACACGGGGACACCTGGCATTGGCGGGGGAGCCCCCAGCCACGCTTTGGGCGCCCTGCGGCTCCGGCTGCAGCACACAGGGATGATACAGGAGCCCCAGGCAGGGAGCGCTGCCTGCGCTGACACTTATCAGTGCCGTAAACCAGACCCAAATTTACTGACTTTTGCCTTCACCCCAGCGTAACCCCTGCCCGGGCCCGTCCCCAGCGCGGGCTCCTCCGTCACCATCGGTGCAGCCAGGTACCCCCAGCTCCTGTCCCCGTCCAGCCTGCTCCGTGGCACGGGGGGTGCAGGGGGACCCCCGGAGGCTGCCCTGGGGGGGTCTGTCCAGCTGCGGGGCCACCCGCTCCCCTGAGCGGCACAGCAGAATCGGGCGACATCACGGCGAGCGCCCGGGGAGAACCATAAATCCCGAGGATATACGAGGGCGCTCTCCTGGGCTGTGTTCGACAGAGACACCAAATTCAATTTCCTTCTGAGAGCACTAAATCCCCGGCCGTCACCGCAGGGCAGCTGCGGCCGTGCCCGGCACCCTCCAGCCTGGCACCTGCACCCGTCCTGCCCTGGGGGTCCCCCCGAGAACCCCACCACGGCTGCTGGACTGCAAGGGCAGGGGGTGCTCCTGGGGACCCCAGGATGTCACCCCAGAGGCCAGCTGTGTCCCTGCTAGCCAGCGGTGGTGACCCAGTCGCAGCATCACCTCCCCGGGGGCTGGTTTCTGAAGAGTGATGGCTTTGGGGCAAGGAGAAATGCAGCCCCGGAGCTGAAACCACTCGGCCCCAGACTCCGTGGGGCTGTACCCCCTCCAAAGACCCCCCCCCTCCCATCGCACACCTGCTGTGTGCCCAGTGTCACCCCACAAAGTTTCCACCCCATCCATGCTTTCCGCCCGCACCGCACCGGGGCTGCACCTCCCCCTGCCCCACGGAGGGGATGGCACGGGGGTGGGAGGGGGGACCCCCGCTGCCACCGTCAGGGCTGGCAGCGGGGAGGCCCGCGGAGGGGCTGGCACTCGCCCAGCCCCCCCGTGTTCGCCCCGCGGCTGCGGCGCTCGGCGGAGGAGAACCGGTGAGATCAGCGCTGGGCGCCCGCCAAGGCTGGGGCTCACAGGCGCCATTCAGCCCTGCCTGCCACCGCCACCCTGAAAGGCAGCCATTCTCCACCCCCGGGGGGTGTGGGGGGGGAGAACAGGTGGGAGCCCCCGGGGAACCCCCCCTCGCCGCCATGAAGGGCGCTCTGTGCTCCAGCCCCGGTGATGCAGGCGGAGGGTGCCGGGGTTGGGGGGGGACACACGGCGACGGGGGAGCCGTGCCGGTTGGCAGCGGTGCGGCACACGGGGCGGCCGAGGCGGCGCATTACCCTTGCGGCTCCGGCGCCGCAATAACACTGTACCTCCGGGCGCCTCCAGGTTTTAATTGAATGTCAAATGTAATCTGGGGGAAGGAGCGGGCAGTTCACGCTCTCGCCCTCGCTGCCGGTTGGCACCACGGTCTGCGGAGAGGCGGCAGGCAGCCCCGGTGCCCGAGTGTGCCAGGTCCGTGGGGACCCCCCCTTCTTCACCACCGGGCCCAGCATCCTCTCTATAAGCCGTCCTCAGCATCACTAACCCCCACCAAATCTCCATGAGGAGGTGCAGGTCCAGCCCTGCTCCACGCCAGCAACACCAGGACACGGCGGGTGTCAGTCCCTGCAGCATCCCTGGGTGCCCATGGCAAAGAACCAGCCAAGCTGAGCTCAAGGATGGCACCTGAACCCGGCACTGAGCTCTTAATCATCCATGCAGAGCATTGAAAGGGGAAAAGAAGGAAGGAGAAAAAAAAAAAAAAATCCCAAATAAAATCAGCTCAAGCAGCTCCCCTCGGGATGAGGCGATTTATAACCCTGCGGCTGTAACGGACCAGGGATTTAGTCGGGGGATCTGCCCGTAATGACATTTAGTCCTGGAATAAATGCTAAAGCCCAATGAAATTATATATATACCCACAGCTCATCACCACCACCTAATCTGCTGGATATAGACCCCACACAACTAAGTTGCTCCTCCCCGTGCATCACCCAGGGCTGGCGCCGGAGGAACATCTGGCCAGATGTGTCCCCAAACCCCTGCATCTCCTCGCCGGGCTGGGCAGAGATGCCCCACGGGCGAAGGGAGCGGTTGGGCGAGGTGAGTCCCCTCCCCGGGCAGCCCGACCCCAGTGCCCAGGGTGCAGGCGAGCATGGCAGCTTTATCTTCACTTGAGGTTCCTGCAATTCCGTAACGAGCAAATGGCTTCATTCCGCCTGGTTAATAGCCCGGCCGCGCCGTGCCGCCGTGCCGTGACATCCTGCCTGGAATAACAAGCGCCCGGGCTGCAGCAGTCAAGGGTAATTTGCCACGGGAAAGGGTCATTTTACCTGCAAATTGTTTTCCACGTCTCCACCAATGCGGAGTGACAGGGCTCCTGCTCCGGGCTCGCAGTCAGGCCGGCAGCAGCCCCAGCGCCGGGGAGGCGGCCAGCGAGGCCCCCGGGCTCTGCGGGCTGTGCCAGGGAAACCGTGGGCAAACGGCCGGGGCCAGTGCAGCGGGGAGCAGGGCTACCAGGGCCAACCGGCCCGTGGCCAGGGCAGGGCGAGCTGTGGCTCCACCGAGCCCGGCCATCGCTCGGGCGAGGGGCACCTGGAGCTGGGAGGGTGCCCAGTGCCCAGTTCGTGCCCTCCTGCTCCGGGGAGCGTGCACGGGATGGATTTGTCCTTTCCATGGCCTCCCTGCTCCGTGCACAGCACCCGATTGGCACCATCCTGCCCCAGGGAGCGTGCACAGCCAGGATCCATCCATGGCACAATCTCCCTGCTCCATGTACAGCATCCAGCTTGCACCCTCCTGCACCAGGGAGCGTGCATGGGCAGGATTTATCCTTTCCATGGCTTCTCTGCCCCATTTATCCTTTCTATGGCTTTCCTGCCCCGTGCACAGCACTTGTTTTGCACAGCCTTCAGGGCACAAGTGTGCACAAGCAAGATTCATCCTTTCCACAGCTTCCCTGCCCCGTGAATAGCACACGATTTGCACCCTCCTGCCCCAGGGAGCGTGCACGGGCAGGATTTATCCTTTCTACGGCTTGCCCTCTCCGTGCACAGCACCTGTTTTGCACACTCGTGCCCTGGAGAGTGTGCACAAGCAGGATTCATCCTTTCCCATGGCTTTCCTGCCCCATGCACAGCACACGATTTGCACCCTCCTGCCCCAGGGACCGTTCAAGGGCAGGATTTACCCACCGCACAGCCCCCTTGCCCCACAGACAGACAGACAGACAGCCCGCCCCCCCGGGAAGCACGCACAGAGCAGGGTCCTGCTCCTGGGGCTCCCCCCGCCTTGCACCCCACTCACCGTGCGGGACCTCGGGCAGGTCGAAATCGTTGGCATTCGCAGAATGCAGGTCGGTGGGGCAGCAGCCGGCGGCGGGGTCGGCGGCGGGGGGCGTGGGGGGCGCGCGGGCGACGTGGCGGGTGCCGTTCCGCCGGGGGGCCGGGGGGGTCTCCGCTTGGCAGCTGCAGCCAGCGTGGGTGAAGCCGCAGCGGCGGGCGCCGGGGGCCTGCAGGCACTCCTCCAGCCAGCGGCAGAGCACGCTGCAGGTGAACTGGCTGGAGTTGTTGTTGTTGATGAGCAGCACCTCCACGAAACGGAATTCCAGGGCCTGGGGGGCCAGGAGGCGGGGGGCCGCCTCGGGCTCGGCCGCCAGGCAGAGCTGCACGAAGTTCTTGTCGAAATGGAGGAAGGTGAAGGGACCGGCGCCTTCGCACAGCTCCAGCTCGGCTTCCTCCTCCTCCTCCTCCTCTTCCTCCTGCTCCTCTTCCTCCGGCCGCTGGCCGGCGGGGGGGGGGCTGGCGGCCTCGCCGCGGGGGTCGCAGGTGTAGTTGGCCAGGTAGTGGTCGAGCGGCAGCACCATGGGCGAGAAGTGGGTGCAGACCTGCTCCTCCCGGTTGAAGCGGAGGTAGAGCGAGTACTTGGTGGGGTCGGGGTTCTCCAGGGTCCAGGAGCAGCCGGAGGAGATGGTGGGGAAGAGGTCCTTGAGGGAGAAGGAGCCGTAGAGGACGCCGGAGGCCAGAGCAGAGCAGGCGCTGGGAGCCGGGTCGAAGCCCCGCGTGAGCCACAGGAGAGACGATATCACAGCCAGTAAGAGGGGACCAGCAGCGGTCATCCTATGGCATTTGCCCTGGGGACAGACAGACGGACAGACAGATGCTTACCGAGAGGCACGCTGCTGCGGGCTCCCCGCTGTGCCGGGTTGGGGGGGACAGTGCCCTGCCCTGAGCCCCAGCCCGCACGGCAGCAGCATCCCAGCTGGTCCATGTCCCCAGCTGCCACCTCGCAGGATGGGAACAGCCATCAGAGACCCCTGCCCTGTCCCCCAGGCCGTGCCAAGGCAGCCCCCAGGCCAGCGACCACGCAGCACGGGCTGGGGACTGTACCCCAAACCCACCAGACCACAGACCTGGCTCCCACCCCACAACCAGTGACCCCCACTGCAGCATCCCCCCCCCTGCCCTCGGCTCAACCGCCGGAGCCGGCCAAGCACAACCCGGGCAAGGAGCCACCAAACAGCTTCTGCCCAGACGGGGCTATAAAAAGCCTCGTAGCTATTGTTGGTGCCCCGGAACACCGCGGGGACAGCAGAGACGCCTGGGGTGATGCACTGGGGGTGCATGGGCACCCCAACAGCGTGGCATCCCCCCTACCTGCCGCGAGAGCCCGGCACGGGGCGAGCAATCGTTAAAAGTACATATTTCTTGGACGCCATGCCGGGTACGCAGCAGCATCGCTGTGGATAGCTTTTTAATAACTCATTAATAAAATAATGCATGCAGTGGCCTTATTAAGTGGGACTGGAGTGTGGCTCTACAGAGGCCAAGGCCACCGCGCGCGCGGCGGCACCGCTCTGTCGGGCCAGCGTCGGGCGAGGGGGCAGCCCTGGGGACGGCAGGGGACATTCAGGAGGTGGCCACAGGGGAAGGATGCCATTCCAGAGATAGATCTCCAAAATCACCGAGGTCCCCGCTCCCAGCCGTGCGTGGGGGATGCCGAGTGCTCGGCAGGACGCAGGGATGCCCTTCTGCATCCCCAAACAGCACCTTCCGCTCCCAAATCGCTCCTGGCCGAGGCCCCGGTAGCGGGGCATCCCCTTATTTGTCAGGGAGGGAGCGTGAGCCTCGGCCGAGCCTGCGCCGAAGCCACGACGGGCACATTAGAGAGCTAAAAATAACCCGGTTCTCATGCAACAGGCTGGCGCTGGCTCCCGGCAGCGCGGGGGCTCGGTGTCGGCAGCCGGCCCCCGCCAGCGGCACGGGGACATGGGGAGAAAAGGGGCTGGGATGGAGCCAGTGGGAGCAGCCAAGCCCGGCACTGGCTCCAGGCAGAACCCCCCCACGATGTAAGCAGGGGGATCTGGGGCAAAAGAAAACCCCACTTTCCTGCAGCCACTTCCACCCCTGGGAGACCCCGGGCAATTCGACCAGAGACACCCCCTCCCCTGACCTGTGGCAGCAGGGAGACAAAGGGGGATTAGAGTGGGGAGCCCCACGGACGTCCCCCACTGATGCTCCTCAAGCATCCAGCGAAGACCTGGGGTCCCCCGGAGATTCCCTTGCCCTCCACTGCTCTGGGAGAGCCAGGGACAGGGGGAGGAGAAGGAGGAGGAGGAGGAGGAGGAGGAGGAGGAGGAGGAGGAAGAGGAGGAGGAGGCGGAGGAGGAGGAGGTCAGGCAGGGACACGCTGCTGCTCTGCAGCGAGCTCCCGGGGCTCCCGCAGCCTGGCAGGGACACAAGATGGTGCTTGCTTCCCTCGCCCGGGAGCAGCGAGGGGGGATGCTCCGGCACCGCCAACCGCTCATCCCTCCCGCCCGGCTCCTGCCGGTGCCCAGTTTGCCAGAGTGGCTACTGCTGGGGCAAACCGGCTGCTGAAAAGCTCGGCGGGGACAGGCATAACCGGAGAGCCCGCTGCCACCTTTCCCCGGGCTCCCCACGTTTTAAACACGGGGCTGTGCCAGACCCAGGTGCTCTGGACCATGGGGCGCCTCCCCCCCTCCCCAAAAAAAGACCCCGCTGTGGCTGTCGAGAGCCCTGCACCGCGCCGGAGCTGCTGCCGAAGGCCAGGGCTCGTTAAGAGCAGATCAAATCTGATACAGCTCGTTCAGCACCAGCCCCGCTCCCTGCAGCGCTTGCTGTTGCTGCTGCAGTGAAAATATTTCATCGAGCTGCAAAGCTGGGCCCCGAGAAGATATTTAATATCTGGGGCACCGAGTCACCCGGCGGGGAGCTGCCGAGGCGGCTCGAGGAGGGGCCACCACCGTCACCCCCTACCTGGCACCGCGGCGAGGACCTCGTCCCCTGCAGCGTCGCCGTCCGTGGGCTCCGGCCAGAGCGAGCCCGGCCTCGCCGGGGTGCCAGGGCACGGCCCCGCTGCCCATCGTCCCTCCAAAACGTGGTCCAGGTGGGAGAAACCGCCTGGCATCAGCGCCCGCATCCCGGCAGCGGCGGCGGGGACCGATGGCGGTGGGGACACCGGCTGCTCCCCGGGGACCCGCTGCACCCAACCGCCCTGCCGGGCTGCTGGCGGAGAGGCTGCTGCTCGACGGGGATGGCAGCCGGAGCGGGGCTGGCACAGGCTGGCACCAGCGCCCGCCAGAGCCACCCGCTCCAGCCCCTTCCATTTGCCTTTGTTCCCACGCTCGGGGAAGGGGGTGGGTTTTTAATTAAAGCTTTTAAAGAGCCACCGGCAGAAGCGGAAAGTGACTGTGCAGGAGTGACATCCCAGGCTCCCCCGTTCCTCAGCGCAGTCCCTCGCCCGTTGCTGCCATCGCACCCCTCCTGGCTCCGGTGACCGGCAGGATCCCACCGGGGCTCGCCTCTCCCCCCCCGGCAGCCGTGGCACGGCAGGAGGAGGCACCGCTCCACGCCAGCCCCGCTCGCCCCACACAAACAGGTTGTTTCCCCGAAGATGCTTCATGTGAACGGGGATTTCGGTGGGGAACTGGTCCGGCTCCATCCTCCCAGCTCCCCACCATCGCCCCTCGGCTCGGCCGCAGCCGCCTCTCTCCGGCCCAGCAAAGCCAGAAACAACCAACCAGCCCCAAAAGTGATAAACGGGCAGCACTAAACCCTGCTGGCATTAGTAATCTGAGAAACGATTAATAGCAAAGTAAAGGAGATTTGGGTTTTAAGAGACACGGTTTTTAACCCGACAGTGTTCTTTTAATAGGCTGTAGAAAATCTGCTATCCATGAGAATTCCTAACACAAGGATGGCTCGGGACAAGGGTAAGGAAGGGCCGGGCAGCCCTGGGCGTTGGGAACAGCCTTGGTCTGTGCTGAAAGGACACGGCGTCTGAGGAGGAGCAGCCTGGCCAGCAGCGTGGTACAGCACAGCCTGGCACGGCCACGGGGCCCGGGAACGAGCTCCATCCCCCGGGAGCACATCCCTGCCTGCCCAGAGGTGCTGCCGGCGAACAAAGCGCCGTAACGAGCTCTTCCCGCCGGGTGAGTCCGCAACCCTTCCAATTTCCAGGATCTTCGCTGCCTGTTCAAAGGCATCCGGAAACTTCAAAGCCGCCTCCGCACTCAGCCCTCGCCGCCCTGCGAGGGACCCGCAGCCCCGAGCCCTGCCCGGCCCTCGGCAGCACCCACACAGCCTCTCTGCCCACTAATTAACGCTGCCAGCATCCCCGGGCAAAACTGCCTGAGTAACTCCAGCCAGACCACAGCCTTCAGTCCCCACTCCCCTTCCCCCCCCCCCCCCCCCCCCCCCCCCCCCCCCCCCCCCCCCCCCGCAAAAAACACGGCTTCCTGCAAGGCGCGTGCGTGCACACGCGTGTGCAAGCGTGGGTTCCCGCGCAGGCACTCGGCGGGGAGAGGGGTGTCGGAGCCGCTTCCACGGAGCCGCCGTGGCACAGCCCACCCGGCACCACGTTTCCCACCCCCCCCGCTTCCTCTCTCCCACATCTTCCCCCCTTCCTCACGCACTCCCCCTCTCCCTCTGGCTTCCCCGGCGCGCTGCCACCACCTTTCCTGAAGCAGGCAGGCTGGCAGCCGCGCCGAGCCGTAATTAATGGTGCCGCTTTGCCAATCACTGGCTCAGCCTCGCGAGCACTGGCAAGCACAGGCCTTTTTATTTATTTTACTTAACTGCTGTTGGTAAAACTCCACTCCAAAAGCAAGGCCGAGAGACAGCACAGTGAAATCTCCTCCGGGATTAGGGATTATGCTCTGCCAGGGAACAGCGTGTGCCGCCCCCCCCTCCGTGGCTGCGGGGGTCCCTGGAGGCGAGCCCCCCCCTCCCCGCAGCAGGGCACCCGCAGGGGTTGCAGCAGCTGAGGCTGCTCCTGCTGCTCTCACACGGCCTCTTCCGAGCAGTTTCCATGTTGCTGGAATGTGGCTCCCTCTTCTCCATCGGCTCCATCCTGCCCCAGAGCCGTAGGGCAAAGGGATGGGGGGCTGAGAGCTCCAGGGGGGATCCAAACGGGGGGTCCGTGTCCCGGGGGTGGCAGCAGGGGGTGGCAGCCCGGCTGCGTGCTCACGCTGGAGGGGGATTTTGTCTTTTTTTCTAACCCACCATCTCAGCCAAACCCAGATCCGCCGGGAGCCTCCGAGATGTCCCGAGGAGGAGAAGGGGCCTGGCTCCATCCCGCTCTTGGAGGACATCAAGAACGAACAGACGGGATGAGAGCGGGGGGGACGCGATGGCCCTTGCGAGCACCGAGGAGCTACGGAGCCTCTGACGTTTGGCAACCCAGCTGGGTGGCCCGGAGCCAGCCCCGTCCCCATTAGAGGATGGCACCGTGGTAGGAAATGAGTTTGCAGGGCCTCGGTCCAAATTCCCGTGGAGAAGCATGGAGGCGTCACAGCAGCCCAGCCCCGAGGGCGGTGTGAGGGACCAGGCTAGTGGCTCATCCCATGGTCTGTGTGTCCATCCATCATCTTCCTCCGGGCAGGGAGGGATGGGGAGCCTGTCCTGCATCCCCTGCCCAACCAGGAGAGCGCCCAGCTCAGCGCACGAGGACTTGGCAGCAACGGGAACGGCCCAGGTGAAGGAAAATCCATCTATTCCCACTCCTCTGTGCGGGAGGTTGGTGCCAGGGCAGGGTCTCCGCAGCCCACGAGCCCACCGGGGAGGGCAGAGCCCACCACAGGTCTCCAGGAAGAGCCTGGCACCCCTGGCCCAGTGCCCGTCACCGGCACGGTGGAGGTGTCACACCAGGCAGAAGAGCGGCGCTGCCAGAGGTCCTCAGCAGCGTGGAGAAGAGCAGGCAGCGTCTTCCCGGCCGGCGCTGGAGCACCCCTGCCACGCAGCTGCCGGTTGGAGCGCAAACCGCCCACGGTGCCAGCTCCCGTATCCATTTCCCTTCAGCTCACACCAAATTTGTAGGATCCTGGCTCCTTGCAGGCTCCTTGGATCAAAGCAGGGGCTGGTGACAAGGCGTGACGAGCAGTCTCCAAGAGAAGCCACTGCCGGGCTCCGGGCTCCGGCACAGAAGGGACCGGCGCTGCCCCAACGGCCAACTCCAGCATCCGCCACCGTCGGTGCCACCGGTGACCAACCCTGCTGGGAAACGGGGCACCGAGCCTCCCCGGGGAGGGCGGCCGGAGGGCAGCCGGGCAACGGTGACGACAGCCGTGCCACCCCGCTCCTCCCCACGGGCACCCGGTGGGAGCCCACGTGCCAGGTCCCTCCTGATGCTCCGCCGCCACCCCAGCCTTCGAGGGGGGGGACAGGTCAGTCCCAAACAACCGCCCCACCGCCCACCGGGAGCTCTCCCAGCCCCACGGCTCCGTGCCAGCCCCGCGCCACCGGCTCCACGCACCCCCCAGCCATCGGCACCCCAACCAGATGCTCTGCCACGAGCCAGCCCGGCCACCCCGGGGCCACCTCCCCGCGTCACCGGTGGCCCCGGCTGCCGGGCGCCATCCAGCACAGGCGGCAGTGACGTGACCTAGAAAAAGCAAAGGGTTGTTCACACACGCTGCGCTGCCGTGAGCCCCCGGCGCCGACCACGCGGGCACACGCGGAGCACACGCACCCTGCGCGCCGGCCGCGGGCAAAACCTCCCCCTGCTTCAACAAGTGACCTGCGTGGGCACACGCGCGGGCACACGTGGCACCGCTCCTTGCCATGAACCCCAAGGCTCCTGGGTCCCCCGGGATGGCAAGCAGCTCCCCCCCTGCCGCCCCGATCCGGCTGCCACCTGCACGCCGCACGTGCCCGCACCGGCACACGCTGGGCGCCCACGTGTGCCCTCGCTTGCACGCCCACGGTCCCTGGGTGCTGCTGCTCGCCCCAGCAGGACGGCCATGGCATGGTGGGGAGGGGGGGGATGTCCCCCCGCAGCCCTCCACGCTGGCACCGAACAAAGCCCCCACGTAGGGGGAGAGCTGCAAAACCGCCCGCCTGCTGTCGGGGCGCTGCCAACACGCCTGCCCACGCCGCCCGGTGCCTGCCGGTCCCCCGGGGCCCTGGCCGGGGGTGATGGACGGCATGGGGAGCCCAACCCGCCCTGCACCCACGCGTGGCGGGCTGGGGTCACACGTGTGCCCGGTACCGGGGGCCGGCAGAGATGCCAGCAGGCAGCCTGGCACCCGCAGCCTCGCTGTATGACACACCGCAGCGCTACACGTGTGTGCCCAGCCACACGCGTGTGCCCACCGACACGCGTGCAGCCCTTCCACCCTGGGGCTGCCGGAGCCCCCGGCACCGCTGGTGGGGAGGGGGATCAGCACGCCGGGGGGCACCGGCAGCCCCCGGAGAAGGGGACTGGCATCCCGGGGAGGGGACCGGCGGCCCCGGAGGAGGGGACCGGCAGCCCCCGGTCACGCCGCCGCTCTCAGCCCAGCCCCGGTTCCGAGCCCGCCCCGCCGCCGCAGCCCCGCGCAACTTCCAGGCAGGGCCGCCCCGGGGATGCCGCTTCCCGCACCGGCCACCGAGCACCGGCCAACCCCCGGTACCGCGGTGCGGCTGCAAACTCCCCGGCCCCGCAACCCCGCCGCCGGAGCAGGAAAGTTGGCCGGGGGTGGGAAAGGCGGGGGGGGGTGGTGGCGGCGGCGGTGGCGGCGGGGCGGGGGGGGGGGGCACACACGGCGGAACCGGGGCT
>QJSC01012787.1:644723-747784 GCA_003697955.1 Calidris pygmaea | reverse complement strand
CGTGCACACAAGGGGTCCGTCCGTGCTCGCTGGTGCATGGGCAGTGCACACACGGCGAGCGGTGGATGCACACACACGTGCGTGGCACACCCCTGTGCAGGGTGCGTGTGCTCCCTGCCAGCAGCCGTGTTGCACACACGTGCAAGGCCTTGGTGTGGTGTGTTTGGCGGGGGTGTGGGGGAGGTGGGATGTAGGGAGACCTGGGTGAGAAACGGGGCTGGTACACCCTACGGTTGCACAAACGTGGCACGAGTGTGTGTCGCACGGAGGATGTCACATCCCAGAGCCACAGTGGTGTTTGGGGGGGGCTGCCAAGCTGCAGGCCACACGTGGATGGGATGAACCTGACCGTCTTGGTGGTCCATGGGCAACTGAGAGCGGCCAGCACAGGGGCTCTCTGCAGCCCGGATCCTGCCCAGGGAGCTCTGACTTGGGGGGCACGGGGTGTCATTGTCACCAAGCCCCAGCCCCGCAGCGAGGTGCCCGGTAGGATGTGGCACGGCCTCGCTGCCAGCCTGCTGGAGCAGCACAGCTGGAAATGCAGCCCGTTCCCGTTGCCCCCCTGCCCGTCTCGCTGGCCACATCCCGCTGCGTGCCCCGGGTGCGCTGTGCTCAGCCCCGGGGGGGGGCACAGGTCTCCGGGCAGGGGCCGGGCACGACAGAGGTAGAAGCCCTTTAGCAGGAGGCACCACCAAGGACCAGAGCTCAGCACCCTGGGGACCTGCGGCTCAGCGCCAGCCCCGATCCAGCCCGGCCCCGCTCGGATCCACCCGAGCCCTTTGTGCCCTTCAGCTCCCTCCCTCCCTGCTGTTTCCTTTTCCCGGTCCCCCCCCGGGCAGCCTGCTGGTCCCCAACCCGGCGTCCCCAGACAGACACTCGTCCCCTCTGGGTCAAGGCTGAGAGAAAGCACATCAGCTTCTCGGGCTCTTCTTTATCCCAGGGAGAAAGAGCATCATTAACTCAGACATAACTGGAGGATATTCCGGAACCCGTCTCTGTAAATACAGATCATCGCGGCGGCGGCAGCTCAGCAGAGAAGGGCCAGCCCCGGACCCACGGCTCTCTGGGTCACACTCTCTGCTTCCCGCGAGGTATTTGCTCCCGCAGCCAAATAGGGCTGCACGCTTGATAGAATTCCAAATTTCCCAACGCATGGCTTGTCACCAGCTACCGCTGCCCTGCGAGCGACGCGGGATGCGACACGGGGTGTGATGGGGGATGAGATACAGGATGCGATACAGGATGGGACGAAGGAACATTTCTTCAAGGAAAGGGTTATCCAGCATTGGAATGGGCTGCCCAGGGAAGCAGTTGAGGCACCATCCCTGGAGGTGTTCAAAAGACGGGTTGATGTGATCCTCAGGAATGTGGTTTAGTGATTTTTATTTCCTATTTCTTATTTATTTTTTTATCAGAGTTAGGCTGATGGCTGGACTAGATGATCTTTAAGGTCCCTTCCAACCTAGACAATTCTATGTCATAGGGGATGCGATGCAGGATGCAATGCGGGATGCAATGGAGGATGGGATGAAGGATGCGATGCGGGATGCAATGCAGGATGGGACGAAGGATGGGATGCAGGATGGGATGCAGGATGGGATGCAGGATGGGATGAAGGATGTCATACAGGATGCGATGCGGGATGCGATGCAGGGGGTGCTGCCTGAGCGGTGCCTTTGGGCTCTGCCCTGGCCCCAGTGCCACAGCCTGGCTTGCATCCCTCTGCCCTGCGAGAGCCCCATGCCACCAGGCTTGGCCACGGCCCGTGGTCCTGCCCACAACGTCACCCTCTGCCTGCTGCTGCCCTTCCACCTTCCACCATTTCCATCCTCCGCGTCACCCCCCCACCCCAGGCCCCCCAAAGCAGCATCGCCAAAAGCCTCCTCTGGCCCCGGTGGGACCCTGCTCATGGCAAGGAGGGACCAGAGGGCTCCAGCGCTGGGGGGGCCGAGCTGCGGGAGCCGGAGGCACCCACTGTTACCAGGACAACTGGGTGCTCTCTGTAGCTGCTTGTTGCTGCTGCATCCCTGCAAACCTCCCCCCAGCCGCAGCCTGAGCTCCGCCGCCGGCTGTGCCCCCAGCCCGAAGCGAGGCAAGAGGGGGCTCTCAGTGCCCGCCCCCCAAGCCCTCTGGGTCAGGCAGAGCCGGGGAAAGCACTGGAGACCCCCCAACCGAAACAAAGCATCTCCTGGGTGATCTGTGCGAGCGCCCAGAGCCCCCGGCATCCTCCTCACCCCTGTGAACCGCTGGGACGTGGGGAAAAAATCAGCCTCGTCGGTGCCCGCGGGGTCGGAGGAGGGCGGGGGGGGCGCCGGGTGTCAGCGCAGGCAGAGCAGCTCGCAGGGCATAATTAGAGCAGCGCCCGCGCGTGCGGAGGTTGTAACACCAGGGCTTTGCCTGCTGGATGGGAATTAGACCTGTCCATTAAGGCAATAATAACCCGCCAGGTTGACACAAGGTCCCCGGTGCCGCCACGATCATTATACTGGTGCTGCCGCCGCCACGGCTAACAGCAGCCACCGCCGCGGGCACGGGCACTGCCGGGGTGGCCAGCACCGGGCACGGACCGGTCGAGCCCCCATCACCATCCAGGGGGTCCTGAGGCACCTGGCACCGTCGCTTTTCCAACCCGTGGCTCTTATTTCCCCTTCATTTGGCACAGAAATCAGGGGCAGGAGGGAATCACCGAGGTGGCAGCTACTCCCTGCTTGGCCCTGGATGAGGATTCAGGGAAGAGAGCAAGTCCAGCTCCCGGCCAGGGGGATGTGGGGGTGCTGCAACCAGCCCCCAACCTCCCATAGCCCCCCCACGGGCCCGATCCCCAGGGCTCGTCTCCCCCGAGCAGGGCACGGAGCAGCAGCTTTTCAGAAAGGCTTAGCAGGAGCGTCTCAGCTCCAACCGCGGGGCGCGACGGGAGCAGAAGGCAGCCCCCGAGAAGCTGGTGACCGCAGCCGGCCTGTCTGAATCGCTTCCCGTAAACTTCCCTGCGAATTGCTCCAGTGGAAAAACAAAAGCCGCCGTAAATAGGGAAGTCTGGTTTGCAAAACAATCCGCTCTAATGGGAAGAGGCAGTAAGTGCCGGCGGAGGAGCCTTCGCCAGTCGCTTTGGTGCCCATCACGGGACGGAGGGACCGTCCCCGCACCATCTGCCCGCGGCCACGGCTCACCTCCGAGGAACCTTCACGTGAAGTTTCCTGCTAGTGGTGGCAGGGAGAAAAGCAAAGGGCAAGGAGTGAGGGCAGCCCGTGCCATGAGGAGAAGAGGGAGGACAGGAATCGGCTCTGCAATAAATTTCACTGTGGGCTTCGTTACGGACAGAGAAGCGCTTGCCGCAGCCACGTGGCCAGCAGCCCATCCCCGGCGGCTCCCAGACCCACGGACGCGGCCGATGTGCCTGGGCAGATCTGTTTCAGCTCGGCGTCTTCATTTGGATTTTTCCAGGCACTTTGTGCGCTGAGGGATGGGGCTGATCCGTGTCCGTCTGCGCCAACGGGGGGATGATGCCATGGCACAAGGCAGGGCAGCAGGAAGGACTGGAATTGCTGGGCTGGGCCTGCCGGGGAGAGTTTCTGGAAGAAACTGGGAGAGTTTCTGCTGTGCAGAGGCTGCCTCCTGGACCTGTGGGACCAAGGGATGAGCGCAGCATCGGTGGGAAACCAGTGCAGGGGAGACCGATGGGATTTTCACCTCCGGGTCTCCGCACGCCAGAAAGCATCCCTGCTCCGTCCCGGGGGTTCGGAGGGGATGAATCCCTGCGGATCCCAACGTGCTGGGAGATCCTCCCGGAGCCAGGGCAAGCCTGGCAAGGAGCAAGCCCACAGCCAGCCCTGCCTGCTGCCTGCCCACCCCAGTCCTGCCCGTTCCCACCGCCGGGTTGCCCGCAGCCTCCGGCCACCGGAGCCGTTCCACCGCCCCGAGGGGCAGCGGCAGCCGGAGCGCGCCGGCACGCCAGCAGCCGCTCAAGAGCCAGAAACTTGGCATAAATATTCATCTCGATTAATATACATGAGGGCTGCAGAAGGCCTGGCTGGAGCCGGCAGCGGGGATGATATCTCGGCTGCTCGGGTCTCGCAGGCGCCCGGTGTTCGACGCCGGCACCCCATGGCTTCTCGCAGCAGGAAAACCCAGAGGCTGGATGGCGGGAAGCCGCTCGGCCATATCCCCCGTCCCCTTCTCAGCAAGGGGGTGGCATCTGCTGGGCGCCTCTCCCCCGGGGGGCTGGAGCCCCAGTGCCTCCCAGTAAGCTGTGAACTGGGATGTGCGGGGGGCAGGAGGGAGCGGGAAGCGGGGGGCAATGCTGCCCCCGCTCCCCTTTGCCTTTGCTTTGCACCCCCTGGGTGACACCCCCGTGGAGGCAGCCACGGGCGGGCGGTCCCTGCCATGGCGTGGTGGCACCGAGGACCACCGTGCCAGCGCTCCCCACCCCTGGAGCCTGCAGGGAGATGGCTCTGGCTATTCTCAGAGGGGGGAAATCGAGGCACAGGCCAAAGGACGTGCCCGGGGCTGCCGGGGACGGCGGTGGCAGAGGCGGCGGCTCGGTCCCGGCCCCGTGGGAGCCGTGGGGCGGTGATGCCGGAGCCGGCAGGGCCAGGTTCCGCGTGGCTCCTGCGGGACTCTCTGCCTTTGTCACTCCGCCAGCAACCCGGGGCATAAACAAGCGCCTGACATTTCCGCACCGCCGCCAGGCCCCTCGGATAAAAGCAGAACATAATTAGCAAATTAATCAGGAGACAATAGCCGGGGATCTAGCGCTGCCGAGCTGTCATTAGCTCCGTGCGGAGCTGACCCAGGGCATGTTCGGGGCCAGGCAAACCGGGGACGGCCGGCGCTCGGGGAAGGAGCAGTCGATGTCCCCGTGTCCCCACCGGGCTGGTGGCCCCTGCCACGTCCCCTCCCCTGCCGTGGCAGCCGTGGCAGGAGGGAACGGCTGGCATTTCGTGCCCTGTCAGGAGCCTGGGAATGAAACCTTCAAAGGGCAGCACCTTGCCTCGCTCATCAGAAGGTCTAAAAAGCGTGAATCGCAGAGAATTTGCATTCAGCTTATTAGACGCCCTGCAAATAACGGCGAACCTCGTTCAAACACATTTCGGTGATAAAATGATATTGACTCTGAGTAATTAAAAATCATTTCCATATTCAAATACGGCTGATTGAGGAGAAATGGCTTCCTTTTAATTGCCTGGAGGGGAATTATCAACTTTTGGAGCGCGCAGCCCGGCAAATGCGTCTTCACTTGGCAGCCTGCGAAAGGCCCGTGGAGGAGGGGAGGAGGAGGAGAAGAGGAGGAGGAAGAGGAGGTGTGGGGAGAGGAGGAGGAGGAGGAGGAGGTGGAGGAGGGCTGGCACGCAGGCAGCGCGCAGGGCGAAGGTGCCATCGGTGAGGGCGAGGAGCCGGGCAGAGCCTGCCGCCCGCAAGAGGCTCTTCCCTCACACGCCTGTGTGGTCCTCAACCCCAAAACGATGCCGTCCTTCCTCTCCTCTCATCCAGGGGGTCTTCCCAGGGAAAATGTGGCCTCCCAGCCCCTGGGGTTACAGGCTGCGCCGTGCCGGGGGCTCTGGATTAGCCCCAACCTCCCGGTTGCTCAGGATGGGATGCTCTGGGTGAGCTTTGAGCAGCCCCGCTCTGGCACAAGCTCAGGGCAGTGAGAAGGGCAGGGACATGCCCCAGCACCGGTGACAGCCCCACGGCGCCAGCGACAGCCCTTCACCACCCCGTTTGGTCATTTGTGAGCGTTGGGGGAGCACAAAGGGGCTGTTTCATCACCAAAATCCCCCCTCCGAACTCCCCCACCGCAGCCAACCTGCCACGGGTGCAGCCCCTCCCAGCTGCCCAGATGCCACCACGCTGCCACCACCATCCAGTGTCCCCAGAGCAAAGGGGAGACGGCGAGGTTCCCTGGGGACAGAGCTCTTCGGGCCTTGTTTCTGAGCCCCCCCCCAGCACCTCCCAACGCGATTTTGGCCTCCGCTTGGTTTCCTATGGAAACCAGGCTGCAGCTCGGCTCAGCCTCCGCACACGTGGGTGTGCACGGGGGACGTGGGCGTGCACGGGGGACGTGGGTGCCCCACACCCTCCATCTCCAATCCCAGCTCTCGCTGACGTGGTGACACTCGGTGCGGAGCGTGAAGCCTCCCAACCGCCCGAGGCGGGGGCTGGAGAGGAGCAGAGACCCTGCTCCTGGGTGCCCCCCCTCAGCGGGGGTCCCTGGGGAGTGATGCCGCTGGGGGTGATGTGTGTCCCACACCCTGAGGATGCTCCATGTTGCCCCACCAGCCCCCAGGACCCGGGCAGGGCTGCTCAGCACCCCTCAGAGTCGGGTATGGCCTCCACCGGGGTTCCGTGTGTGGCAAGAGGAGGGCTCAGCCCTGGCTGTCCCCCGCGCTCCCCAGCGGCACGGCCGTTTCCACGCTCCATTGCCCTTTGAGCGGATTCGGGAACGCACTCGCTTTGCTCTCATCGATCCCCTCTCGCCCGGAGCTGCCGCTCGCTCCGTGGGGACGGACCGTACCCGCTGCAAAGCCCCGTGCCCCACGGCCCCAGCTATAAGGGACACACAAGAGCCCCCCACCTGCATGAACCCAGCCCCAGGCAGGGATGTGCAGCACCTCGGGGTGCATCCAGAGCCCGGTCCTGGGCCAGGGAGAAGGGGAAGGCAGGAGAGGGGTCAGCCCTGCAACCCCCCCCCAGGACAGCCCTGCTGCCACGGAGCTGCTCCACCTCAGTCCCACGCTTCACAAACATCCATCTGCCTCCTTCTCCTCCAAATCAACTTTTAGCCCTGGATTTCATAGAATCATAGAATGGTTTGGGTTGGAAGGGACCTTAAAGATCATCTAGTTCCAACCCCCCTGCCATGGGCAGGGACACCTCCCACTAGAATAGAGTCATATAATCACCTAGGTTGGAAGGGACCTTCAAGATCATCTAGTCTAGTCCAGCCATCAACCTAACTCTGACAAAAAAAAAAGAAAAACATCACTAAACCATGTCCCCCAGCACCATGTCAACCTTTTTTTTTTTTTTTTTTCTTCCTTACATCTCTAATAATTGAAAACTTGACCATTTCATGGTCACTAAGCCCGAGACAGCCTCCGACCACCACAACCCCGCTCGCAGACAAGCCGCTGGCTTGTGGGGCACTGGCAGCCCCGGGAAGACTTGGGAGAGGGTTGGTTTTTTTAAGACCCCAAAGCCAAAGGCACTAAATGTGCTTGAAAAGCACCAGGGAGAGCCCGGTGTGGTCCCGTGGCTGGGCCTTACAAGGACACCCGTCCTTAGAACGGGGATAAAGCCAGCCTCGTGGGTACCACGCATCGCTCGTGGGAGTTGCTGATTCCTTCCGACCCCCTTCGTCCCGTGGGGTTACAGTCCCGGATCCCCCACCCGGGGTTCCCATGGAAGCACCGTGGTGGGAGCAGCGTCACGCAACGGGGCCCTGCGGGACGCTCGCCCTGGCACCCACTGCTTGCACGGGAAAAAATATTGAAGATAAAGCCGGAGCCAGAGGAATTAAAGAACCATAATTAAAGAAAATTTTGCAGCGTGTTGAAGACAGACTAGGATCATTGTGTTTGCCTCCCACATCCCAGATGGATGCACGAGGGCTGCAGACAACGTTGGAGCGTGTGGAGAAGAGGAGAGGAAGGGAGTGAGCTAGACCGGGACGTGTGTGAGCAGAAATTGAATTTTTATCAGTTTCTATGTAGATTGTGTTTATTCATCTGTCTCCTATCCATCTCCCCCTGCATCTCCCTATTTCTTTTACAAAATTACTTTCCTCCTTTGGCCTAATTTTGTTTGTACAGATAGCAGCTGCTTTCTTCCATTTCAGCATAAAAAATATCATCGTAAATGAGGTGCTATATATCCCCGGCAGAAGTTTTAGCAGCAGCCCAGAGCACATTAGCCTTTTGCTCCTGCAGGGCCGCATTTCCATCACAAAAAGCTCACGCTTGCTGCCTGCCCTGGCAGAAAGGGCTCCCTGCCACCTCTGCCACCACCTGTGGCTGCGGGACCCAGGGGGCCACGCTGAGCCCTCGGAGTCACAGAGGGTGGGCAAACTGCCCCAAAACTGGCCCGTGTCCCCAAGTGACCCCTACCTGCTGTGGGAGCGGCACCCTGCACCGTGTGGAGCCTGTCACCCAGGGGTGCTGCTGCCTGCACAGTCCCAGGCTCGCTCTGCTGATGCTTATCAAGTGTCCTGCCACTGGGGATGAGTGGGGCCAGGGTCACCCAGAACAACAATTAGGGCATTTCTTGGTGGTACCTGTCACTTGGCCTCTCCCTTCATGCCACCGGCTGAGCTGGCTTCTCCAGGAAGGTCAAGGGAAGCCCTGGTCACAGGTGACCCTGGAGCAGAGCCCTAGGGTGCTCCCAAAAACCAGGAGCCCTGGAGAGAGACCAGCAGCCAGCTGGGATCCTGCATCCCCGGGCAGGATCCGACCCCTGTGTCCTGGGTACCACTGGGAACAGCATCTCGCTGTGATGGCAGGAACCTCCAGACCCGTCTCCACACCCAGGGCCAAGCTGGGCGCATTTTTTCCAGACACAAACCCCCAACAACCGCCTCTCAGTCCCACAAAGCCAGAGAACCCTTCCCAGTGAGCCCCCAGCTCCGCCAGTAACTCCTGGGGACACACAGCCGGCTTTGCCAGAGGGATATTTCCTGGTGAGAGGATCCCGGGAGGACTCTGCTGTCGGAGGGGGAGAGCAGGCAGCAGCTCCGTGGTGCCCCCCACCCCCAGCTCTCAGCGCCGCCTTAGCAAACAAAATTGCTTTGTGTTGTGCCTTGCATTAGGGAAACTCAACTGCGCAGCGTGATTGATTCTCCCCCAGGGTCCACCATTAAAAATGTATGGAATTACTCATGCAAAGTCCCACTTACACATGGGTCTTTTGTGAGGACATTAAAATACCAGCGTTTGTCAGTCACTTACCCACTGTTTGCGATTTGCTCCCATTTATTATCATGAACAAACCGGCATTGATTCTATTTTCGACTCCTTACACGTCACGCTGAGCTCCCAGGCTCCCCGGCGGGGCGGCGCGTGCTCGGCACAGAGCGGGTCCAGCCCCCCCGGCACCCACCAGAGGCACAGCCCCCCCCGTAGCCCACTCTGCCACGGGCAAAGCCCACCCGAGGGGAGGCCAGGAGACCATCAGGGTGCTCAGGATGCCCAGCATCAGGCACCCCCATCCTCACTCAGCTCCTTTCCCACGCTCTGATGGGAGACAAGCCCCCTTGGGGGGGGGGGCTGGGAGACCATGGGGATGCTCAGCGTCAGGCCCCACATTCTCCCTCCGCTCCTTTCCCACCTCTGATGGGGGACAAGCCCCACCTGGAGGGAGACTGAGAGATCATCAGGATGCTCAGCATCAGGCCCCCCCATCCTCTCCCAGTTCCTTTCTCATCTCTACCGGGGGCAAAGCCCACCAAGGGGGAGGCTGGGGGAGCATCGGGATGCTCGGAATGGGAAGGGGCTTTATCCTTGACCAGGATCCGGGCTCTCCCCCATTCCCTGCATCCCTCTGGGCCAGGCTGGATGCCATGGGCTCCCAGCCCATTGGGAAGTGGGTGCCCCAGCAGCCAGCTCCTGTTTGCAGCCCAGGCTCCTGGAGCTGGGGGGGTGGAATAAGCACATTTACACACATGGCACAGGGAGGCGAAGGAACGTGAAGAATACAATATACTGTGTTCACTGGGTTCCTCTCGCTGGGAGGAACAGGGTTTGAATCACATAACGTTTCCCCTCTGCTCTCAAAGCATTTCAACTTGTAATGCATTTCCCTCCCCGCCTGAGCACCTTGCAGAGTCAAAAAGACAAATTTCCCAAGGCTTCAAAAGCTGCTGAGAGCCACAGCTCCGCACTTCAAAACCATCACTCATTTACCCAAACAGCCTCGGTTTTCAGCAGTCCCTCGCCATCCCCTCCTCTTCCATCCCAAATCACAAATCAGCATTTTCCCGGGCTCGGGCTGGGAGCACCAAGCTCAGATGCAGCCCCTGAAACACGGGGGGGACACGGCACGGTGCCCACCCGCCTGTAAACCAGGGAAGAGAGCCCCAAAGCCCGGAAAGCAGAGGAGGGTTTAAATTGAGGTGAGTTTGGTGGGTCTGGCTGCAGGGAGAGGGGGAGGACATGGGAGGGCTGGGTCGGTCCCCTGCCATCGGGAGCGTGAAGTGGAAGGGAGCCCAGCGCAGGAGAGGACAGTGCCGGGGTCACCATGGGCAGCACGATGCCCTTAGCACCCACAGGAATGGCACCCCCCGCCACCAGCACCTGACCCTGTGCTGCATCCTGGCAGGAGACGGTGCCAGGACATGTTCTGCCACTTCGCCCCATAATTGCATCTCCCAAAAAGCAATTACCACGTAACCAACCCCACGGCTTTGGAGGCAAGATGTTATTTATTTACCCAGTAAGGAGTTGGCAGCCCTGGCAGGTCCCTTGGCACCGGAGCAGGGCACTTAGCCTCCCATTAGGTGGCCATGCCATGCTGTACCGGTGATGCTTGACCCGGCTGGGGCAGAGCCCTGCACTGAGCTCCCCTGCAGGCCACGAGCCCCTGCCTCAGTTTCCCCTCCCTGTTTGTAACTGACATGCTCTCAGAGCAGAGCCAAGCCCAGCCAAGAACCAGCACCCCCCCTACCCCTGTATTTGCCAGAGCTGGTCCCCCCGAGCTGCCCCATCCACACTTGTGTGCCAGCCGTGGGTGACAACGTGGCAACGCAGCTGAGCCCGAGCAGGTAGAGGCGGTGGGAACAAACCAATACTGGGTCTCGGGCGACATCTCCTAAAAATAGGCTGACGAGGATCCCACCACATGTCACCTCCCCGGCTGCAAAGCCCAAGGAGACGCAGGCAGGGTCTGTCTGTCCCCACTGCCAGCCCATGACACCACGCCACGGTGGCACCATGCCATGGCAGAGGCTCCGTGGGTCGGGGAGCACTTGGGGTGTCTCCTCCCCCCACAACCCCAACCAGGGGAGTTCAACCCCAAAAGTTGCTTCCCAGGCAGGGGCTTGGCCGAGGTCCTGCCCCATCTCTCCCGCTGGAGACCTGGAGAAGTTTTCCTGCAGATGAAAATGCATCAGCTGGGGCTTGAGACTTCTAAGGGAAAATAAAAAAGCCGACAAAAAGTCAACAAAACGGAGCAAAACCCGACGCTTCCCTCCAGGAATGAAACAAGCGGCGATGTCGAAGTGAGAGATGCGCTCGGTTACAGTGGCTCCGGCAGACTTTGTTCATTTTGACTCTTGCAATCGGGGACAATCAAAACATTTCACAGCCACCAAAATCCCCGCGCAGGAAACATCAGCTCTCACCGAGCCCCAGCTCCCGGGAAGGAGACACAGGCGGTCCCTGAGTCGGTTTAGAAAGGAATCAGCAGGAGGAGAGACCTCCCCTCTCCCTGTCATCACACCTTCCCACCGCACACGGGACGTGGGACGGGTCTTTAAGAAGGGTGAAGAAGCCAGCTGGCTGCGGTGTGCTGGATGTGACACTTGGAGGGGGTTTTGGGGACACCTCCTGCCCCTCGCAGGGTGTGAAGGCAGTGGCGGGTCCCATCTGACGCCTGGAGCTGGGGGTCCCCACGTTTACGAGCCAGGAGACAGGCAGGGAAGGGCTTTTTTCTGCTAAATGATGGAGCAGGTTTGAAACTTTAGTGGGACAGAGGATGGAGATGACACCTCCTCTCATTCAAGCATGGCCAGTGGTGACAGCAGCTCACTGGGGCACGAAGCCAGGGGGCAATGGGGCTTGCTAGCTGCCCCAACAAGCCCCCTCCATCCCACGCCAGCCCCTTCCCCTTCCCTCCATCCCAATTTCCTCCATTCCCAAGGAGAACCACATCCATCCACAGATATCCCAGAGGGAGCAACCTGGGAAGCACCCCATGGCAAAGCCCCCCGTGGAGCAGCGCAGCCCCATCCCCACAGAGATTCCCCCCGCGGCCCCCAGCCCAGGGAGGGGATCACCCCATCGCCCTCCCCCCCCCCAAGGCATCCCCCAGCCGATGGGCACCGAGGTCAGGATGGCACCGCCGGCCCCGGAGCTGGCTCCCAGCCGCGTGGAGAAGCGGCACACGCAATTAGTAAATTAATTATCGAGCGGTAACGGAGATTTCATAGCTCGGAGCTGTCACATCAACAGTGTTTTGTCAACCGAGATGACGACTGGTAGAATTATTACTGCGGTGCTGGGGTTGAAAAAAGAGGAGAGAGAGACTTGCAGGGAGAGGGAAGGATAAAAATATAAAGGGAAGAGATAGGAAAGAACAAGATAAGTGGGTTTTGTTGCTAATGGAAGCTGGCACAGGAACAGAATCGCGACTATTATAAGACAACACACTACACTACTAGTGGCTCTGAATGATCCTCTTAATTAACAACCAGCACAAAAGCAGCCCCTGCCCACCTCCAAGAACCAGCGGCGCTGCTGGAGGAGTGTGCACGGCTCCGTGGGGAACTGCACACGCATCCCAGCCAGGGCCAGCAATGGCCCAAAACACGTGGTCATGAGCTGGTGGGGATGCTTGGAGCCACGGGGATGCTCGGAGCCCTTTGGATCCTTGTGTGGAGCAGCCCTGGGCACGGACACCACCTCGTTGGCTTTGCCTTCCCACGCTTTGACCGTCTGCCTTTGGCACCCTGGTAATTGCCAGCACCCCCCGCAGCATGCCCAGCTGCAGGGGACATGAGAAAGGGTGTTCCCAAGTCCCTGTCCCCTCCTGCCACCCCAGCTGGGGCCAGGGAAGGAGGGGGACACGGTATGGCGTGGCCCGGGGCTGGCAGAAACGGACAATTCTCCCGGAGCCGGTGGCTGTGGAGCAATAATGCCGGGACACGACTTCCCTTCCCCACCCCGTTTCCTCTTCATCTTCTAGGGCCAGATTTAAGCTGCGTATCCAATAATATATAAAAATAACACCCCACCCTCCCACTTGGGAAATTGATTCCTTCGCTTCCCACCCGGCTCAGGCTTTAAATATCCCCATTTAAATGCAGATTGTGCTGCCTCCCTGCCACCGCCTGGTGCAGCCGGAGCCCGGGGGTGCGTGGCCACGCAGGGACCTCGACCTGCTGCTCCGCTCGAGCTGAGGGAGAGGAGAACAGGAGCAGATGCCTCCAAGGAGGTCCCTGTGATGCCCTGGTGCTCCTTTCTGAACCAGGCACGGGCTGCCCTGGCACACCCGGGATGGCACCCCCATCGAAGGCCGTCCTGCCTGCATTTTGCTGCAGGAAGCCAAGAGCAGCGGGTCTCATCTTGGATCCCGCCCCCCAAAATCCATCCCTGGCTCCCTCCAGCCCCACGGGTGCTGCACCCCGGGAGGGCCACGTCTTCTCCCCCATCCCCAAGCAGCGGAGCGGCAGATGCCAGGGAGGGGGATCAGGAGACGTGGGCAGCACGGCTGCGCCCTAGATTTTCAGGGCAAAATCTGGAGGGGGAAGCAGAGCCGTTGTGTGAGCAAATACAGCATCTGTGCCGACTGGCAGAGCTCACACCCACGGCCCCGAGCCTCCCCGTCTCCCAGAGAGCCTTACCCAGCCCTCCCCGCCTCGGCGGAGAGAAACCAGACCGGGGGAAGAGGGAGCAGCTCGGGGGAGATGGCGTGGGATGGGAGACTGCGGCCATGGGCAGGGATTTAAGGGTCCCCCAGGGTGTCTCAGCCGGCGATCGGTGCGGGGATGGGGTGATGCAGAGCAGGGGGCTGTGGTGCCGGAGGGGAGTGGGGATGGGGGGTCTTGGCACCGGCAGCGACCGTGTATTGAAACTCCTGATGGGAAGGAAAAATCAACGATGGGTTTGAAGAAGTCACCACAGGGCTCCCGGGGGACCTTCACCAGCTTCTCAAAGCGCTTAAATCCTTCCCCTCGGCGGCCGCGGGAGCAGCCGTGATTCCTGGCGACGCTCCCGAAATATCCCCCCTCGCTGCACGAAGGGGAATTGACTCCGGGCTGCGAAGCTCTTCCTCTACCAGAGACCCAACCCCGCGCCGCAGGGCTGAGCCCAGTCCCCCCACCACCTCCTCCCAGGAAGACACTGTCTGTGAAGCATCCCTCTGTGGAATGGGGACCAGGCGGCAGCGGTGCCATGTCCCCCCCAGGGGTGGCCAAAGGGAGCTCATGCACCTGGTGTAAGCGATGTCACTCACTGATTTTGGGTGGAAAAAAACAGTCTCTATAGTGCCTTTTGGGAAAAGAGTCATCACTGTCGAGAGGAGCCCCCAAATCCAGGGAGCCCAGCTCCTCACCCCCCTGAACATCTGTGTCCTGGTGCGCCCTGGTCCAAAAATCACCTCCTTGGGCTGAGAGGGGAAGAAAAGCATCGTTCTTGCTGAAATTTAGGAGGCAACAGGGCGAGCACAAATAGCATTTACATATTCAAGCGCCTTAATTCTATTTTAGCACCTCTTTGGCTATTTTTGTCACAGCAGAAACACAACAGGAGGACAAGGCCAGAGAAAGGGCAAGGAAAGAGCTTGAAATGTGGGGCAGAGGCAGAAAAAAATACATCCCAGCCTGGGCCCAGGAGCAGCTGAGACCTCTCCCCCTCCGTACACCATGGATTTATCCAAGAGGGTTCAAAACGGGGGAAATTCACCCAAATGGATGTCATTTGAATGTCTCTTCATCCCCCCCGGCTCTAAAGTGGCATTTTCTGTTCAAGTCTTGTGTCCCCGGAGGTGGCTGTGGGGGGAAGACCAGGGGGTTTAGTGTGGGTGGGGGCTATCCAGACGGTGGCACAGCCACCAGAGGCTCCTCCAAGACCCCGTCCTTAGGGAGAAACCCCCCCCCCCAGCACCGTTACCTGCTCGGGCAGGGGGCTCTTCACTCCCAGAAGAGCCCTCCGGCAAACGGCTTAATTCTGGCAGCCAGGCGGGCAACCTGCCGATAATTAACTAATTGATACTCCGCTGTGCCGCAGGCCTGCTTTGCTCCTCACCCCGTAAATGATCACAACCCCCCGAGGAACCGGCGGGGGCAAAGGGACACGAATGTCACCAGGCAGCCCTGTCTGCGTGCAGCCGGGGGGAGCGGAGAGAGCCGGGGCCGTGAGGATGGGGTGGTCCCCCCCATCCTGGGGGCAGAAGTGCCCTCCCTCGCTGGCTGGCTGGGAAATGCAGGGAGACCCTCGGATCCAGGCATGAGGGGGGGGATATTTCAGAGTGAGGGCAGCCCCCATAGCCGGAGGGGACAGGCCAGGGCTGGCTCAGCAGCATCCTTGCCTGTTGCCAGGACAACGGGATGTGATGGAGCCGTCTCCATCAGGGTGATCGCAGGCACGGGGAGACTTTGGGGAGTGGGGGAGGCAATCAGCCAGGTTTGGGGTGCTGTGGAAGCCCTCCCCCTAGGCTGGGGTTCGTATGAACCCCTCGGAGAACACCCTCAAGAGCCAACTGCACCACGCTGAGCACAGCCCAGTGGGACCCACATGGACAAGGACATGGCCCTGTGGCACGGGACGCTGTAGGGACACGGGGAAAGCGGGATGGAGCAGGGAACCCATGGGGACCAACCCCAGATCCCTGGGGACAAACAAGGCACAGCCCTGGCTCTGGGGCCCAGCTGCCCCATCCCAATGCCTCTGCCCCTCTGCAGACGTGGGGCAGAGGCCAGGGGCAGGCAGGGGGACAGTGGGGTCCCCTGTGCCCCACAGCATCCCACCGCCCCAGGCAGAGGAGCTGGGAACGCCCCGAGGCTCTGGAGCAGCAGTAAAGGTGCAGCTTCATTTCTTTGCTTTTGGTACCATGGCAACCTTTCCCACTTGGCTTAATTACAGAGCTGGTTGCTGCCTCTGAGGGGGGTTGGTCTGTTTGTTTGCTGCTCCCCAGAGCCAGGGCTGCAGGACAGGAGCTGAGAGGAACCCACGGGAGCCAGAGGGTCCTTGCCAGACCCCAAAGGAGCATCCTCACAGAGCAACCCTGGTACATGGCTGAGCTGATGCCCCACTGGCATCCCACCCATGGCTGGGGGGAACTGGGTCCACCTGGATTCCAGGACAAAGCCAGCAGAGCCTGTTCCAATGCAGGGAGAAGACCTTTCTTCCTCATCCACCAGCACCCCATCCTTGGCCCAGCTCACTTGTACCCTCACTGTTCCTTAAACCCCACCACAGGCGCTGGGGTGGCCCAGCAGAACCATCCATCCCAAACGGGGTGCAAAGCAAGACCCTAAAACACCTCAGGCTGCAGCTTGGGACCATCACGTGAGATGGTCCCAGTGAGAAAACCAGCTTTGGGCTGCCTTCTCCAAGGGTGGAGGTGGGAAGGGTCCATCGCGCCGGAGCGACAGCAAAGCATTTGCAGGCAGCCAGCACCAAGGCAAGAAAATCCAGAGCACTGGAACATCAAGCTAAAAGGAGCAGCAAGGAGACATCTCCATCCCCGCGGGGACCAAGCGGGGAAGTCCCCGCGCTGGGGCAGGCGAGTGGCCGCGGGGCCCCGGCAGCGAAGTTGCTGCCCAAGGCTCTTCGTTACCAATTACAAACAATTATCCTCCCGTGGCAGCTGACCCCAGCCCCGTGTCCGGGTGCCAGCTGGCCAGATGGAGCGTGGCCACGGCCGGCTGGTGGGGATTTAATAACCTTATTGATCTGCCAGACAGCCCGACACGCTGCGCCCGCCGAGCCGCAGCCCGTGGGGAGCATCGGGATGAGCCGGAGGGGAAGGGAGGGAGATTTGGGAGCCCACGGGAATAACCAGGACCGGGGGAGAGGAGGCGGCGGGAGGGAGAGCATCTCTGGAGGATTGAAATGTAACGCAATTAAAAAAAGAGAGAGAAAAGGAGGTGTAAAGGAGCCCTTCTGAAGTAGGGGATGGTGTGAGAAAAAAAAAAAAAGAAAAAGGTATAAAAAAAACCACAACCCAACCCAGCAGCAGCCAGTGCTGGGCTTCAAAGGTCACCTCTGGGCATGAATTTTAATTTCACACAGGAGTTTTGTTCATTTGTTAATTATTTTCAGATGAAAAGGGAGATATTCCTGCAGCGGGTGAGGAAAGGGCTACAGCAGCATTTGAATTTCAAAGGCAAGCTGTTTGCAAGGAAAACAGAAGGGGAGAGGGGAGAAAGAGCTTGAGGAGAAGAGAGGGGCTGGCGAGGGTCCCCCGCTGCCCCTGGCATTGCCGGGGACGTGCTGAGGGCAGGGGGGCTCTGCGAGAAACCCTGGGTACCAGCAGCAGCCCTGGCATCGAGGGCACCAGTCCCTCTCTCCTGTCCCCTCCATGCCCTCCATTGTGTGCCCCTACTCCCCTCCCGAGGAATGGGGACACCAGGGACGAGTCCTGACCCCAGACACGGCACAGGATGAGGAGGATGGGGTTGGGGTCTCAGGGATGCTCCCAAAACCAGCCCCGAAGGGGGAATCGCCTCTGCCCCTCTGCAGGGCACGCAAAGGGTCTAATCTGGGGAGGGGGGAGGAAGAGCAAAAATAATCAGAAAGCCGGAGCCAGACGGGAGAGGACCTGGAGGGGGGAGGAAGGCGGAGAGCACTTTCCTCCTCCTTTTAGTTTTTAAGGCAGCTGTTTGCATTTTATGGGATCCAAGGCCCGGGGAGGATCCGAGTGCGTTGCACATAAATCACAGCCAGGTGAGTTCAGCCCCCAAGGGCTGGGGAACGCAGCGGGGCAGTGCAGGATGCCAGCACCCACAGCACCCCCTGCACCCCACACCCCCGGCCCCAAAGGCAACTGCTGGGACGGAGCACAGCACAGAGCATCCCTGGATGGGAGCAGAAGGGGCTCGCAGACGCCCGGGACCCCCACGCCCCCCGGACAAACCCTTCCTATATCGTCTGCAATTTCTTCTTGCTCGGCAGCTGTTTTTCTTTTACGGTGGAGCCATAAACCCCCAGAAAATGAGCCCCCAGAAAGACTCCTGCCTGCAGCAGGGTGCAGCCTCAGCTCCACTGGGCATAAATATTGACGGCACCGGAGTTAGTATTTGCATGAAAGAAATAGTTATTTTTCCGCAGATGAAAGGAAACGTTTCCCCTCCCCAGGTAAATGCATTTATCCTAAAAAAGGGGGCAGGAGAGAGATGTCCTGGCAGCCAGAGAGACCCCGCACTGCTGCCTCCTGGCTCTGGGGAAATGTTCCATTGGAGCCCCCAAACCCACCCCAGGTTGGGCTGGTGCCCCCTTGCCCCGTGCCTCAGTTTCCCCACCCATGGGGGCCCAGGCACTCTGCAGGCAGCCCCCGCACCAGGAGCTGGGAAGGATCGTTATTCAGGAAGAGGAAGATTAGCCCAAGGATTCACCATGATTTCTCGACTACTCTTGATCTCCCGCTGAAGTTGCCGGGGGGGATTTTGCTCTCAGCTCCTCCGCAGCGGCTCTGCCCTGCCAAAGCCAGGGGAAAGTCCGATTTCAGCAGCTCTGAGCCCGATCTGATCTCCTAAACCCAAACACGTTCATGCCTAATGCGGAATTAAACTGCAGCAGCCGGGGCGGAGGGGAGCGTGGGGGCACGGCAAAGGCTCTGGGGGGCACAGCAGCCCCCCCTGCGGCCGTGGTCCTGCTCCTGGGAAGGGAATGCTCACATATCCGTACACACTAACCTCTCCTGGCATCATCCTTCCCGTCACCAGCGCTGCCAGCGGGACATTAAAGCAGCTAAAGGGACCCAAACCCCAGTGTCTGCAGACAGAGAAGGATGCCAAGAGCTGAAGCAGCAGAGAAGGAGGTTGCCCTGGGCCAGGAGGTGAAGGGCAGAGGACCCCAATGCCACCCTCCCCCCTCAGGTTATCCCCGCAGGAGGGGGACACTCAGCCTCTCCTGGGGTTCCCCATGCTGGAAGAGCCGCGCACATCACTCGTGTCACCGGTCCCCCTTGGGCTCTCGCTAATGAGGCAGCAACAACAATCAAGGGGCAGGTTATTAATAAAGCAGCTCGGCGAGGCTGCGGTCCTCTCCCAGCGATACGGACGAGCGAACCCCGCACGGTCCGAGCGTCAGAGCCTTCAGCAGAGCTGGCCGTGCCAAGAGAGCCACCGTCCCCTGCCACTGTTCCTGCCACCGTCCCCGGCTGCGAGGCACCTGCTCCTGCCGCCACTCGTCAGCGCTCCTCCGGAGCCGCAGCGCTCTCACGATGTGCTGAAACGCTCAGTATTTTATGTGTCTACAAGAAAATACCAAGTGGAGTTTGCAAAGATTAGGCACATTTAAATGCAAATTGTGTTATTTCTGTCTTGAAAAGTGTCATTAATACATTTTCTGCAATTTGGAGAAATCAGTGGCAATTATTTTTTTCGAAACGAACCATTAGCCAACTTTCATTTGAAGGGGGAAAAATATCAAGAAAATCATTATATGACTGACACATTTCCTCCCAGGTCTTAGAGCTGTTGAGCTGCTTTCTCATACCAAGAATAATTACTAAAGAAAGGAACTAAAAAGTACTTCCAGGAGACGGATGTGTACAAAGCCAAGTGCCTTTTCTATCACCATTTACTGAAGGGTTGAACCAACACGTGTGCGTTGAGACCGACCCGAGCCCTCGTGCCCGCCGGTCCCTGCCTGGCCATTGCCGTGTGGCAGAGCCCATCGGCAGTGGCGTCGGGGCTGTTTTTAACGCTGCAGCTCCAACAAACCCCTGGCAGACCTTCACCAGCATCCCGTGATGCTCGTGCCCCCATGCTGACCACAGCAGTGGTTTCCCACTTTGCAAAGGGATGTAAAAGACCGAAAGCGAGGAGGATGCCGGGCCGGGGGGGGCTCTTGGCACGGCCAAGGCCAAGGCTCTGCCGCGGCAGCGGTACCCGGGTAATGCCCGTCTGTGAAATCCACACACCGGTTTGAATTCTGCTGTTTGGTGTCATCTCCTGGCCACTGTGCTGCTAAATGAAAGGAAAAGGAGGAAAAAGAAATGACGATCTGCGGCAAGATCAAAAGAGAAAGGCGGGGGGGACAGGGAGCAGAAAAGGCACCTGCTCTTATTTGATTCCTCGGGGTGAGAGTGAAGAGCAAATTTACATAATGTTGTAAGTGCTCATTAGCTGATGTTAAATGACAAGCACCCGCCCATGGAGTGCGGCGGGGATACCTGCGACCTCTCCTCTCCCCGCCTGCTCTGCAGAGCCCCCCCGTTAAGACACTTCCAAAGCAGCCCTTGCTCCCCGGGAGGGGGGAATTTGGGCCGAGCCGGAGGTGCCGGGCTGCTGGTCCAACTCGGGACCGGGCTCCCCAGGTGCCATGCCCAGGCTGCCTCTGATTTCCCTCCTCCATCACCACCAGCGACACTGTGGAAGAATGTAAGAATATAAGAAGTTCCACCTAAACATGAGGAGGAACTTCTTGACTTTGAGGGTGGCAGAGCCCTGGGAGAGGCTGCCCAGGGAGGTGGTGGAGTCTCCTTCTCTGGAGACATTCCAACCCACCTGGACACGTTCCTGTGGGACCTGCTCTGGGTGGGCCTGCTTTGGCAAGGGGTTGGACTGGATGATCTCCAGAGGTCCCTTCCAACCCCATGTCATTCTGTGACCCAGCAGCCCCCCACTGTCAGCACAGAGGACGTGGGAGCCTCGGGGATGGCTGGGTCCTGGGGCTGACCCTGGGATGCAGAGCACCATCCTCCATCCATCGGCACCCACGAAGCACCCACACACTCCAGCACAGCCCCAGAGGCTCTGCCCTGCTGCAGAACAGGGGCAGAAGGGACCTCACAGTGGGGTGCAGCACCCTTTTCACCGTGGGAGTCCCTAACACGCTGTCCCATCAATTCCCAGCCGCCGGGTCCTCCTCTCCCGCAGCCACCTCCCAGCCCTGCATCCTGCTCATCAATCCTGTCCCTTCACCCAGAGCCCTGCTGCCACCACCTCTGCCAGGTGACGGATGGCCAAGGGACCAAGGTGAGGGAAGGTGGATGAAAAAAAAAACAACCCCCAGCAGCATCAGCACGACCCGGTGAGGGGCTGAGACAGAGCTGCCAGCCGGCTCCACGCTCCTCTTGCTGGGATAAGCCTCGACCACGACGCAGCTCCTCACCCGTGATGGATGGGCCCTGTCATCCCTCCCAGCCCTTTCCTATTGACTTTTTTTTTTTTTAATACACATCATAAAGCCCCGGTGCAGCAGCTGCCACGGCCGAGCGGACACCCACACATCACCCACGGGCAGCGGCGGGACGGGGGACTGTGAACACCCCGGTCAGAGCAGGCAATGGACGAGGACCACGAAGCATCCCCAGGATAAATGTCCTCTTGGCACAGCGGGCACGGAGCCACACAGGTCCCAGCTGAAGGGGCAGCAGGGCAAGGCAAAGGTACATCAGCCCCACTCCCCAAAACCCCCCCCGCAGCCCATCTCTGGGCCCCCCAAAACTCAGAGCTTTGCAGTCAGGCTCACTTCGGGGGGGGCAAGAGTGTTTCCTCCGGCCAGAGGATGCAGGTCCTGCCCTCAACAGGGCTTTGTTTGTTCCAGCAATTAAATCTCTGCTCCTGGAAAGCATCTTCTTTGCTTGCTCTTCGACAGCCAGCGGCTGCTCAGGGAAACCACCCTCTCCCATCCGAGCACATCCAAATTGCATCTTCCCATCCCAGCCTCCCAGAATGGCAGTGTTCGGGCACGACGCCCCATGGGGTCAGGCTGCAAGGTCTCGGGGGGGTCCCCAGGGCTGTCCCCACTCTCCATCAGCCGCAGCGAGCCGCGGGTAACGCCGAACTGATGCTCTTCGAAGGAGCCGGCTCCCGGCACCGAGCGAAACCCGGCGTGCAGCTGTTTAAGCCCCATAAATTATGTTTGGGTTACCTGCAGAATGCTTAATCAAAATAGCGTATTTCACCCGACGGTTTGACTGATCTCCTCTCCGCTTTTAGTAGCTTTTTTCATGTCCTCTTTTGCTCCGATATGGATCCAATATCTCCTGCAGCGTCCAAGGCCATAAAGATAAAAAATGGGGTAATTGTGGCAGAAGTTTATTGGTGGGAAAATACACGCACACACAAACCAGCCCTGACAACTATTTTTCGGGCAGACGTGCTGCAGGGATAGACCCTCCAGCAGGAATCGATTCATCCTCCGGCCGTACCCGCTGCGGCTGCGATCCCCGAGGCAGGCACCAAGTTTTATGGGGTCTCAGATGAGTGATCCGTGGTTGGAGCAGGAGGCTACACCCTGCGAGGAGCCCGGCACCCACCAAAACACTGCCCCGAAGCGGCAGGCAGGCTGGAAAAAATGCAAATAAAGCAGATTGGCCACTCCAGCCCAGGCTCTGGCTACCCAGAGTGAAGCCTGGAGAGGAAAAAGGATGAAAGCATGGCTTTGAGGTAAGGAATTTTGGGCTGCTGTCTCTGACACCGCTGGACATCCCTGGTCCTGTCCCATGCAGGAGCAAGGTCGGGGTTGGAGCATCCCAGGGGAAACACTGGGATTGCACCCGGCCACCGGCTTCAGAGGATTTTAGCTTTCCCAAGAGCCACCCACTACAGCCAACATCAACCCTATGGCTCGGAGCCCAACAGGCAGCCCTGCCAGGAAGAACTGTCCCACCGCCTGGCGTGACAGCACCTCCCGTCCCTCTCATCGCTCCCAACCTCCCTCCTCCTTATTCCACCGACAAGCAAAAGCCCGTCGTTAGGAGCCAGCAGCACCCGCGGCCGCTGACGAGCGAGACGTGCGCGCTCCGCTTCGTGCATCGTTGAGTAAGTCGCTGGCGAAGCCCCGGTGCCCAACTCGTTATTGCCACGCTGATGCCTGAGTCAGAAATAGCTCAACGGCGGCGGGGGGGGGGACGAGGGGGGGGACCACAGGCAGCGGGAGGGATGGGAGGCTGATTTATAAACACAGCAGATTTGTTATGTCCCACTCGTTGGTGGGAAATGGAGAGGAAGCCCCAGGATGGGCTCTTCAGAGAGCTGCTTCCCGACCAGCACCGCGCTTTAAAGTATATTTAAAATAACAACCCAATAAATTAAGAGCCGGGAGGGAGCTCACGGAGCCGATCAGTGGCAAACAGATCTGCTCGGGCTCCTTCCCTGCTCCCATCGCCCACGGGGGGATGGTGCTGATGGGCCCCCTTATCCCCCAGCTGCGATTTGACCCCAGGACCAAACCCCTCCGGTGGAGCCGGGGTCTCTCCAGGATTCCGACGGGGCACCCTCTCCTCTCCCTGCTCCTTCCAGCACCGGCCCCGTGCTTTTTCCCCCCCCAAAGTACTTCTTGCACCTCCCATCAGCATCATGCCCATCCCGGAGGAACACCGCTTCCTCCCCGTGCCAGCATTAAACCTGATGGTCCCCCCTCCATCGCCCCGTGAGCCCCCCCACGGGCTCCCGCGAGCAGCTCCGCTGAGAAGGTATGCTGCTAATTAAACCACAACTGACTACAGCTACATTACAATTAAAAGACAATTAGCTGCGCAAGGTAGCGTGCGGGAGCAACGAGCAGGCTTTGGCAGGGAGACAAACGCCTCATCCCCTCCCTGGTGGCTTCTCCTGGGGGTTTTGAAGGCCAGCAGCTCCTGGCCACCAGCACCCTCACCGGACGGGAAACCCCTGCTGCACCCTGGCACCAAACCAGCACCGGAGCTGCTCCACGCTCCTTCCATCCCTGGGGGAGGTTTGCCCCAGCTAAAATTTAAGTAAATCCCCCCTGGCATCTCCCTGCCCCACCGTGTGTTAAGCACAGCACTCGCTTATTTTTCCCCTTTTAATTTCTAAACTCCTAATGACCGTGTTATTAAGCCTGCAATAGCCGGTTAAATTGTGCATGTCCTTCTGCTGGAGCCCATCCTGCGAGGAGGCAAAGCTCCGGGCAGGAGAGCCGGGGCTGGCCAGGCATCGTGCTGGGATGGAAGCACCAGTGGATGCTCCCCAGTCCGAAGGTGCTGGGACAGCGTGGGTGAGAGGGAGCTCTGCTTTCCTTCAGCCCCCTGCCTGGGAAATCCCCTTTTTCCACGTACAAGGGATGTTGATCCCCAGGGATGAGCCAGCATAGAGGACAGCTCTGGCCACAGCCTCCTGCCAGGGGGACAAGAGGGGACCAGCCACATCCTCGCACCCAGGGCGGGATGGAGAGACCCAGTGGAGGCCAAGCCACGCTTTGCCTCGATGCTGGCACCTCCGGCCCGTGCCGCTGGCTACCAGGAGCGCGATGCTGCCACTTCACGAGCCCAGCAAAGACCTCCCCGGGTTTCACACAACCGGGGCTGCTTAAGCTCACAGATCTGGGTTTCCTTCTTTTTTTTCTGAATAAAGCAGAGATCCCGCAAGCTCCTCCAGCAGCGGAGATTATCAACAATTTATCAGAAATCACAACACGGCCGCCCTTCTTCCCACACCCAGCCCCACCACCCTCTTCCCTCCACCCCCCCCAGCTCTCCGGCGGCATGGGTTACGGCAGCGTCACGGGAATCGCTCTGCTTTGCCCCATCTTTATGCAAGAGCCTCTTCACGCTAATTCGGTTTGATCCTGGCTTGCCGGGGTCCCAGCGGAGCGGCGGTGAGAGGATGACTGCGGGAGGCAGGCTGGGCTGGGGCCGTGGGTGCCGGGCAAGGAGCAGGGATGCTCTCGGAGAGCGCCAGGAGCCGACAGCCGGCTCCCACGGGATACAGGCACCCGCACCAGGAGATGCTCGAGTGGGGAGGAGAAAACTGGGCTTAAAGGCTGATAATTAAAGCCCTCCTGTCAGGGTATTAATACCTAAATGCAACCAGTGAATGCATTAGCAGGGATCCCACTGGGGTTGTTGTGCTGTTTTATTTGATGGGCTTAATTAATTTATTTCTCCGCACACAACTGCTTCCCAACTGGTGGTGAACACGCTCGGCCGCCTCTTTCCCAAGGGTGGCTCTGGAGACACCCCGAGGCAGCACAGCCAGGCTCAGTGACCCCCACGGGGGCCCGGGGACAACCTGGGGACAACTCCCACCATGAAGGGGCTGCAGCCCAGCTCCCGGCACGCACCACTCACCTGTCTTGTCTTGCCCATCATCTCTGTGCCCCATCAGTCGTGGTCCCCAGATCTTAGTGGCCCATCCTGGTGGCCCAGCTCAGCTGTGCACAGCTCCATGGGGTCCCACCCCAGGGACCTGGCTTTTCTAAGCTCCCCACCACACGCTCAACCCCCTCCAAATAGGGCAGGAACCTCCTCCACCTCGATCCTCCTCACGCAACACAGCTGGGCTCAGGGGCAATGAGGAAACCCACACATACCCACCCAACCCTGCAGCTGCTTGTTAAGGACCCTCATTATGGACCCTCATTAGGAACCCTCATTAGGAACACATGAGCCCCCAAGCACTTTGTGGTCCTGTCCCAATGCTGGCCTCACCCATCCCAGGCTCAACCCCAAAGCATTGAGGGGACAGGGACCCACAGAGGACCCATCCACCCACTCAGCACCCCCTGTGGCGTTGCCTGCACCCCCCAGCCTGGGACCTTCAAATGCTCATTCCCCACTTCATCCTTCCCTGTATCTTCATAGAAGTGTCTCCCTCCATCCCCACCGCAGCCAGAAGAGAGACTGACCCTGCCATGGGAAAGGTGCTGCCAAGGGCAGGACGGAGCCGGGGTCACCATAGGATGTGTCACCACAGGGCACAGCCCCAGACTCCCTTGGGGATGGCAGTGCCATGTACCAGCATCACCCATGGGGCACCGATGGCTGCTCTGCTGCTCCACGAGGACCACGAGCCCGTGAAAACCCCAGAGCCACCTCTGTGCCCCGTGGCGAGGGGCATGGACGGGGAGAGTGGTGCTGCAAAGGCCAGCAGAGTTGTATTTATGGTACGCCAGGAGGGAAAAAAAAGGCGCCTATAAATTATATGATTTCTTCTGCCACACTGGTAACAGGAGCGAGGTGGCTGGTGGTGACAGCCAGAGCCTCTGAAACGCCAAACCGGTCGTGCCACGGGCTGCCATGCCAGCACCAGGGCCACCTCCATGTCCCCAAGCCCCAGTCAGGAGCTGACCTCCCCTCTGGCCACACTGGTGTGCTCGGGGCTGCACCCAGCCTTGGGGAGAGCGGCTTCGCTGCAGGGAAACGAGGCACCCACCTGGGACACCCCACTGTCCCCACTGTCACCGCAGCCATCCCACTCCCCAGCCCGGGGACGGCAGGAGGAGGCTGCAGCGCGGGGTCAGGTGATTGATGGGCTGAGCAGAGACGAAGGTCTCCGCCTTGTCGCTCCGCCGTGACGAGGAGCATCCTGGAGCATATTTATGGCTGCCATCCTTTACAGACCAGAAGCCATTACCTCCAGGCACACGCGGTCCCCGCAGCCTTTAGACGCCGATAAATCACCTCTTTGGATGTGACAGCGTGGAGAGAGCAGGCAGGACACGGGGACTGTGGTGGGTGCTGGGTCCTGCCAGCTCCGGGTCCCCATCCTGAGTCCCGTGAAGGTCTCTGGATGTGACGAGCCACCTTGCCCCATCACAACATCACACACCCCAGAGGTGCAGGCGGTCCCTGGGCTGCACACACAGATGTGCACACCTATATGCACATATGCACGCACAGACACGCATACACACACCCCAACACGCACACTCAGCTCTCCCTTACTTCGTCCTCCCTCCCATCATCACCAGCCCCGCTACGGGGGAAGATGGGAGCAGCCGCAGCAGCCCCCTCTCCCTCTCCTCTCCCCCGGGCTCCCTGAGGAGCAGCGGGCAGATGTTTGCTCTGTGACAATCTGCATCCTGCTGGATTCGATAATAATATCAATTACCCCGAGCTTTCATCCACGGAGCTCTGCTTTCTCTGGAAATGGGGATGGATGGAGCTTCTTTGCTGCCAGCTGGAGGGGCAGGGGGTCCCACGCAGCAGCCCTGGGGATGCTGAGCCTGGCAACAGACGGGGAGGTCACAGGGAATTAGTGGCAGAAGGGGCAGGGAGAGCCTGGGGCTGGATTCCCTCTGGGAAATGGCAAAATGCTGCAAAACTCCTCATTTCCAGCCTCAGCTGGAGGGGAAGCCCTGAGCTCTGCATCAGTGCCGATGGGGGAGAGAGAGGCGCTGCCCGGGGAGATGCTGGGCAAGGGCTGCTCGGTGGGTGGGTACCAGCAGCCCCATGGCAGGGCTGGTGGGACAGGAGCATCAGACCCCCCTGCGCCCCACAGAATGCCCCGAGCACAGAGCACTCTCTCCCTCAGGGCACCCCTCTCCCTTCAGGCTGGGTCTCACAGTCCTCAGGGCGAGGGACATGGGTGGTGAACACCACAAACCTCCCCTGGCAGCCCAGCTCTAACCCTGGGGCGGGTGCTTCCCCCCACCACGGGCAGATCTGCCCACTCCCCGGGCTGCTTGTCAAGGAAGGGTGGGGGGTGGGGGGTGTATCTTTTTTTCACGCGTGTTATTATTTTGGCAGCGGTGGAGTCAAGTAGCTCAATTAAGCAATAACTGCCTCTGTACAGCCGCCCACACAGCCCGCGGTAAATAATTAAATGCTGAAATAATACAGCAGATGGGAAGCAGCACGGAGAGAGAGCCGAGAGGAACCCGAACGGCTCCTGCCACGGCAGCAGCTGCACAGGGCCTGGGATGCTGCCCACGGCGCACGGCCCCAGCCGCATCCCGCATCCCACATTTCGCATCCCACATCCCGCATCCTGCATCCCGCATCCTGCATCCCACATTCTGCATCCCACATCCTGCATCCCGCATCCCTGGCCGAGGAAGCCATCCTGCAGATGCCATGTGTGGGCATGGCCATGGCGTGATGTGCCTGGGGACCTCCTGGGGGTCTGCAGGTAGCCCAGGGTGGAGAGATGGAGATGTCCCTCCCCGGCTGGCATTGTTGGGGACAAGGAAGGGACCGTCCTGCTTCACCCCGCTCTGGCAGCCCCCGTGTCCCCGCACCACGGTGCTGGCTCTCTCCTTCCTGGCTCATCCCCATCCCTGCTCGTTGCTGCAGCACCAGGACCCCAAAAATGTGGGAAAACGCCTGGAGGGGAAATTCTCCCTCCCGCCCCACGTCCCCCTTCCCGAGGAGGCGGCAGAGCCAGCTGAGCCGGAGCGGTGGCACATGGAAAACATCATGGAAAATTTTATACCAAGCCCCGCTATTGATCTAGACGCGAAGCACATACCCCAGCAAGCCTGCCGCTCCGCTCCCACATCATCTGCATTTATCTACTTCAACCAAGTACAGGAGCACCATTGAAAGGCCTAATTACAAGCTGCTGATAGATAAATATTAATGCCAAACCCCCAGGAATAAAAATCTGGCTTGGAGTTCGGAGGGCCGGCCACGGGAGCCCGGCCAGTGCCTGCTCGAGCCACCATCACGGCGAGAAGCAGCAGCGGTGGCCGCACAGAGCTGGCAGTGCCCGAGCATCCCACGTGCCAGGTCCCTCGGCTGCACCTGGGCAGAGCCGGCAGCGACGGCAGCGACAGCAGCCAAGACTCTCCCAAGGGCTCCGTGGATGCTGCAGCCCCGGTGCTGCCCCCAGCTCCCCTCTACCCTCTGGAAAGCCAAGGAAGCCCCACAAACCCACAGCCAGGGCCCTAATGAGCCTTGAAAGCAGCTCCTGATGTCTCTAAAGGGCTGGCAGAGTTTATACAAGGAGCTGGTTGTGGGTCAGTGGCCACAGGCTGCTGTTTTATTAACATCTCGGAGGCCACTGGCTCCCGCACGGCACGAGGCAGTCGGAGCATCCTCTCCATATTCACATTTCCATCACATCCTCCTCAGACAGCACCGGCTCCACTCCTCCATCTGCTTAAATGCCACCTCCAGAAGAGATTGGCTCAAAACATCTTCTCCCCTTGTCACTCGTTTCCCATCCTCCTCTTAAGGATTCGCCCGCGTGATCCTTGGAGTTTGGGAGAGTGTTGGAGTTTGTGGGACCCCGGAAGCGAGGAAAAACACCTCTACCTGGGGCTGGGGCAGGGGATGGTGCCAAAACCTCCATGGTTTGCTTCTATCTGGGTCCGCCGGCCACACCAGTGCTCCCACACCGCGTCCCCACGTGCAGCTGGCCGGGTGCAGGCACTTCTGCAATGGGGGGAGAGGCACAAAATCCCATTTCTTAATGCAAACAGCGCTTGGTTGGTTCAGTGACAGCTCGCCCCGGACAAGGATGCAGTGTCCAACCCCAGATGTCACCCACGTGGGGACAGCCCTGGGGACGGTCCTGCCCTCGGCTCGCAGCCAGGAACAGCTTCACTGCTGCTTATTTTCTGAGCGTGAATTGAATCTCGGCTGACAACAGGCTTTGCTGCAAGATCTACCTGCCCGGCGTCTGGCAAATCAGATCTGTAAAATGACCCCAGGAGACGGCTTCCAGATCTTCATCTCCTCCATTATCAGCTCCCAGCCAATTTCAAAACAGCCCCGGCACACGGCTCCGAGCTGCTCTCGGAGCTGAATCTCACACCCAGCCCGGCCCCAGGGAGCAAGACACAATCCTGGGATGAGCTGGGATGAACTGGGGTGAGCTGGGATGAACTGGGGTGAACTGGGATGCTTTAAGCATCTCCCTGTGTATGGCTGGAGGTACACACACACCCACCCACACACACACACACACACACGTATGCTCCTCAGTGGCTCTGCCAGGGGTCTGCTGCCCACTCTGATGGCTGGGGGGGGTCCATCCTTGGCCAAACCCCCCGGTGTCACCCCCCCATCCTCACACCCAGCCGCCTTTGGGGATCATGCACGGCCCCCCCGCACCCAGCTCCCCCAGCACCACTTGCTGGGGAGGTGGCAGTGACGGGGAGGGGGGGACGGACCCGGCGCAGCTGTTGCTGGCAGGGGATGTGACAGGGTGTTACAGCCCATACCCCCCCACACACACCCCCCGGCGAGCTGTCGGGGAGCGTTGGTTTTTTTTTTTTTTTCCCCGGGAGCTGCTGAATAATTTGCATCCGCCAAGATGCAGCTTCTGGGCCGTGTTTGTCAAAGTCAATCTGCAGCTCGCTGCCTCCGGAGATTCGAACATGATAGCGGCATCGAGCCTAAACGACACGCACCGTGATTGCTCCGGCGTTGTGTGTCCCCCCTGTCCCCGTCCCCGCACGGGGAACGGACCCCCACAGCCATCCCTGAGCAGCACCGCAGAGCTGGGCTGCTGCTGGGGACCTTCTGCCCGTCCCAGTGCAGCCCCCATCGCCCTCGACCCTGGGGCTGCAAATTCTTGGATCCCAGCAAAGGTCTGGATTCCCAGCAAGGAGGGGGTGACTGGCTCATGGGTGCCGGGGGGAGGGGGTTTCTGTGCCCCCACCCATCCCTGCTCCTGGATGAGGCCATGGCAGTGCTCGGTGGGAGGCACAGAGGAGACTAAATGCTATTTCCAAGCAGTAAATGCAGGAGCATCCCCCCCAGCTCCAGCATCACCCCTTGTGTGCCTCCCCATGGTGCGTGTCATGAGCTGGCGGTGCTCAGCTGGCACCTCGCCCCGTGAGAAGGGGACAGAGGACACCACTCCAGGACGTTCCCTCCGTGGCAGCTGCTGATCCTGCGATAAACCTGTGTTCGCTCGGGGACCGGCTTTGTTCCCCACACAAAGGGAGCTGCCAGGGAAGAGGCGACAGCGGGGACCCTGCAAGGTGGGAGGAGGATGGGGCTTGTCACAGCGGTGCCAGGAAAAGGGGAAGAGCTCGAGTTCAGGTCTTACACGGGGGCTCACCCCACCCCGGGGCTACCACTGGTCCTCGCTGAGCCTCCCAAGCACAAAAACGCACCAAAAGTCCCTTTATGGGGTGTCCCCCCACTCCCCACCCTGTACCGAGGAGGGAGCCCTTGGAGAGGGACCAGGCTGGGTTGTGTGACGTGGGGACATGGTGGGGACGACACCAGAACTGCCAAAGCCCTGACGAGGTGGAGCCAGGAGCATCTCCACCTCTCCCCACGTACCGCAGGTCTCTGCAGCCAGACCTGCCGGGGGGGCACCCTGGGGACCCCGAGGCAGAAGGGTGCTGGGGGCTTCCAGGGCACAGCCTCTGCAGAGAGACACCCCCCAGCCCTGCTCCCCTCTGCCCTCCCATCCCTCTGCCCCATCCGCCACCAGTTACGGCCATTTCCAACCCCAGCTGTGGGACCCCCACCCGCCCCTCGCTCGCCTCCCGGCACGTGCCAGCCCTGACAAATCCCAGCCGGCATCCCCAGGGATCGGCAGTTGAGCCGGCTGGATCCGGGCACTCCATCAACGTCCTCCGGCAAGGCCTCCCCTTTCGCTTCCAGAGTTCCCAATTCAAGGGGACCGGGGGGTTGTTCTCACTTTTATGCGCTATCTATAGTCCCCTCTATGCCTCTATATATAGATTATATATCTTCTAGCTAATCTTTTCGCAATCATAAAGCCATTAAATTAATTAACCAGGGGAAAGAGAGGAAAGGCTGGATGCCCCCCGAAGAACAGCTGATGGTTTTACATTTATTTATACCAGAATTAAAGGGCAGGCCAGCCCCAGCGATGCCAGTCCCTGGGCTGCTCCCACAAGACGGAGCGGAGCCACGAGTCCACTGTGATGGGCTCCATGGGCTGAGCCGGCCCCAGCGCCCCCAGCTCTGCCACAACCGCAGCTTCTGGCTCTCCTGCCTGTTTTTCAGGTGGGAAAACGAAGCATGGAAAGAGCTGGAAGGGGCTAAAACGGCGCAAGACCTTCAGCACAGCCCTGGTGGATCTGGAATATGGAAGAGGGGGGCGAGGGGGGGCGCTGCTGAACCCCACGCTGTCCCCTCTGCTTTTCTCCCCCACCCCACGCAGCCCCGTCACGGCTGCTCCCGCCTCGCAGACGTGCGAGAGATCCAGGCTTCGGCGCGGGGCGGGAAGGGAGGGTGTGAAGCGGCGACAAACCGGCAGCCGCTGCCAGCAGCAGGCGGTGAGGGAGCTGCCGCAGCCGGCGCCAGCAGCCGCAGGGCTGGGGGGCTGGCCCAAACCCGGATTTATTTTCTTTTTTTTTTGGGGGGGGGGGGTTAGAGCTCAGCGGGGGGCGATACCCGCATATTTTGCACCCAAATCCAAGCCCAGCTCTTTCGCTTGAGGTGGAGAAACGTCACGTTGGGCACACCTGGAGCTTTTCCGGCGGGTTTGGGTTGGACCACCGGGTTTGGAGATGGTGGGAAAAGGGCGATGCTGAGATGGGCGCCCAGGGAAGGAGACCACGAAGCCTCCCCCCTCCGCCCCGAGGCAACACTCCGGGGCCGGGGAAGCTTCCCCCTCTGCCGGCTCGGCGGCTGATTGATCGGCTGTCTGCCTGCAATCCCCAGCCGTCACTCAGCCTCTAATCCGCGGCCCTGATGCATTCTCCTCACTGACAACGAGCTGACACGGTTTTCATTGCACTTAATCAGCTCTTTAAATTTAATGCCCCAATCGGCAGCATCTGCATTGGCCACTCGACAGCGGCCGGGTCCCGCAGAGGTGGCAACCGGCAGGCGGGATGAAATCCCTCACTGGAATTTCAAGGACTGGGCCAGCAGCACGAAGCCGCTTTCAGCATCCAGGAGCCCCGGCAAAGGGCTCCCATCCAAAAAACCAGCTCAGCTCCCAGTATTTCCCAGCCGCGCTGGCAGCAGCCCGGCGCCTTTTCGGCAGCTCCCCTCTCCCTCCCGTTCACGCCAGCGCGTGAAATTGCCAGTCCTGATGCTGGAGCAGCTTCCCAGTGGACCGGTGGCTACTGGGGCGCAGCTGGGGGCTCCCACCGTGGCCTGCGAAGGGCATCATGTCCACTCGGAGTGCGCAGGACTGATGCCCACAGGGTGGGAGATGCCCAGCAGGAGGCAATGCCCGCAGCATCCCCTGGTCCCCCCACCACGGTGGGGTTCCTCCCTCCCCAGCATCATCCTGGTGCCAAATCCTGCCCAACACCAGGGCAGTGTCCAGCAGCTCCCTCCTGCCACCGGCTCCACATGGAGACCCGGGGAAACTAGGGGACAAGAGAGATTTTTCTCTCTTCACCTTTCTTTGTACTTTTATGCTAATGGCAATAATAGCAATTAAACATCTCCTGTGCAGCAGAACAAAGGCCTCTATTGAGAGGAGATCAGTGTGGCGGCCGCTGCCAGCAACTCAGCAGCCGGATAAAGAGCCCTGGAGCTCTGGAGCAGGGGGCAGTGGGGTGGGGAGCACCCTGCACCCCTCAAGAGACCCCCCGCCCCAGTGCTGGGGCTCATCTGCCACGGGTGCACCGCACCCCCACCATCGCAACCCCTCATCCGTGGCAAAAAACCCTTTGGAGGAAATCTCCCGAGCATTTTGCCAGCTGGCCGGGGCTGGAGCGTGCCTGCACACACGCACCCGGGCAGCAGCCCCCCATCTGCTCGGGGCAAAGCAGCCCCCCTGGCTCCCCCCGTTAGCCTGCCAGAGCCCGCAGGCAGCGGCAGCAGCTCTGGCTGCATCCCTCACATGCTGCGGTCCGTGCTGCGCAGGGCGAGAGCGGCTGCGGGCGGGCGATCGCCTGGGATGCTCCAGTTTGCCCTACATTCCTCCTAAATATAGCCGGCCAGGTGCTCCCGCTTCACCCACCAGAGCCGGCTCGGGAAAGGCTCGGCTTGGTCCAGCTGGCCTTGCCCTGGGACGCTGAGCCCATCGCTCCCCGTTCCCCCAGCGCCGCCGTATCCCGCATCCCCAGCATCCCCTCTCCCATCCCTGCCCACCGGACCCCAGGCAGCGGAGGCTGAGCGGGGTCCAGGGGCCGGTGGCACCCAGGGGAGACAGCCAGATGGCCAGATGGACCCATTCCCTGCAGCTGACCCCCCATAACCCCCCCAGGGAGCCAACCCCAAAATAGATGGGAACACGCTTCCCTCGCCCCCGTGCCGCTGACAGCCGCGGCGGCAGAGGAGGATGAAAAGGCAGAGCGGAGCTCGCCACGCACGCTCGCTCTCACCTTCTGCTTCCCAAACAGCTGGGAAAATAGGGAGGCTGTGCCAGGGCTGTGGGGAAGGGGTGGGAGAAGGGCTCATCCCCAGATCGGCATGTCCCCAGGTGCCTCCTGTCCCCAACAGCTGGCGAAGGAACAGCATGACAGGAGCACGACCGCACACTGCAGTGGCTGCAGAGGATCTCCGACCGGATTTTGGGGGTTTCTCCTGCCTGCAGGCAACAGGCACAAACTGGAACACGGGAAATTCCATCTGAACATGAGGAAAAACTTCTTTACTGTGAGGATGGCAGAGCCCTGGGACAGGATGTGGAGTCTTCTTCTCTGGAGATGTTGAAAACTCATCCGGTGTGACCTGCTCTGGATGACCCTGCTTTGGCAGAGGGTTGGGTCTCCAGAGGCCCCTTCAAACCCCTGTCAGTCTGTAATTCTGTTTGTCCCCAGGACACAGAGAACACCGTCTCCCCACTTCATCCTTAGCTCCTGGCCACCCTGCTTGCTGTGGAGCTGCTGCCAACAGCCATGGGCAAGCACAGGGCTCCAGGTGGGCTGGGGGGGCTCGCAGACCCCCCTCTCCAGCCAGCCCCATGACGATGCTCCTGCTCGGGGACCTGACTCCCCCACCCTGGCTTCCCGCTGCCTGCCGGGAGCTCTTTCATCTGCACAAAGCCCCAGATCCTCATCAGCTGCAGCTCCTCAATGACCCCCTTTCCCAAGCCCTGCCAGGGGCTGCCTTTCTCACTTGCCAGGTACACAAAACAGCCAGAAAAGGGCCTGGGGTTCTGTGGCTCTTCCTCTGAGGGAGCTCCCAGGGCAGGATCCATCCTCCCATGGATGCAGCCCCAGCCCCAGCCCCCTCCAGCTGCCCCGTGCCCCGTGGCTATGCCCGTGCCAGTGCCCGGCAGCCGCTAACGAGGGGCTCGGGGTGGGTGGTTGGGCACCCATGCGGGAACTAATTGGGCGCTCGTGCATGGATTACTTGGGTGGCCATGCAAAAATTAATTGGGCACTCGTGCATGGGCTGAAGGGGTGCTCATGCATAAGTTATTCGGGTGCTCTCACGTGAGCCCTGTGAGTGCTCCCTCTCCCCTGCCCGCTCGGTTCGGTACCCGGCGTTCTGTGCCCAGTGGAGACGGGGAGCGGGATGAGTCCATCGCCCGCAGGGGACGGAGGAAGCGTCACCAACGTCACCGTCGTCACCAACGTCAGACTTGCCCCCTCTCTGCGCTCTCTGTGCTCTCTCCTCTCCATCACCCCGCGTGCTGCCAGTCCTGGGGATGGAGCAGCATCTCAGGCAGGGGCTCACGCTGCCCTTGTCCTTATTGTCCCCCGGCTGCCCCCAGCCCTCTGCCCGGGCAGGCAGCCCCCCCCGTCCTGTTCTCCAAAACCCCACAGCTTCTTCCTCTCCCCACAGCTGGGGTCACACAAAATCTCCCTCCGCCCCACATGCCCCAGGGTGAGAAAACCCCATGGCTACAGCCCCACATCCCCTGGGGACCCTCCGTGCCTCCTGCCCCACTCCTCTTATTTCTCTCTGTGTGCTGTTTCCCCCTTTGCCTCCCAGTCCTGCCCAGGAATTTCTTCAGGCAGGAGCAAAGGGGTTCACACTACGGGCCCCTGATCTCACTTAGGGAATCCAGCTGCCGCCGCCGCATAAAAGATGCTCTTTTAAAAGCTCCCAAAAGCTCCGGCTCTGGCAGAAAGCTGATGTTCACCTTGAAAAAGCCATTTGCTGAAGGCCAGAGACACGATCTCTGCTGAAGTCAAAAGCTGCTCCAGTAATGGATGTGCAGACAAAAGCGCCGACTTGGCAGCAGAGGGATGTCGGGGCCCCCTCGCCCCCTCCTTCTGCAGCAGCCGCAGCCCCCGCCAGCACCGGGGGTGGCTTTTCCATGGCCAAACCCAGAGATGTGGGTACCGAGCCCTGTCCTCTCTCCCGAAGAGCTCGGGCTGCGCAGGATGCGGCCCCGGGCTGTGAGATGCCTTTGCTGGGAGAAATCCTGGTTTGCTCCCGGGAAGGAAGGAGGGAGCCAAGACGGTGCAGGAGGAGGGATGCATGCGGCTGCTCGCCCAAAAATATGCTTCTTCCTCCTCTTCCTCACTGCTCTGCAACACGCAGCCCTCCCCATCACACCACCCTTCGAAATGAGCCTCCCAAATTACAGCCCCGGACTGGCCGCACCTGCACAGGGCACCCTGCCCGCAGCGCAGGGCATCGCCCCAACCCCTAATTAACTGCCATCGTTAGGGCTGCCTGACAGAGCCATGGGAAGCCTAATTACAGCAGTGTTCTACCCTGACAGGGTTAAATTAACCACTGGGGGGGCTCTCCCCTGCCCTGATGGGCTCAGGCTGGTGAAGAGATGTTTCCCCCATCCCGGCAGCCGGCTGCCAGCCCAGTTATTCCCTGAATTGTGGATGTTTTCCCAAGCTGCAATCCCAGCTGCAGCCCCCGGCCAGTCAGTGCCCATTTTGGGTGCTCCCCACATCCATCTGAGCTGCTTATCGCAGCCACCATCACCCCGGGATGCTGGAGCATCCCCTGGCATTTATCATCCCATTAAACCCCATTAAGGACCAGGCTTTAGTCCAGCCCGCCCAGCAGACAGCCCAGTTTGGGTCCCAACACCCAACGCTGGAGCTGCAGCGAGCGCTTCCCACCCTCCTCAGCTCTAACGACTTGGCATTTTGAGCAAGAGAAGATACAGAGGCCTTTTAAAATAGGAAGTAATTCATAAATCCAAATATTTCAGTTAACAATTGCCTTTTTCCCCCCAAACTGTCCAACCTCATAAATATGCATTTCCCTCTTTTCACTTTCTACAAATCTATTATTGTTTTTACCGACAACAGGAGGCTGCAGTTTGCATTAGGAGTACGTAATTTATCATTAAAATGTAATTTATAACATATAGAGTAGAGCATAATAAAGTCTCGATGCGGTGATGGATGGCCGGGAAGCATGTGTTTAAAGGGTATCTTGTTTACATCCTTGTAGGTCTGTACAGAAAAGGAAATGTGATTGTTTAAAAATTATTACCTCTGTGCTCTGCATTATCATGTGTGCCCCCGGCTCCTCTGCCCTCCCCCCTCACCCTGCTGCCCCCAGGAGAGCCTCAGAGGAGCATCCCGCAGAGCCACTGTCCCTGGAGCTGGGCAAAGGTTTGAGGTGGGAATTGCTGGGAATTTATAGGGCATCAGATATTGCACCCAGGCCAGGGAAAAGAGAGCACACAGGGAAGAGAGAGAACCCATGGAAGGGAGAGGATCCAGTGATGGGTGAGCACCCAGGGAAGGGTGAGTACCCCAAAAAAGATGAGTTTTCAGGGAAAGGAAGAGCACCCAGGGAAAAGAGAGCAACCATGGAAGGGTGAGTACCCAAAGATGGGAGAGCATCCAGCGGTAGGTGGGCACCCAGGGAAGGGAGAGCATCTATGGAAAGGTGAGCATCCAAGGAAAGATGAGCACCCAGGGAACGGTGAACATCCCTGGTAGGATGGGTGCCCAAGGGAAGATGAGGACCCAAGGAAGGGAAGAGCATCCAGTGATAACTAGATGATCTTGAAGGTCCTTTCCAACTCTAACCATTCTATGATTCTATGATACCTGAGCACCCAGTGATGGGTAGGCACCCAGGGAAGGGAGACCACTCACGGAAGGGTGAGTACCCATGGAAAGATGAGCAGCCAGGGAAGGGAAAGCATCCATGGAAGGGTGAGTACCCAGGGAAGGTAGAGCATCCAGCAGTGGGTGAGCCCCCAGGGAAGGGAGACCACTCATGGAAGGGTAAGTAGCCAAAGATGGGAAAGCATCCAGCGACGGGTGACTCCCCAGGAAAGGGAGAGCACCCAGAGAAGGGAGAGCATCCATGGAAGGGCGAGTACCCAAAGATGGGAGAGCATTCAGTGATGGGTGAGTACCCAAGGAAGGGAGAGCACCCAGGAAAGGGAGAGCACCCATCCACTCTTCGGCATCGGGGTGCTTTGCACAACACAGGCAGCGACGGGGCTCGGATGCCGGCAGCTCTGCCTGGGTTTGAGCACCCGGGGGAAGCTCTGCCCTGCTCTGAGTTATTGCAATGCAGGCGGAGACGAACCAGTCAAAACTTTCATTTCCCAGCGAGCGGAGCGGAGGATACATGTATTTATAGGCAGAAGGGACCGCTGCGAACGCCGAGCTGTCACTGGGCTGACAGCATCAGGACGCGGTGCCACCAGGAGCCGAGCGCGGGCGAGACAGCCCGAGCACTTTCCTCCCGGGGACTTTTGTGCGGCGGCTGATGCAGAGCTCGCCCGAGCAGAGACGGCCGGGGCCGCTCCCCAAAGTGATTTATCTGCAGCACCGGAGCCAAGAAAATTGTCTTTTATAAATCACCGGCCGCTGGCTCCGCGGTTTGCACCCTCGCCAGTCCCTGTGCCTTCCCTTTCCTAAATATTAAATAAATACAGGGGATGCGGGAGCAGGACACGCCGGTCCAGGCTGCATCCCCGCAGCCACCAGCGAGCCCAGAGGATGCTTGTGGCAACTTGGGCATTTTAAGGCTGCAACTGCTGGAAATTTGGGAATGCCCAGGAATTATGGAGGGAAAAGGCGGGCACGTGAGGGCAGTGGGCATCCCACACGCGTGGCCTTCGGACGCGATGCCAGGCACCAGCCTGCTCTCCATCCACGGGGTGTGGATCCCGCGCGGCACAGCTGATCCAGCAGAGATTCTGGCTTCATTCCTGAGCTGCTGAGAGCCGAATCCGGCCCATTGTTTTCAATCTGTCTGCTTTCAAATTGCTCCTAAATAACACAGTTTATCTTTGGCTGATTGAGTCTAAGAATTTTGCAATTACAGACAAACAAGGACATTCAGCATCACATGTTATTTGCATTTTTAAGGATCAAGATTTTTTCCGCGTGTTTTTGTCTAACGATGTTTCAGGCTGGGACTAACGAGCAATTTCAAACCCTGGATGTGTCACACTCTCAGCCCATGGACCCGATCCTGTGTGGCTCCTCTCCCCGGACCCCAAAACCCCCCGACTGTGTGCTCCCCCCAATCCAAGGCCCAGCCCAGCTGGGGAAGCAAATTCAATCCCAAATGGTGCTTTATTTCTCTTTTTTCCCTTCCTCTCCCCAGCTGCAGCGAGGCTGCAGGAAGGCAGCGGTGCGAGAGTGAGCCCAGAGCATCTCTGGGGCCGGCGGCAGGTCCGGCACTGGTGTTACTGGGTCACCCCGCAGCGAAACTGGTCCCAACCTCCGTCTTGGAGGGACCATGGGCAAACTCATCCTTCTTCCCACAGGTGATCCCACACCTGGTCCCACACAAATCCCTCACCATTCAGGAGCCTGCCCAGCTCCACGGGCAGGGCGAGCCGGCCCGTTTGCACCCCCCAGCCCGGCATCCAGTGTGGTCTCCGTGGGGGGCTCATCCCAGGGTCAGCAGCTCCACCGCCGCCTTCCGGCTTTTTATTCCCTTTTTCTTTTTTCCCGGCGTGCCCCAACCTGCCACCCGGCTGCTCCATTAGGTAGGGCTCCATCCTCCAGGCCCCTTTTTCTGCTCTAATTACCTCCCCCCTCGGCACGCACCCCCCCGCCGGCGCTGCAGCCCTCATTGATCACCTTGTCAAAACTTCCCCGCTCGCCGGGCTGGGGGAGCGGGGCCGCAGCGGCGAGGAAGAGGAGCAGGAGAGGTGTAATTACTCCCTCCAAACGGTGCCAGGGGTCCCAGAGCTGTATGAATGATTAATTACAGCCCGGCTGCCTGCACCGAGAAGCTGCCGCTAATGCACTAAGTGCTCTCCCCTGCAAAAAATACCTGCTCGAAGCCTGGAGGGAGCGAAGCAACCGCGGAGCAAACGTTGCACACAAAACCTGTGGAAATGCCCCAATTTCAGGCCCACGGGTGCTCGGCGAGGCACCCATCCCACCCAGCTCCCGTGGGAAGTACGTGGGTGCTGACCCCCAGCGAGCACAAGGAATCCCTTCCAGCCACCCAAGCTGTGCCCATCACAGTTACCCCCCCATCTCCTTTCCCCCCCTCCCCAGTCACCGTCTCCTGCTCTTTTAATCAATCCTTTGAAATACTGGCTTGGACCCAGAAAAATACGCTGAATCCCTGGATTTTTGCAGCAGGAATGGGGAGGAGATGGGGCTCACCCACCATGGGCTTTGATATCGCTGCTAATGGGGTGGCCCTGCCCAAACAGGTCCTGGCATGACGGTCAGGGGATGCTCTGGGCATCCCGGTGCCAGGAAGGGGCTGGACACAGCCCCCCCCCGATCTCGTTTGGGGTCCTGCCCATCCCCAGTCAGCCCAGTGCCGTGAATTCCCAGCGAGTGCCTCGCCAGCAGGCCATTAAATCAAAGCCCCAGCTCATCTTTCATCCTCTTTATTTATTGTTTTGCTATTTTATTAGGTTGTTTATGTTGCTAAGTGCAATTAATTCCTGACTGGGAGACAGCGGCGATGGGGAAGGGAGAGGACCCAGGGAAGGGTGAGGGGCTCGGCGAGGGCTGGTGTCATCTCCCTCCTCCTGCCGCCCCCCCCCGAGCACGGGGCCAGCGGGATGTCACCCCTGTCCCTCCCTGGGAGCCCCGACCAGGAGCTGCTTCAGCGTCTCCAAACCCCCCTGCTAATTCTGGCTTCCAGCACTCTCGGTAACAAACCGCTCGTGGAAGTTCACAATCATATGGTTTCGTGTTGTTATGGAAGAAGGACCTAATTAAAAAGGGAAATGAGTATGACATTGTAAAAATGTTCAATTAAGTTTATCTCATTATAGTTAATATTAGAGGGGAACTTTGTGCTTTTTATATTTTACTCCAAAATTCAGGGCTGGCAGTTAAAGAGCAGTGTTCAATCACGGCCGCTTCCTTGGGAGAGGGGGAGGGGAGGACGGAGCAGGGAAGGGGGAGAAAAATGGTATTTAATTAAACATGCACCTTATTAACGTTGGCAGCTGCCGACCTGACTAACGTGACATTTTGGCGCAGCTCGTGCGGCGCACGGCTCTCGCACGGAGCGGGCACGACGGCGAGGACGGGGCAGAGGCCCCCGGCGCTGGCCCATCCCCGTGTCACCGTGTCCCCACTGGTGTCACCAAAGCCCCAAACCTGGTGGCTGGGGACCAAACACCCCCCTGCCCCCCCCTCAGGCTCCCACCCCGGCTGGGTGGCGATGGCAGCGCGGAAACAAAGCTGCTGAGATGTTTTGATCCAATTAACCGTAATTTATTTCGTGCTCGTCAGTGCTTTGCTGCCGGGGGATTTGCAGTTTCAGTGGGACGTGTGGTCTCCGCTGGGAGATCCCGGCAGCAGAAATGTCCCCGTCCCCCCCCCAGCCCGGCACCGGCTCTCCATCACGATTGGCACCCAAGGGATGCAGACATTTTCCAGCAGCGCCTCGCCTCGAGTTTTATTGGGGTGAATCCTCATAAATTTACACCCCATCAGGAAAGGTTCTTTTGGCATTTAGATTTTATAGCCTGCACTTTTCAAGGAATAAAACTTGGCTTGGGTTTTTGGTTGGTTTTTTTTTTTTTTTTTTCCCCTTCAACGCCCTGGTTAACGAGGCTCGCTCCTCTCCATCCCTGGATGCGACTGGAGGGGATGGAGCGGGGAAGCCCCATCCAGAGCAGCTCCAGCCACAGGGACCCACCGTGCCCAGGAGCAACGGGGGGATAAATACAGAAATAACCCCTTGGGGCAGCAGACGGGCACCTTTTTCTCCTTCTCCCTTTATAAGCCGCGTGCCCAAGGAGGGTAAGCAGATGTTGTTTTCTTCACGGAGGATCTAATTTACGGCTGTACCCACACAGGAAAGGAAAGCAAGCAGGGGAAGGCGAGGAAGAAGAGGAGGAGGAAGAAATGGGGGTTTTTCTCCAAGGAGCCCGAGCCGTTTGCTCAGCCCACCCGTGCTGCTGCCTCCCCGCTCGCCCTCGTGCTCGCTCCCGGGGAGTGGAGCGGCCACATGGAACGCCCGGGTGAAACCCCGATGTGCCGGGTCTCCCTCCAGCCCCCGCCCCCCGCCACCAAAGCCCCCCACCCACAGACTGGTCCTGGGGGGGTCCAGCCCCAAATCCTGCCCCGTTGGCTCCGAGACAGAAGCCGGCGGAGGACGGGGGACGCCCCGGGGGTGACGAGCGTCGCTGGCGCTGCCGAGCAGCCCCGGGGACAGGGATTTCAAGGCATGTTTGATGCGTCGCCTGTGAAATAAATACCTTTGATGCAGAAAAGGCCACAAAAGCGCGTTAGATGCATAAAATGGTATTAACGAAGAAAGCGAATAATCCCTCCTGTCTGCACTGCACAGAGCCGCGTGAGGCTCCCCAAAATCCTGCTGCATTCCCCCAGTCCCCCAGCTCCGGCATCAGGAGGCCCCTTTTGTCCCCAGGCTCCTGGTGAACCCCCAGGTGTCCACAGCCAAAGGGTCCCCAAAGGATGGGGTCCTCCCAGGTCCTGTCACCTTGGCCTGAGGCAGCCTCCTGGGGGGACACGGGGACGGGAGGACATCGAGATGCTGAGCACCAAGCACCACACCAGCTGGGGACCCCCCCGGAGACACCCCCGTGCCCACTCCCCAGCCCGTGGGGAGGGGAGAGGGGGCAGCCGCCACCTCCTTTCATCTTTCCCTTGGCTGAACTTTCATTCCTTATAATCAGGCCTGCTATTAATGATGCATAAAATTACCCCTGATTAAAAGAACCTTTTCCAGCCGCGGCAGCAGGCGGAGGGGAGATCACGCAGGCGAGCGGTGGCACGAGCCCCCACCTCGGGCACCCACCCCCCCGCAGGGAGCAGAGATGCTCTTCAGTTCAGCCGGGGGTTATTTAGGGATCAACGGCTCTGGTGGCTGAATTCTCACATCTTCATTACAAGCCTTAATTAAGGGATCAATGAGAGCATCCTAAAAACCTGGGCCCCATCCTGCTACAAGCCCAGAGCTGTTTGCAACCTCTCCACCACCCGTCCTGGGAGGGGACACACACACACAGGAGGGTATCATCACCCGTCCCTTTAGGGAAGCCATTGTTTTGATAAGAACTAGGCCTTTTGGTGTGTTTTTCAACGTTTTAAGTAAGTAAACGGTGCGGCTAATGAATGTGAAATCGCAGCAGAAAGAAAAACAGCCCGGATCAAAGCCCCTGTGATCTGTGTGTCAGCGCCGGAGCGGTAATTGCTGTTATAACAGGTACGTGGCAGATGCCAGCGAGGGGCTGGCGGGGCCGAGACAGCCCGTCTGGGGCTGCCGTGCCGGAACTGGGGGGATGCGGAGTGTGGGTCCCCCTCACCCTCACAAAGCCCTCGGTGTTGCATCAACCGGCATCTCACAGCTCGGCCTCTTCATCCCCAACCAAGGTCCTGACAGGTCCTAACGAAGCTTCATAGAATCATGGCATGGTGATGCTGGACCCTGGTTCAGGTGATGCCAGACCCAGGGTGATGCTCTCAGATGCCCTGGGATCTCAGCTTTGCTCTCCATCCCACCATCACCATCCCCACACCGCATGCCTCCGCCCATCAGAGATACCAGTAAGATACTGGCAGGGATAAAGGGGATAAAAGCCCTCTCGTAGCAGCTCTCCAGGCTCCATGGAGGAGGGCAGGGGGTTTCCCATCCCCTCCGCTTGCAGCCCGGCTCGGGAAGCACGGGAGGCTCCGGCAAACCCTCCTGGGGCAGGAGAGGCTGGTTTGAAACAGGGCTTTGCTAAACAGCTGGGGAGCGAGGAGAGAGGGAGCAATTATGGGCTGCGTCTCGGCGAAGCGAGGATGCAAAGGGAGGAGGCACCAAGCGGGGAAAGCGGCAGAAAGCCCTTATTGCACCTAAATTACCACCAGCTTCTTTGTGTTGCTTTTAAAAGCAGCTCTTGCTGCAGCCCCCACGGGCTTCGGCTGATGGAGGGAGATTATCTCTGCCCGAGTGATGGGAAGGGATTAGTGACTCCAGGGAGGGAAAAACGTGGCTCCACGCTCCCGGGAAGGGCCCGACCATTAGGGTTGGATGGATGAGGTGCTGGCAGAGGTGATGTTGGGGCTGCCAGGCACAGCCAGCCCCCCTGGAAGCCCTGATCCCACTGGGCAATGGCCCCAGTGTCCCCTGAGCATCTCCTGGATCACCAGGGAGAGCAGATATTGGGCAAAAGGGGGTCTTTTCTAGTTGGTCCCATGCCCCCACAGAGCCACAGGGACACAAAAGCACTGTGGGTGCTCCCCCAAAACACTTCTTGCTGTCCCCTCTTCCAAAGGGCAGAGCCTCCAGCCGGGACCTTCTCCAGCCTCCCCTCCCTGGGAATATTTTCCACTCCCATTTCTCTCCAATCTCACCAAGGTTTTTGGAGGGCAGAGGCCAAAAGCCACCAAACCCCCTTTGCCAGGGCAGCATCCTCCCAGTGCCATCCCCACCCCCCATCCCGGCTGTAAATCCCCCGCAGCCACTCGCAAACAAGCCCCGAAATCTCAGCCGGGGAGACGCGCCGAGGAAACATCAGGCTTCCAGGCTCCATTAACTTCATATTTACAGCCCCTTTTAATAGGACGCGGGTCCTGTCGCTCTGTCACGCTGCTGCTGGCGGAGGATGCCCACGGCAGTGGCGTGTGCCGGGAACGGGCGAGCACAAGGGGACGGCACAACCCAGGAGGAACCCTCAGACCAACCCCAAATTAACCATTTGCAGAACCCAGACCCACCGCCAGCACAAAAACCCCATCCCGGGGCTGCCCCGTGGGATGCTGCCAACCCAGCACCGAACACCGGGATGGGGAGAGGGATGCAGACCAGGAGCATCCCTATGGCTTAAAAATCATGCGTGTCACCCCCCCAGCCCCTCCTCTCTCAAGGGTTTCGTGGCCTGTTGAAGGACTTAGTATAATCCAGGGAGAAAAATGAAAGCCCCGGCCCCGCAGGACGGAGTGTGCTGTCTGGGGTAGAACTAATAGTTATTATCTACATTAAGCACCATGGCTGTCAGGGAGGAATTAATTTCCAAGCAGCAAGAGATGAAAGTTCCCCATTTTTCAGGGAAATCTACACTGTGCGAGGTGGCTAAAGAAAAATAACTTAAACGTGATTAAAAATGATCCCCATTTTATTAAAAATAATTCTAATTTATCTCTCCCTCCAGCTTCCTGTTTCGCTGGCATAAATCCCGGTTACCGGAGGAAAGGCGGCTGCTGGAGATCCCGGCGGCCGGGCTGGTGCCGGAGCCAGGACATCCCTAATGGAAATCCAAATTTTGGGCATGGAGAAGGAAGCACATCACATTCCAGAGAGCCAGGCTGCTCCCCGCCAAGCCCTGACGCCCTTTTCCAGCACCAGAAATGGAAAAGCCAACCCTTCTCCCACCCCCCCCCCAAACCGTTTTGGGAGGCAGCAAAGTCAGGATGCTGAAATCCAGGAAAAATGGGGGAAAAAAATTCAGATCAGGGAGGCAGGGAGGGGTCCCCGGCCGCGCCGCGGGTGGCTGGTAACGCCGGGCACCACCTCGGCTGCGTGGCCAGTCAATTTGTCTCGCTGCAAAACGAGGATCCTGCTCCTCTATCTCGCCAAGATGTTGCAAAAAATCAATTAGTGGCTAATGACATTACAGCGGTTGGGAGATATAAAGCTTTACAGGAGCGGTAAGTGGTAGCGATACACAGTAATTCAGATTCCAGCGGTGAAATATGGGAGATTGCTCTCGTTTTATTAGCGGCCGCCAGTGTTACTCATCTCGTTAAGTTTATTAATAAGCCGATCTCCCCCCAGCCTGGCAGGGTCTGCGATGGAGCCGCAGTTCCCGCTGCACGTGCTGGCCGGGGTGAAAGCTGAAGCAATCGGGGGTTATTTTAACCAGCCCCCCCCGACACTCCCTTTTCTCATCCAAAATCAGGGGGTTTAGTAATCTGTCAGATCAAAACAAGCTCCCCAAAGGAATTTTTTTTCTTGCTATCCAAAAATATATCTCTAATGGAAAAAGTCAGGGCTTGGAAGAGGCCATTTGACTTTGAGCTTTCGGGCAGCTTTCAGGGTTCAATTTTATTCTTCTTTCATTGCAGCTCCGCCGGCAGCGATAGTCTCCGTCCTGCCGGTGCCATTCTAATAATATTCTATTGTAACAGTTAAAACATTTTCCTTTCTGTTTAAAGCCTGCAAGGAAGGAATCTCCTGCATATTCAGAGACATCAGCTTTCCCTTTCCGACTGCAATCTAACCAATTAAAAAAAAAAAAAAAATCCAAAATAACTCTTGCTCAGTCCTGGTGTCACCAGGATCTACTGCGTCTGCTCCTCTTCCTTGAACGTGGGTTTACAAACCCCCCCCAGCAAACACGCCCCCCCCTCGATGGCAATGGGCTGCAGCGTGGGCTCGATTCCCCGGCATAACTCCCCAAACCCACAGCAGATCCCTTAAAACCTCAACGTTGTCCCCAAAATGGGGGTGATGCCCTCCCCAGCGCTGTGACTCAGTGTCCCCCATCGCACAGGCAGACTGGGGCTGGTCCCATCCCATCGCTGGGACATGGAGTGGTCCGGGCTCCAAAATGGGGTAAGACACTGGAAAAATCAGTGTCGTGGTCACAACGCAAACTCAAGGCCAAGCTCCTCACCCTGATCCTCCTCCTCCTGCCCCCGTTTTAAGGTGAATGCAGAAAAATAAACCCCCTTTTATCTCTCCTTCCCAGCTTTATATATGATTTACAGGCACAGAAAACCCAGTGCCCAGGGGGACGGTGACTCCCCAGGTGCCACCACCACCACCTCCTGGATCACAAAGCCCAGGGCAGTGTCCCCAACCCTGTCCCACCACCAGCTCCAACCATTCCTGTGCCTGCCCAGAGGCTCGGATCATCTGCCCGATCCCACCAGCGGCCACAAGCCAGCCTGGGACTGCGAAACCAGCCTTGGACCCCCCCTTTTCCAGGGAAAACATCCCAAAGGCAGGAGGGGGAGAGGAGAAGTCCCAGAGCAGCATCTGAAGCCTGCACTGGTCAATGGTGATGCAGGTTTCGTGCCCAAGAGCATCCCACAGGAAAGGTCATTCCCTGCGATCGCTTCAGCGTTTATTGACCGAGCTCTGAAACAGCAAAATAATTTAATAGCTTAATATATCGGATCGATGCAAGCAGGGGAGGGGAGCGGCGGCGACTAGCCAGAGCTGCCAGTGACACTCCTGTGTGTGCTGGGGCCGGGGGCACCTCTGGGCTCTGGGGGGGCTACCCCAGCCAGGTATGGGATGGTCACCTCGAAGTCATGGAATCATAGAATGGTTTGGTTTGGAAGGGACCTTAAAGATCATTGAGTTCCAACCCCCCTGCCCCGGGCAGGGACACCTCCCACCAGACCAGGTTGCTCCAAGCCCCCTCCAGCCTGGCCTTGAACCCCTCCAGGGATGGGGCAGCCACAGCTTCTCTGGGCAACCTGGGCCAGGCTCTCACCACCCTCACAGCAAAGAATTTCTTCCTGAGATCTCATCTCAATCTCCCCTTTTTCAGTTTAAATTCATTCCCCCTCATCCTAGGGCTCCCCTCCCTGATCCAGAGTCCCCCCCAGCTTTCCTGGAGCCCCTTTAGGGACTGGAGGTGAAGGATGGGGCAGGATTTACCCCACATTCCACAGGGCTCCACTCTGGGGGCTACAAATGGGGACCCATCAAAGCCCCGTGGAAGCTCCTGGCACAGTGGGAAAGGCAGCAGCAAAACAAAGCATCCTCCGTGGGACATCCCCGGGCAGGGCTCTGCTGGCAGCGCGGCCACATCCACGGCACACGTGCACGAACGCCCGTGCTCCCCCCTCCTCCTAATTGTTTCTCTTCGTCTTTTTATGGTTGTTAATTGCTCCCTCCTCCGTTTACTGTGTTACTCCAAGTGCTGCTCTTAATTTGCCTCTCTTGCTGCAGGTGCTGGCTGTATTATTAACTTTTAATGTGGAGTGTTAGGGATCCGTGAGTTTGTTTTCCTTGTTACTGATGGATATTTAATTGGCGAGTCGCTGCCGGGGTGGCGGGGCCATCCAGCAGGAATCCAATGCAAATACGATTTCACATTCTTCTGCTCCCTCCCCGACTGCCAAATATTTTAAATAAATAAACACGATTGCGTCAATGTATGCCGGAGCGCGAGGCTCCCAGGTGTGGGCACAGCCCCACTGCCAACGTCTGTGAGCTCTTCTGCAGCCCAACACCAAACCATGATGGGATGAGCCCAAAACCAGTCCCGAAGGAGCTGGGCAGGGGTTTTTCCAGCAGCAGTGACCCTGCCAGCAAGCACCCGGACTCGTCGGGTCACACCATCACCAGCCCGGCCGGGCAGCCCTGGGAAACGGCTGCTTAATAACACTTTGCATTAATGTCCCGCAATGCAGACACTAATCAAGAGGCGGCATCTCCCATCCCAGCGGCGATTTAACCCTCTGCCAGCCACAGGGAGACACGTCCAGCCTGGGCACGATGCCTGGCGATCTCTCCCTCTGCGCTCGAAGCTGGGTGTCAGCACCCAGAGCAGCCCAAATCCCGGTTCCCAGCACCAAACCAGCTCCAAATCCCAGTGCCTGCAGGTCGGTGCCCACCTCCTGCACCCCACAGACATGGGTCCGGCACACCGTGGGGCTCAGCAGGACACCCCAGGACCCCAGCCCCACACCGAGAGCATCCTTCCCAGCAGGGATGCCCGGTCCCCAGCCCGGGCTGGGAGACTGACAGCTGCCACTCAGCCCCTCTCTGCCCGCATCTCTCCGAGCTGATGAATATTCATGCTTTCGGCAGCGCTGAGGGACCCTTCTGCGGGCTCCCTCGCTGGTAAATATTCATAAAACACCAGGCAAAATGCTCACAATAACGGCTTTGGCCCGTGGCAAGCGGCTCCTCCAGCACCGGTACTGGTGACCCTCGCCCTCCTGTGCCACCACGGGTCCAGCTGTGCTGGGAAAATGCAGATATCTCCCTTCAGATGTCTCCTGGGGACACCCAGGGCCTTGCAGGAGCGGGTGGTTGGATGCTGGGGTGGCCCATCATGGTGTCATGCCGGGTGGCACGACCTCGGCCGGTCACCGCAACCCTCCTGTGTGTCCATAGTCCTCAAACGCCCCAGCACAGCCCCAAAATAAACCCGTTCCCCTGCCCCTGCCTTAACCACAGCCCACGGCCCCGCAATACCATTAACCAGAGTGGCTGAGCTAATTAAATACCTGTTAGTGATGCAGTCATTACCGAGGCCAATAAAAGCCGCCTCTGAGCCCCCTGGCTCCTCCGTTCTACAGCCAACGCTGGCAGCAGAGCTCCCTGCAGCACCCATGGGTCCTCACCGGCACCCCCAGGCCCCAAAGGTGGGTCTGGGTCCCACAGGTGACAGCTTGCACACACACGTGTGTGTGCCATACATGTCCCTGCCCCATGATCATGACATCTGCCACCAGCCTGGGCCCCCCCAAGGTCCCCCAAAACCACTGTCCTGGCTGTCTCCAATCTGTGGTCGATCCCCAGCTCCCCCAAGTGCCACCAAAGATGTTGGGGACCACTGGGTGCCCACCCATGCCCCAGGACCTCAGCGAGGTCGGGAGAATTGCATTTGTCGGTGACACTGACAGTGGAGTGCTGAGCAGGATGTGGATGAAAAACACCCAGAGAGATAAAAAGCCCACATTTGGGAGTCAGTTCCATTCACCATAGTGAGATGGGCACGAAAAAAAACCAGAGGAAAGCAGGAGGCTCATGTCTCCTCCTCAGTGCAGACCACACAGGGGAGAGCCTGAATATTTGGGTACACACCAGGGAAACTGAGGCACAGAGCGACAAAGTGGTCTGGACTCACCTCTCTGGCCATGGTTGTCACCGGTCCTGCTGCTCCATGGATGGCACAGTCCCCTGGCTCAGCTGCCGCTACCCCAGCCCTAACAGATGTGCCTCAGGTGGCCAGGACACTGAGAATCAATTACCCACCTAATTAATCCTTGCACGCCCATCACTGCTGCCCTGGTGCAGGTGGGCTCCCGGGGAGCCCTGGGCTGGGCGCTGGGTCCCCTCGCTGGGACTTTGCAGGGACGGTGCCAGCCCGGGGGGTCCCTGCCCCTCTGGTGGGACCCCTCTCCTCTGGACTGGCTCCCCAGCAGCTCAGCAGAGAGCAGTGAACCCAGCACAGCTTTGCCCTCAGTCAGCTGCCTTTGAAACCTCGACCGGCACATGTGCAGTGAATTCAGAGGTCTCAGCTGTTTAGAATCACAGAAGAGGAGTGAAGTGACCGATCCAGTCTTGCTCTTGGCTTTAACTCTTAGAGAACCCTTTGTTGATATTCCCTTCTGTTGTCACTCTATTTTACCACCCTCATATTTAAAAATTCTGTTTCTTAAGAGTCAGTTTCAATGGGTCACTTCCCTGGGTTACCATCCACTCCCAGCTCCCAGCTGGGCTGCTGGAAAGCCCCGCAGCAACAGGGCAAAGGGTCTGGGGGTGACTGGGTCTGTGGTTTCTTACTCCCCAGAGCCTGGGGCTGCCGGTCCCACATGGGGACCCAGCTCGCACAGGATCCCCTGGGGCAGAGGTGGAAGTTGGGGAGTATTCAAGTCTTGAGGGACCTTTCCCAGCCGGCACAAAGCAGTGGGGGCCCCTGTGTGTGCTCAGGTGGCTCATTAAGAGCCTGTCCCCTCCAACGAGCCAAACACAGAGACAGGAGGGGTAAGCCCTGGGGAGGGTCACCTGGGGGCACACAGGCAGTGGAGGTCCCCGCGCTGTCCCCTCGGATCCATCCCTGTCACCACCCGAGTGCAGTAGCCAAAACTGAGGATTCCCAGCTGCTGCCTTGGCTCGCCGCTGTAACCGCATCCCCGATCTGTCACCGGGCCATGGGGACGCCGTCCTGCCGTCCTGCCATCTGCCTGCAACCCGGCCCTGTCCCCCCGCTGCAGGGACGACCCCGCAGCCTCCCCAACATCTCGGCTCCGGAGCTGCTCATCCCTGCACCTTCCACGGGCACCTCCCGGCCCCCCCCAGACTGAGCCGGCGCGGGAACCGGTCCCCCCGTGTCCGTGTTCATCCCTGGCCCACCCTGACCGCTTCACACGGCGGTTCCCATCCACACTGGAAGCCTGGGGGGGACCAGCCAGCCTTGGTGGCAAAGCAGCACCCCCATCTTGGCCACCCCGCTGAGAAGGGAGATGAATCTGGGGAGGATGGAGGGTAGAGCCAGGGCTGGAGGAGGAAGAGGAGGAGGAGGAGGATGCAGCTCTTTCCCACGCTCCCTCCTCCCCGCTGGTGACGCAGCCGAGGTGGTGGCAGCAGCGGCAGCGTGTCCCAGCTCACCTATGTTTGATCTTGGCGAAGCCTTGGACCGACAACAGCCCCCTCCTCCCGCCCCCCCCCCCCGGCTTTTATTAGTTTAAACACATGGACGCATGAAAAATAAATGTTGCTCGGGAAAGACAGCGGCAGAGGGCTGGGAAGCAATTAGCATCCAAAGAGGCATAATTAGTGCTCAGAATGCAAGCGGCAGAGAAGAAATAAAGTAGCATTCGGATGCAATCAGGGTCGTGCCTGAATTACAAACCGTTAACTGAATTGCTAATTAAGCACAGTGGTGTGAATCACGTCTTATTAAGGGCTCAGCGCACTCGCTGCCAGCCGGGGCCATGGTGGGACGGAGGGACAACGTGGCTCATGGTGGAGGCTCGTCACCGAGGTGGGATGGGGCTTTCGCTGGCTGCTGGCTCTCCCTCGGTGGCACGGTGCCACCCTCGATGACGCGGTGACATCCTTGGCGACACGGAATGATCCTCGGCGCTGCCGTTTGCCCAGGAGGGCAGATGCAACACGCAGGGCACTGGGTTTTGGGGACAGTCCCCGCCAGGATGGCAGCAGCCACGTGCTTGCTCTGAGCCTGAGCATGCCCACGGCAGGGCCATGGCACGCAGGGCAACGGCTGCCTGCCTGGCAGTTAATTAGCTGTAATTAGCAGGATTCGCCTCATTTTAGCAGTCTGGGCAAATATTTGCCCAGGGAGCGCTGGAATCCCCAGCTCCCTGTGGGCTGTGCTGGCTCCTGTGGGGACGGAGCTGGATGAGGCGGAGTGAGAAAGGGCAGGAGCCGTGTCTGGTCCCCAGTGTCCCCCTGGATCCCCGCAGGCTGCTCTGGCTGTCACCTCTGCTTCCCCCCTGGGCGTGTGGGGGAAGGCAGGCTCCCAAGCGGGGCTGCTTCCCTTGGGGAACCCTCCCCAGGACATCCCCCATCCCCGTATCCTCACATTCCAGCATCCCCACATCCCTGCATCCCCACATCCCTGCATCCCCACATCCCCGCATCCCCACATCCCCGGGTCCCCACATCCCCAGGTCCCCACGGCGGGCGGGGGCTCCCCCATTTATCAGCCCAGCGCCCGCAGAACCACACGGCGCAGCGAGCGCAGAGAGAGCCTAATCCATGGGGGGACGGGGGGAGAGAGGATTAATTATTCATATTTTATCAAATTCAGACACGTCGTTATAAAGGTCTAACAAGCTCTTGCTTTGCCCAGGGGGGCAGCTACCCTTCCTGCTTCTCTTTTGCTTTCTAACCCTTTCTCTTTTTTTTCCCTGGGATTGTTTTTATCTTCACCTTCTCGTTTCCCTTTTCTCTTTTCCCCAGCGTTTCAGCAACGCTCCTCCCTGGCGCGTCTCTCTCTGCCCGTGTCCTTGCCGGGCGCCCCGATATCCCTCTGGGGCGGGCACCGAGCTGCCGGGGATGCACCACAGCCCCGTTCCATCCACGCCGGGCTCGCCAAGGGCCGGGATCCCCCAGCCTTTCCCTGGAAGGCGAGCGGCAGCCCCTGCTCTCCAGCCCGGCGAGCTCCTCGCCCGGCGCTGGGATGAAAGGCTGATGGCTTCGCTTGAAGCCCTGCAGCGAGGAAAGGTCTTCGGAGCGCCGCGGCGATCAAAGGGAGCTCTTCATCTATTTTAATAAGTCTCCGCCGAGGCGCTGCAGTCGGTTCGGCGTGAGGAAGGGGCTTTCCGGAGGAGATCAAAGCCCCGCGTGAGCGTGGAAGGAGCTGGGGGAGTCGGAGGGAGGAGAGGAAGAGGATGGAAGGGAGGAAGGGAGAGAGGGCTGGGAACAAAAGGAGATGGAGCGGCTGGAGATGTGGCTCCAGGCGCTGGTTGGAGGTTGCACTTGGAGCTTCCCTGCAGGAGCCAACCATCGGGGGAAGTGGCTGTGGGGCAGCGAGGGGCAGTCCCAGTCCTCCTGCCCTTGGCCACCACGATGGCCAAGAAATGCCCAGGCTGGTGCCCACCACCACACTGGGCACCACCGCCCCGTCCCAGCCACCCCCGAATCTGGGCACCACAGAGCAGCCTTAGGGCCAAGCAGAGGTCGGGGGGACAGAGGGCTGGGGCTGGGCAGGGAGAGTTGGTGGGGACACATAGAGATGTCCCCACTCGCCATGCTGGCAGGAGACAGAGAGCCACGGGGATGCTCCCGGGAAGCGACAACCAAAGGGTTTTCCTGGGTGCAGGTGGAGGGAAGGTCCGTCCTGCTCATCAGCCTGGCACCGGGGCCACCCATGGGTCCCTAAGTCAGCCCTGGCACAGCCCAAACACCAAAAAAACAGCCCGTGAGGGACACTGCCAGCCTGGGGCACAGCATCCCGGGTTGGGATCTCTCCACCGAGCCGCGATAGTGGGAAAATAAAAAACACAGCGAGGAGCAGAGAGTGAATGTGTGCAGCCCGGGCTCCCGGGGAGAAACGTGCAGCAAATGAAGATGTGCAGTGCCAGAGCGTTTATCACTCATCAGCTCCGAGATGGGCCCTTCGGAGATGAAAGCCCTTTTTCTTTTACGAAGGATTTATCAAGTTTTGTTTAAAAATCACCAAGGAAGATTCCCTATTTGGATAAGCCTCTGGCTTGTGCTGGATTAATGTCCCGAGCCGGGGACTCGCGGCTTCCTGGGAACAAGATAATAACGAAGAGCAAACGGAGCGATAAGGCACGGCGCAGCACGGGGGAGCGCTCTCCCAGCCGGGGCAGCCGCGTCTGCCAGAGACACCGGGATGATGCCGGGCTGGAAAACCCGCAGCCCCGGCCACCCCTTGGCACAGGACGGGCACGATGCCGGATGCTGCAGGGACTTCTCACGCGTGCAGGCAAAGCCCAGGGACTGCTGGATGAAGGCAGGTTTCTCAAAGCAATTGTAACTTTCGGGCAGTAGGTGGGTTTGATTTTTTTCTTTTCAAAGGAGAGAAAATGTGATGCAACCCCTCCGTGCCGCAGGGCAGACACCTGGCTCTGCAGCAGCAGCCGAGCTTCCCAGCCAAGCGCTTGTCGTGGCACAAGGCAACTCCCCGAGCCCTCCCTGGCCGCTGGCACAGCTCAGCCCAGGCAGAGACGGAGCCACTCGAGCCCAGCAAGGCAATAAACAACCACAGAGAAGCTCTGGTGATGGGAAACCCCGGCGAGGGGCTTGTGCCCGTGCAGTGAGGGGACACGCTGCACAGGGATGCTGCTCCTGATCCCCACGTCTGCTTCATCAATGCATGAGAACATCCTGGGATGCACCTCTGGGAATTCCGGCCCTTCCTGTTGGTCCTCCACGGATGGAGAAGCCACAATGTCCCCACGGCCAGGGCACCAGTGATGCCCCACGGCCCTGCATCTCTTCCCAAAGCCAGCGTGAACATCTTCTTGCCCTGAAGAGGAGCTGGTGGGGACCCACCTCTGCCCCGTGGTCCTTGGCCTGGTGGCAGTGAGACCCTCCACCCCTGGGGCTGTGGCCATCGCCCCCGCGAGCCCGGGATGTGCCTCCTCGCTGACGGCTCAATTATCAGCATTCAGCTCCTGTTTGCCCGCGGATCCTGTAATCAACGTCTGCGTGTGTATTCTGGCAAAATTAATCATAATTGCTGAAAGCAAGACACATCGCACTTGTAACTTTGGTCCGTTAATTAGGATTCTGTAATTGGATACAGCGCTCCCTGTAAATCCAATTACCTGGGATTAGAGCGGCGGCAGCCGGGCAGCGGTGCCTGGGCACGGGGACTGGTACTGTGGGGCTGGGGTGGCCTCGGCAGGGACACAGATGAGGTGGCCACACCAGGCTCCTTCTGAGTGACGAGGGGAGCTGGGAGGATCCAGAAGAACAAGTGCCCCTAAATCCAGAGTCAGTGGAAGGATGCTCCCCAGAATCACAGAATCCCATGGGGTTGGAAGGGACCTCTGGAGATCATCCAGTCCAACCCCCTGCCAAAGCAGGGCCACCCAGAGCAGGTCCCACAGGAACGTGTTCAGGTGGGTTGGAATGTCTCCAGAGAAGGAGACTCCACCACCTCCCTGGGCAGCCTCTGCCAGGGCTCTGCCACCCTCAAAGTAAAAAAGTTCCTCCTCGTGTTTAGATGGAACTTCTTACATTCAAGTTTGTGCCCATTTCCTCTTGTCCTGTCCCTGGGCACCACTGAAAAAAGACCGGGCCCATCCTCCTGACACCCACCCTTTAAGTATTTATAGGTGTTGATCAGATCCCCCCTCAGCCTTCTCTTCTCCAGACTAAACAGACCCAAGTCCCTCAGCCTCTCCTCGTAAGGGAGATGCTCCAGCCCCTCATCATCTTTGTAGCCTCTGCTGTCCCCTCTCCAGCAGTTCCCTGTCCTTCTGGAACTGGGGAGCCCAGAACTGGTCCCAGTGCTCCAGTTGGGCCTCCCCAGGGCAGAGCAGAGGGGCAGGATGACCTCCCTCCACCTGCTGGCCATGCTCTCACACTCTGTACCCAGAACCTCAGGGCTGCCCGGAGGAGCTCCCAGCCCAGCTGGCCATGGCCACCCTCACGTGTGGCAACACAGCTCAGCGGCCACCAGCCTAAACCCTGCTCCGAGCCCCGAGCACCTTCCCCCAGTGATGCCCAGTGGAAAGGAGCCTTCTCCTGGGGTCGGAGGGGGGCTGGAGCCCACCAGCACAGCCCCCACAGTGGGTGACAGCGATGCCCTCCCAGCCCTGGGGACATCCATTGCCGGAGTCCCTCTGTCCTTCTCTGCTCGTTACGACAGCCCTGCACCCCCCAAAACTCCCCAAAACTCCCCAAAACCCGCCCCAGCCCCAGCCTGGGAGCCTTGGCTGGCAGGGCAGGCACTTGCCTGCTCTCCCCGGCTCTGTAAAGATTAAATTATAAAAAAAAAATAAAAAAGGAAAAGATTTTTTAACTACACTGAACAATCATCTCCTTTAATATCCATAGATAAAAACTGTAATTGTTTCAAGTGAGAGGTAGGTAATTTAGGCTCCGTTTTATGGTGTTTTGGACTATAAAGTCCCCGTGCTGAAATCTCCTGGCAGGCTGGCGCAAAAGGCGAGGTTTGTTGGGGGTTATTTTTATTATTTTACTTAAAGTCAGTGGGAAAATATGGAACAATTACCCTTTAATTCAAAGTGTCCCCAGGGCTTCCTCTGCTCCCAGCTCTCGGAATACCTGAGGATCGTTTGAAGAGCAGAGAAAGCAGATACGGCGGCAGAAGGGGCTGCCCACCCCCTGAGCCGATGCCCCGCTGTGCTCCCCGACACCCCCACTTACTGGGGGCATTTCCAGACTGGGAAGAGCCTCGCTCGGGTCGGGGATGCTCCAGCCAGGCCCGCCCGGGCACAAAATGAGCTTCAGGGAGCAGATGGGAAAAGGGATGGTGCAGCCAGGGCTGCCCCAGGAAGAGGGCACGTCTGTACATGTGTGTACCCACGTTGTACATGCCTGTGCATGTGTGTGCATGTGCTGTGCATGCTCACACAGGTCTGTACACATGTTGTACATGCCTGTACAGGTGTGCACACATGCTGTGCGTGTCTGTACAGGTATGTACATGCACTGTGCCTGCCCACACGTGTATACACAGACTGTGCATGCCTGTACAGGTGTGTACACATGCTGTGCATGCCCACCCATGTGTGTACACGTGGCATGCATGCCTGTGCAGGCATGTGCACAGCCTGGGCATGCCCATACAGCTGTGGACACACGCTGTGCATGCCTGTACACGCCTCCCCATGTCCCGCAGCCCCTGCAGCGCAGAGCCCGGCTCGGCGCGGGGCCGTGTGTGCCTCCCCCTGCCCCAGCAGCCCAGCGCCGGGGAAGAGCCGGAGCCCAGCGCTGTGATTAACAAACAGGCGCTTCCCAGGTGGTGATGGATCTGTATCACTGCGAAAGACAAACTCACTCACTCGCACGCCCTGAGCCCTGCACGGTTTCCTAACAACATCTTCTCCCCTGTCAGGCTCTAAGTGTCAGCCCTAATCTTGACTGACAGCGGCCGTTTAGCTCCCGGATTTGTGGCACTTGGGGAAGGAGCCTCCATTCATCTGCCCCTTAATAAGCTCCATCTTCCCTCAGACCCAGCCCTGCCTCATTAAACCCTTTGGTGCATCCCATTTCCATGCGAGCTCTTTCATCCTTCCCGCACAGACAGCGCCATCCTACACATCTGTCACAAATGCCACCTCCACCCCCAGCCCTGCCAGCAGCCCCACGGGTGACAGGGACGGTGACAGCCACCTGCACCTCGCAGCAGAGTGTATTTTCCTCTCCGGGAAGGACAGGACCTTCCCAGCCACCCTCGGGGGGAAAACAGCTTTCCCTCTCAGCCTTCACTGCCCACACATATCTGATGTCCTTGTCCCCATGGTCCCCAGAGGCCTGGAGGATAAAAGACCATCAGACAGGAGGAGAAGCTGTGCCAGCTCCTCTCCCAGCTGGCACAGGCAGCAGAGTACCAGGAGCAGGGCAGGGGGTGTCCCCATCCCTGTCCCTGATGCCAGAGCTGCTGCCCACATGGGTGGAAAAGGGGAAAAAACAGGAGGAAAGAAAGGGAAGGGCAGCGAGGGAGCGTGTTGGAGGTGCTGGTGGCATCCCCAGGGTCACCTGCCAGCCAAAGCCACATGGCCCTTTGCTGGGGGCTCCCTGGGGACGCAACAGACCCTCCCTTGTGGTGACGGGCTGCAAACCCCATCTCAGCACACTGACACACGGACTGCCCCTGTGCACACCCACAGACGTAGCTGACACACGGCATCAGAGGTGACAGAGCCCCCCCGCACATCCCGCTGTGCTCCGTCTCTCCCCGAGCAGAAAGGGGAGGGATGAGACCCCCAAGGGGAGGGCAGAGGGAAGCTCTAACCCTCGTTTTCCTGCCCACACGCTCCTCAAGCGCTGCGCTCTCTGAGCTGAATTATTCACCTGCCACAAATCCCACCTGCATCACTTCCAACGCTGAGCTTTGGAAAAGTGAAACCCGGCACATCTCAGGGTGCTTGTTCCATGTCCCTCAGCACCCCAAAGCCATCGCACCGCAGGGTGCTGGCTCTGCACCCCCGGGCGGGCGCAGCCTGCATGGCACTGCTGCAGCTGCATGCAGCGGGCACCGCCGTGCCAAGCCTGCTGCTGCCCTCTGCTGCCAGGGAAATCCTCCTCCCAGGACAGAGCTGCCCACCACAGCCAGCTCTGCCTGGACCCTACGGCCTCAGCCTGACCGTCAGGGCCCTGGGCTGGCTCCCTGCCCCACGGCTGGCTCTGTGCCCTGGGGCAGGAATGCTCTGAAACCCCCGGGGCCAGGGATGCTCTGAACCCTGGGACAGGGATGGTCTGTGCCCCCCAGGGGCAGGGATGCTCTGTGTCCCCCAGGGACAGGGATGCTCTGCAGGAGCCCCTGAAGCTCTCCGGGAGCCCCAGGACTGGCTGCAAACGCCAGCCATGGCGATGGACAGGAGGTTGGTGCCGGGGAACTCCCGCTCCCAGTGCGTGCAGGAGAGCTGGTGTGAAGCCCCGTGACCCAGCTGGAAGGGGTAAGGGCTGAGCATGGGCTTGGGCAACCACGAGCAAGGAGACAAAACACCTTGGGGATGGGAAACCTCCCTCAGCTGAGACCCATTGGGCTGGGGATGAGCATCCCTGCACAGACACCATCGGGGCTGTGTCTGCACAGCCACGCGATGGGCTAAGGACTGGCCCCACGGCAAGGATGGGGGTCCCGGCCACATCCACGCTGCAGGGGAGCAGGGCTCAGCACGCCTGGCCAAGGCAGGGCTGGACCCCACATCCCCTGCGCTCCCCACCCCACCCCACAACCTGCTGTGCCTCATCACCGACCCCCTGCAAGCCTTCACCATGCAGGCGGCCCTATTAACATAATTAATTATACCAGGGGCTGGTGGATTATCTAATTATAAATGTGCCTAGTTTTGATTTTCCTTTTAATTAATTTGTATTATTTACACGCAGCAACAGCTGCCCAGGCAGAAGTCGGGGGAGATGTCTCCTCACCGCTCAGCAAAGAGCAGGTCCCAAGGGAAAGGGGTGGCCGGAGGTGACACCTCGGTGACAGCCCCCTGCAGCCCAGGGCACAGCGGGGAGACAAGGTGGGGGTCCCACGAGGCCGTGGGAAGGGGGAGCCAAGCCCAGCTGCTTTGGGGGTCAATTAGTTTTAAGCTGGTGATTTGTCCTGCAGCAGGACACGGAGCAGGCACCCAGGGACAAAGCACCACGAAGTGGTGGTCCCGCAGGGATGTGCCCTGCCCTGGGGACCCCAAAGGCTCTGCCCCTACCGAAGGGGGCCCAAAGGGAGGTGTCGGTGCCACGGAGACCCCAAAGGGAGCCCAGCTGCCAGACCTCACTAGAGGGCAGCAAAATGCTGCTGTTCCCAGGGCTGGTGACACGGGGGCCACTGGTCCCAGGCGCTGGTAGCCACATCCTCCTTGGGGAGGCAGCTCTCCCCATCACTCCTGGCCTCTGCTGAACCAGGAGCTGCAGACTCCTGGCTCTGCCTCCCCACCAGCCACGGGGGATGCTCGGGAGAGCCCACCCACAGCCTGCCCATCACCTCTGCTTGGTTGGGTGACGCTAAAGGTGGCGGTGTCCCCACAGCGTTGTGTGGACAGCCAGCAGGAAACTGGGGAAAGGGGCCAAAGAGGGGCTCAGGACCACGGGGACCAGACCCCAGCTCTGCCGGAGACCTGCCAAACCCTCCCTGAGGCTGCGAAGTTTCTCTCCAAATTCCTAATTTCATGCTCAAAAACAGGACCTGGGGCCGGAGACGACAGCGCCGGGTGCTGCCTGTGCCCTGCTCCCCCTGGCTCCCGGGAAAACCTCACCCGTGCCGCAAATCCCCCTGCCAGCAGCACCAAAAACACCACGCCGAGTGACAGTCCCCGGCCAGGGGGTGCCAGGGCTCTGAGGGCTCAGAGCAGCCCGGCCACGGGGTCACCGCTGCGGCCCCCAAAGAGGCGAGAGGCGAAGGAGACGGGGACTGACACGCCAAGGACTGCGGCCGAGGAGAACCCAACACCCGGCCAGAGCTTCTCCAGCGCCGGCAGGCTGCCTGCTGTGTTTACTACGAGAGGACAGGGAGCCCCGTGCCATCTGGATCCCGTACAAGGAAACGAGATCAATTCAGAGGCGCAGAATTTCCCCAGCGCGTTCAAAGGCAGCTGGGCGCCCGCGGGAGGGAGACGAAGCCCCGATGCCGGAGCAGCATCCACCTCTCACCTCCCCAGCCCGAAATTCAACAGTACAAGGGGCAAAACTCCATGGCAATTCCAGGAAACACCTCGTCCAGGCACAAATTCACCTCCTGTGCAGGAGAAATAAAAGGCTGCCAGACGCATCGTGCTCCAGGGAGCGAGAAAAGTCTCTTTGAAGGGTGATCGGGGGGTGCCGGTGCAGACAGCACCCACTACATGGGAAGACGAGGGCAGGGGCACCCCGGTGTGTCTCTCCCAGCTGGGTGGATGTGGCTTTGCTGCTCCTGCAAGATGCAGATCTGTGGCAGAGGAGCTGGAGGTGACAGTGCTGTGTCCACGGTGACACCAGGGAGAGCCCAACCCAGCACCAGCAGCCAAAGCTGCCTGTGTCTGGGGCTCAAACACCAGTTAGAAATGGGGAATATACAGCCCCTGGGCATCCCCCAGCACTGGCACAGCTTTTGGGTGGCCACCCAGAGCACCCAGCACCTTGTGCTACGGACCCCGGGGAGCAGGGGCAGGGATGGGGGTGACTGGGAAACTCCAGGCAGAGGAAGGGGATTTCCCACAGGAGGTTCATTAGGGCACGGAGTGCCTGAGCCCCACCAGGCGTGTCCTGCCCCACAAGCTCAGACGTGGGTGGGCACCGTCGCCCCACGGCTCTCCTGGCAGCAGGGATGCCCCAGGATGTGCACGGCTCACGGCATTTAACAGGCAGAGCAGCAGCCCTGGAGTTTTCTTCCAAAAACTCAGCTAATTTGAAGACTTCCAGCCATCCCTCACACCTGGGTCAAGGCACAGCCCTGCAAACCCCACGAGGATTCACCCCCCCCCCGCCGGGGTTTCCATCACAGTGGCTACCAGGTAAAGCCCCGTGGGCTCACCTTTCCCAGAGCCCTTGAGATAATGGCAGGTATTTCTGAGAAACACCGACCCTGAGCAGCCGTGCCCAGCCCTGGGAAGATCTGGGGTGCTTTTTTCCCACCCACACCAAGATGTTAACAACAACAACAAAAAAAACCAACCCATCTCCCAGGTGGGAGAACTGCCAGGAAAGTGCTTTGCACTCAGTGACAGAGTTAAAACCTTCAGGGCTGTATTGCATTGCACAAGTCAGCAAATCCACCTCTCTCCGGTGGCTCTGCACTAAAACCACCATCAAAAAAAAAAAAAGCTCTATTAAAAGACCCAAACTTCAACCTGCGCCCATGCCAGGTGTAATTAAAATTTAAATCCCTTTCCTCTCAGCAGTCTGTCGCTTCCAAAGGGGTACAGAAGGTGCCTTTGCTGCAAGGCCACCGGCTCCACCTGGTTAATGCAGGGGATTTTCCCACCCTCCTGGGGAAACAGTCAATAGTCATTTTTAGCTGCTGCAAAAAGCTTGAGTGACCAGAAATCCTCCTGCTCCCACCTCAAACTCACCTCGCAATGGGTACCCCGCCACCTACTGTGATGGGCTCCAAGCCCTGCATGTTATTCCTGCCGTCCTGAGCTGGTGCAAAGCCCCTCACCAGCAAACACCCGACCCCAGGGCCGAGCCTTTATCCCCCGCCAGCCTGGCAAAAGGAGGATCACCAGGAGGAGGAAAAAACACATCAATCTTTATTCTCTCGCTGTTTGCTCCCTGTAAAGGGCATTTTTAGTAACAAACCGGGACGACCCGTCCACATCCTATTAGACACACGGCATTAGTCTGTGTTCTCCAACCGGGATAGCGTTTTTTAGCTGCCACCCATCCCATTTGCCAACGTCACGCCTTTAGCCTGGGGACAGCAGCGCTCCCCAGTGCCACCAGCACACGGGATATGGGGCAAAACCCATAAACTACATGGGCAGCATCACCCCGGTCCCAGGGGATCCTGCCATCCCACCTGCACAGCGTCCACAGGAGGGGATGCTGTGCCCCCCAGCCACACGGGTACCCTGCCTGCTCCCAGGGCAGCCAGGTCCCCTGTCCCCAAAGCTGCAGCCACGTCCCCTGTCCCCAAAGCTTCAAACACTGCTGCGATTTTCAGGGTTTCTCCTGCTGGATCCGAAGAGCCCCTCGCTCCGGATCGGGAATGTTGTTTTCCTTCTTGAGTGACACACCAACGCTAATTGGATAAATCACTCTAAATGAGGAGATGGAGCTAATTCCGCAGGGAAACATGTCACTGCAGCTTGGCTGTGACTCCAGGCTGACCACAGCTAAAAATAAGGCACCACTGCTGTGGATGGGCAGCAATCCTCAGCCATTGCGGGCTGTGGCAGGAGTCACTGGCTGCCTGGAAACACCAAAAAACAAAGTACAAGGCCCTTACAACAACTCAGGCGACATCACCCTCCCTTTTCCCAGCCGATGCTAAAAGTCCTTCGTGGCCCCAAAGAGAATCACAACAGAAAATTGATTTTTTAGCCAGGAGCAGGGGCAGGATTAGTCCCTGATGGGCATCACTGAGTTGCACAGTTGGTTTTGCCAACAGATGCTGCAAACTCATGTCCGAACCTCTCCAGGCTCTGCAGCCACCAAAACCTCGGCCATGCATTAATCACTGGTCACATCCCCGGGTATTCTGGGGAGCAGCAGCCGCCTCCTCTGCTCCTGTCACTGCTCCTTCTCCGAGCTGCTCCTCTCGGCACAGAAAGCGAGAGCCTTCGAAGGAATTACTCAGCCCCACGCTCTCCAAATAATCCCCGGCGGCCTCAGGGAGGATACAGCCTCTTGACTGCATCTGCAGGGTAAAGCCTGCTTTAGAAAACCTTTTTAAAACCGGCTTTTAAAGCCAGAAGAGTAAAAATACACAAGATTATCATTATTATTTATTTGATAACCTTCAGGTTTACTCAAGGCCTATGCATGCAACACGATACCGAGACTGTTATTGCTATTAATCTCTATTATTTACTTCTAACATTTATAAAGTGGCCTTCCTGCGGGCTGGGGCACATGCTTCACATTTCTCAGACCAGAAACAAACACTGGAAAGTGAAATGCTCTTAACCCAAGCTGCCGGGAGACTTTTTCCAGCCCCTCTACGCAAGATGCAGAAGGGAAAAGAACCTCAACACGTGGGAAAACCCCTCCTCTAGCTTCTTGAGCTGAACCCCGTCTCCCCCGTGCCTCGGGAGCAGAGGTTGGTTTGGGTCAGTATTCCCCCCCCACCTCATTAGTGCCAATTATCTGAGCAGCTCCAACTCACCACACCAGGCTCCCGGCCTCAGTCTCCTCCCCAGCAGCACTGGGGCAGAGGCAGGACCTTGCTGGGGTGCGATGGAAACCCCCAAGTCCCGCTCCCAGCCCGGTGCCCACATTCCCAGCCCTTCGCTCACCAGAGCAGGGACATTCTGGATGTGTCCATCCAGCTCCAGGAAAGGATGCTCAGCAGCAGTAAGGCCATCCCTGAGGACACCCAGTGCAACGAGCGGTTTGGGCTGACCCTCAAGGTCCCACCTATCTGGGATCCCCAGCCAGGGACCCCGCTTTCAGCTCCCGGGGAAGGGGACACGGCAGAGACGGAGCAGAATTTTTTGCCTCATCTTCCAAGAAGAGGCGGCTGGCGGCTCCAGGGGAATTTAAGGTACAATAACTTCCTCCTGGAGCGGGCTGATTCTCCAGAGAAAACACGACGAGTAGGTTTGTTGTGTTTCAGAACAGGCTGTTCTGAAGCGGCTCTCTCCAGCAGCACGGCGACCGCATCCAAAACAAGGGCTTCGCTGCCTGCACATTGAAGGGAAGAGGCATCAGACGTGAGACTCTGCCTGGTAATTGCACCCCAGCTCGTGGAAAACATCAGCACGTTCCCCACGATTCCTGCCCACGAGCCACGTTACCTTCTCCCCACCATCCCCGGCAGAGCTCGTGCCCTTAATCCAACTGTCTTCTTCAGGAAGCCGTCGCAGATGGACAGACGCCCAGGCTTCCTCAGAAGATGCCTCCCTCCTCCTCTGCTCATCCTTTCCACCTCACAAGAGACCAGCCCCAACGACCTCAGCCCCTCGTTCCAGTCACAAGGGGGATGCAGGAGCATCGAGCATCCTCTGAGCGGGAGCACGGGGCCAAGGTGCTCTTCAGATCTCCCACTGAAGGCACGTTTGAGTCTCAGCATCCAATTAAAAATTCTTCTTTGCCTTCCCCAAACCTCTCTCCTGTCCGTATTGATGTGGACAAGGGAAGAAAATCGTTTCCTGCCCGAAATCATTCTCAAAACACAAGGTGCAGACAATCATCTCGCCGCCTAAATGACACCACCTTCTCATTAGCGGCACAGAGGGACCTCGCTGCTGCACAAGGTGCTATTTAATGCGTGCACTTGCTGAAAACAGAGGAGGATGTAGACCACCACCTGGCTACCCAAGCCGTGTTTGTCATTATTTTAATTCCTACCTATGCCAGCTGACTTAATTATTTCATTCCTCACCCTCGGCCCCAGCAGAACACCACGCTGTGCCTAACGAAGGGGCCGACCCCCGATTAACTTGAGTCTGTCCTTAAAGTCAGCACAGCCCTCCCAGGAGGATGACAGCTCGGGGAAAAAAGGCACAGGAAAAAAAAAAAAAAAATCATCACTCTGCTAAATTATAAGGTTGTTAAAGTCAAATTCCACACAAAAGGAAACCTCACGTTGTGTAACAGCACTTAGAGGCAGCTGCAGCCTGTGGCAGACACACGGCAGACTTTTATCTGCTGGGGATACACATCCTTTCATATCTTTCCAGGTCAAAATATCCACCATCCACCAGCATCGCTGCACGTGGCTGCGGAACCGTGTCCCCCCACGCCTCCGGGAACGTCCCACCACCGGGGACCTGAGCCCTGCTGGGGTGTATCATAGAATCATGGAATGGTTTGGGTGGGAAGGGACCTTAAAGCCCATCCAGTGCCACCCCCTGCCCTGGGCAGGGACACCTCCCACCAGACCTGGTTGCTCCAAGCCCCCTCCAGGCTGGCCTTGAACCCCTCCAGGGATGGGGCAGCCACAACATCCCGCATCTCAGAGCGCCACAGATCCTTATGTTACACTTAAACCAACAGAATGCAGAGGGTGGATGCTCTGGGTGAGGAATAAAGGCTTCGTGGGACAAGCTGTTACCTCCCTCCTCCCGCTCCACGGGCTGGAAAATTCCCCCCCCAGCATCACTTAATCTGCAGCACTGCTTTATCTTTTTAGGATTAAGGTTTAATCTATTTATAGCGAGCCGAGGCACCGCGCTTCAGGAGAGGGCTGCTGCTCATCTGCTACCTGGGGAATTACCCGGCGGCGATTATAAATAAAACAAAGGTCACCTCCCCACCGGCCGGGGTGCGAGGGACTGGCTGCGGGAGTGCTGCCAGCAAATCTGGCTCACCCCAGGGACTGTCACCCGTGGGGAACGCTTCCCCGCTGCCAGGCAGCTCAAACAAATGAAAAAACTCCCCTCCGCACCCCCTGCCACCCCAGCCAGCGGCCGAGGCGACGCAGATGCCCTCGCTGAGGAAGGTCCTCACAGCTTCTTCTCCCCTTTTCCAGTGCTCACAGGGATCCCCACCGAGCCGGGGGAACCCTTCCCAGGGCTGCCAGACTCCAAATCAGCATTTTACACCCATTTTCCCTGCAGAAGGCAGAGGAGAAGGGCAGGGCGGGCGGAACCTCTCAGCTCACAGCACCTTTATCATCAGCAATAAACTGAGCCTGCCCTCGGCCCGGGGGAGAGATCGGCCAGCAGAGAAATCCCCTTTCTGACTCCTACGCTGCCGTGGAGCTGCGGGAGCGAGAAGAAAAGCCCTTGGCCTGACCTGCCAAGCCCGTTGGGGATGTGATGGTGCCTGGGGAGTCCAGTAGCCCCGGTGCACTGGCCCAGCATCGCGCGGGCACAGAGAGCTGCTGCAGGGGAGAGCCAGGTCCAGCCAGCGGCTCAGCAGCAGCGCTAACGAGGCCCCGCTAATTCAGAGGGTCGGGAGCAGCAGGCAGAGGTCAGGGGCCGCCCGCAGGCTCCCACAGCCTCCGATCACAGGTCTTTGTCGGAGAGTCAAAGGGATCTCCCCGCCGGGAGACGACGCCAGGCGAGACCGCAAGCTTCACTCTCTGTGTCTCGGTTCACAAACCTCAGTCCTGACCTGAAACCACGGGCTGCTGCTCAGGGATGTTTTCAGCAGCTCCTTAGAGGGCTGGGAATGGACAGGAGAGACTGTCACAGGGCCACCAGGTCACCTTCCCCTGCCCACACCAGGCTAATCCACAACCTTGCAGGGGAAAAAGAGAAGGGCTGAAGAGCAGAAGACTCAAGAGCAGCGCTCTCCCAAGGTCCATCCCCACGCCAAAATCCATCGCAGCACAACCCTCTCACAGGGACCTTCCTCATCCCTGCGTGTGGTCATCAGAAGGAGCCGAGGATCCTGACAGTTTGCCAAAAATCCAGAAAAGGGCAGTCCTCACATCTCAGGGCTGTTGCCTCGCACGGCCACGTGCCCAAGTACTACTCCCTGATTAATAAAGAATTAACACTCTGAAAGTTAATATTCCAATCAGAAGGATCGCAGACAGAATGGCACTAGCAGCCAGCTCCCCGGACACCCACGAGTCCTACCACGACAACAAAACCTGCTCCACCTTGGCTCTGAGCAAGCGCTGCCCACCTCTACCATCACATCTCCCCTGCCAGCAGCCCCCTGCTCCAACCCCAGCCTCAGCGGGGACTGACCCCCCCTGGAAATGGGACCCTCCTACACTGGGGGTCGCAGCCACCCCACGTTTGTCACTGGGGATATACGAGGTGGCTCTGGAGCAGAGCCAGGAGCGCTCGGTCCCCGGGGTGGTATCACTTCCACCATCGCTGGCTGCTGATGGGGCTGTCCTGCAAAAACAGAAAGGGGAAGCCCCTGTGGGGAATTTCCACCCTGGCAGGCTGAGAAAGGACAGCCAGGCTACCCAGACCCTGTCCTGCATCTAGGGGACATTACCGACCCATGTGCTCTGCCATCTGCCCCACCACATGGGCTGAAAGGGCTCCGAATCTCCTTTGCAGAGGGATGGGTCTGTACAGCCAAAACCAGCCACAGTTTCGCACCCAAATCCCCCATTAAGCCAAGATGCATTTTTTCCAAGGTCAGTGCCCTGGAAAGTTCCCCTTTCAAGGTGACTTCTCAAGCTGTTGAGATCCAACATCTGCAGGATTTTCCCTTATAATAATAATAATCCTGCTGAGATTTACCTAATCTCCGAGTGACTCATTTGCCTCCCTATATCCCCCGTCCTAATTACCGTAGCGCTCCTCAGCCTCTCGCTTGTGGCATCTCCCTGCGCGTCCACATTTTGCATCAGACCCCTCCAGCCCCCTTTTTACTGCTCCCCCAGGCCTGGAAACGCTCTCTCCCTCCCATTAATACCTCCCAAACACCCGGCTGGGGCAGAGCATCCTTGTTCTGTACAGGGATGCCCATCCCCTTGCCAGGCTGGTTCCAGCAGAGCTGGGATTTCCCGGGCAGCTGTGGGGCTCCCCGCCTGCTGGACCACGGTGGTGGTGTGGGGTGCAGCCCCTCTGCCCCACTGCTTACGTGGGGGATTGCCCTCTGTGGGATCAAGATCATCCTCCATCTCATGCAAGAGCCAGCAGTTGGAAACCTTCTGATCCACATGGGACTTCGGAGAGATTTGGACAAACCATCGTGAGGAAAAGGGCTCATTTATCCGCCCTCCAAATCCTTTCTCCCTTATTTCCTATTCCCCGTTGGGAGGTGACAGCCAGGCCTTCTGCTGCAAATAACGTCGCTGCAAGGGACAAAGTACCCCAAATGCTTCCAAACCAGCGAGTCCCTCCCCCGGTAACTCATCCAGCGCCTCCCAGCTCTGCACCTCCGGTGACTTCCCAATTTTCCTGCTGGGGACAACCCGCTCTGCCGCAGGCACCTTCTGCTACAGCACAAATTGCCAGCGATTAAGTTATCTTCAAGGCAGGAGATGAAATGCTGAGCAGGGACCAAGCTTCAACCCGCAATTCCCCCGTAGCAGAACCCCGCACAAAGCAATAGGCATTAACAACACTTGTTCACTCGACATGAACCAAATGTGGCCAAACTCCCAGAAGAAGCTGCCGAAGCCAAGAAATTAGCAACACTCCAAGAAGAAGCATATGCTTCTATGCATAACAGTGAATCATCTCACAATAGTTAAGTGCACACAGGAAAACAAAGGGAAAAATACCCTCATCCTTCCTGCTTCGGACAAATCTCTATCAGGGATCAAGCTGAAACACTACCAGTGGGATCTACGTAGTGGAGGGTCATTTCTTCTGGAGTTCTTGGTGTGAACAAGTGGAGACCAGACACGCGATAGGTAAGTTCTTCCTGTCCTACCACACACATCTTTTAAAGATGGAAAATATAACATGGGTTAAAAATCAAGGAGCGCAGAGATCTGCATTTTCCCCCATCACCGCTTCACCAAGGGCACATCTTCCTCCCCGAGCATGGGAAAAGGCAGGTCTCAAGCCTCATGCTGGGGGCCAGCTACAAGGAAATCTTGTTTATCCAAGGCCCTGCCAGGCAGCCTCTTTCCCCGTGTCCTCAGTTCAACGGTGCCTTTCCAGCCTCATTCTTTCACTGGCAAAAACAGGTCACCATCTGCTCTCCCTCCTGACTCTGGCTAAATGACAGCGCCTGCCTCTGCAGGAGATAAAACAACGACTCTGCAAAGCGCTTTCCCCAACTCACGCTGGGGAATACAAAGATTCGCTCTCCAAAGCAGATGACCAACAAGGACACCAGGCGCGGGGAGGATGCCTGTCTCGAGGAGACCCGCAGGCTATGAAATAATGACCAGGAACGTCTGCCACGTTCATCAACACACCCCCAGGGGACAGGAGATCTACAATTCCCACCTGCAAGGCAAGAATTCAGCCCGCGCTGCTTCCAGCTTTTATTTTCCATCCCAAAGCCCGCTCTCCTGCGTGGCCGACACGAAGCACTGGAGCGGGCGGGTGACAGGCACAGAGGAGACCTCCAGCTCCCTCAGGCTCCAGCCTCTAGAGAAGAAACCAAGGGGTTTTAGAATGCAGAAAGGTCACAAAAACAAGGGCCAGAGAAAAAGCTGCCTTCCCTCTCAGGGAGCCTCAAGGGCCTGGCTCAGTCCTGCTGTCCTCCTCGAGCCCACATCGTCCCTGGGCAGGGCAGGCAGGTCCAGGCTGGCAACCTTCGGTCTCCTGCTGCTGTCCTGACAGCCCTTCCCTGGGAAGAAAGCTGTTCCTAAACCCTTTTCCAGCTTTACAAGGCAAGTCTCTCTCACCCAGTGGCTATTTCGTGTTTCCTGGTTCCCCCCAGTGAAGGGCAACAGAGCTGAACGTTGGGGTCTCACTCACAGCAGGGACTTGAATCCACATCCCAGACCAGTGTGCGATGCTCTTGGCTACCTGCAATCAGGTGATTGCTCTTGTTCACGGGGATGAGGTCTTAAAGTGCTGGGTTTGACCTCAAAGCACCACTGCCCACTCTTCCTGGGGGCAGGAAAAACCCAGACACAAAAACCCAGACGTCAGCAGCGCACAGGGGTTGCGCATCGTGTGACTGATGAACCAAAGAGCCTCTTCCTCCCTGGACAGAAAAGGAAGAGAGATTAAAACCTCCCTGGTGGGCTCACAGGGTGTCTCACATCCCCTGCTCAATCCTGCACAGTCTTTTGGCTGTCACCCATGGGACACCCCCCCAAAATTTAACTCACCAAAACCTTGTCTGGCTGCACTTCACTGCTTTAAGCCAAAAAATCAGTATTTCCCAGCTGTCCATCCCCTTCCTTGGGCTAACCCGAGCCTCTGCCGCCTGGAATAAGCCACGGCAGGAGCAGACCTGTACACACAACCCACTGCTTCCACGCTCCTGCTTCGCCTTGATGAAGCCGTGCTCCAGGCAGCGAGCCCTGCTCACGGTGACACTTTCCATCCATCCCTGCATCCTGGCATGTCAGGCCGGTTGCCATGGCAATGGACCGTTTGGAAGAAGGAAGGTTTATTATCTGTTTCTCTATTGAATTAAACCTTGGATGAAATTTTTTGTTTTCTCCCCGCTGATGCAAAATGTCACGGATTTGCTTCTGACCCTGCTGAAGCTCCCTCTGTAGTTATAGATTATCCAGGCCAACTTTGAAATTGTATTTTCTGCCTCTGCTGAGGGAGTCTAACACACGCATCCAGTCAGGGCAGCGTCTGAATCCCCATTAACAACTCGCCTGAGCCCTGGGGTAAACCACAGGGAGCAGCATCCTGCAACAAAGCTCATCTGGACACTTCTCAAAAGCTCAAGAAACACGCAAACTGTTGTTAATTAAATGGTAATCAGCTGTCTCCTAGTAAAAAAACCTTTCCTACAGACCAGGGGTCCCCGAGATGAATCCTGGAAGGTGCAGGGTGCTTTCTGCTGAGCTCTGCCACGTGCTCCACCACGGTACAGAGAGGCTGGAGAGCTATGAGACACCCAGAACCGCGTGAATAAGGCCCTCAGGCTGAGTATCAGAAATGCAGAGCAGCAGGTTTATGAGTCAGTTCTAGGAATGTGAGAAAACTGGGTAGGAAACAGCTAAACAAATTGCAGATTTTTTTTTTTTTTTTTCATTTTTTTGAAAGCTCTCTGTGTTGCGGTGCCAAGGACCCTTCCTACGCAGGCCAATTCCCCTCTTTCCCCTCGCATCAAAAGCTCTTCAAAATTTGTTCCCATCACGCTTTCAGGCTGACGCACTCTCCGGCGCCTTCGCTGAAGCACAACGATGTGACTTGAGAAACACTCCAGCGTTTTTAACAGGTTTTTAAAAGTCAGTGGGGAAGTGGGAACATGGAGAAAACAGAGAGCTGCGGCATGGTACGGAAACAGGGGCGAGTTGGGCTCCTCTCCCCCGGGACAGGAGATTCCCAGAAACAGGCATTAGCCTGAAAAATCCCATTTCACTGCAGCCCAGGGAGCCTCGGCAGAGAGCCTTTCCAGGAAAAGCAGGGAGAGCATCATAAAATCCTCAGGTTTCATCCCCGTGGACTTTCCAAGCTGTTTGCAAAGGAGTCCCCTCGAGCGCAGGGAAAGGCAGCCCGGGCTCCCCTGGTTTGGGAAGGGTGGTGGTGTTTCTGCCCTCAGTCCCTCTCTCGCCAGCCCCGGGTGCTCGTGCCAGGGTTGGAGGGGGCTCGCAGCCTGGCCACGGCAATGCCAGGGCCGGCAGCGCGGGGATGAGGACAGGGAAGCAGCAGCAGCAGCTTGTTAAGCCGCAGCATCGTCAGGCGCTCTCCGCCCCTGCTCCACCAGCCCTGGCACACACGTGTGGTTCAGCTCCTGATCCCCTTCCTTCCGTCCCCCGGGATGACTCCATCCCTGTCCCTTCCAGCGCCGCCGGGATGAATCCCAGGGAACCACACCACAGGAATCTGCTCTTCGCTCCTCGGCGAGGCGAAGGCAGGTGCTCTAGCAGATGGCACCAACTCAGCTGAACATTAAAGATGTATCCCAGCATCAAAACCAAAGGAGTCTGAGCCCACGAGCCTCTCGGTTTGAAATACACCGTTTTGGACCATAATCAAGATGGGAAGTTATTTATGGACATGCTTTTTTTGGCCAGGAACCCGCCTCACACCAAACCCACCCCTAAGCCCACCTCACCTCTCTTAGTTAGCGAAGACATCCCGCTAAGGGACATCTAGAGACCTCAGTGGTCGGGACCTGTCATGCTCAGCCAGGTGACAAACATGTCCCGTCCCCCTCTGGGACCGCATTCAGATGGCGCCAGGCAGACAGCAGATGGGCACATCAGGCTGCGGCCGAACTGGGAATAGCATCCACATCACTGGTAATCACAAAATATAGCTGCAGAATTCAGACAGGCTGGGATGTCCCCCAGCGCACAGGGGATGGATTATAGTCCTAATTACACTCTAAGTCCAAGGGCAACAGAGGCAGCCAAGTTAAAATGCCTTTTGATCTGCGACACGTCTCCCGCGGCTCCTAAGGGGAGGGTTACAAGGACCAAGCTGTGGAGGAGTCAGCGCCCCGGTGGAAAGAGAAGGCGACCTCTGAAACCTCTCCTCTTGCAGCCACATTCGGCTCTGGGGCCATCCTGGGACGATCTCACCAACACAGGAATGAGCTGACGCTGTTTAAACTGTGGAAGTTTGCCTTTCGCAAGCTTCTGGGAGGGTCAGTCTGCACCCGAGGAGCCCACTGCCTCCATGGCCGGGAACGGGAATGGGTTGCCCAGGGTAGTCCTGGCTGCCCCATCCCTGGAGGGGTTCAAGGCCAGGCTGGATGGGGCTTTGAGCAACCTGCTCTGGTGGGAGGTGTCCCTGCCCGGGGCAGGGGGGTTAGAACTTCATGATCTTTAAGGTCCCTTCCAACTCTAACCATTCTATGATTCTATGAATTGCTGCCGCTGAACCTCTCCCCAGCACCCTCACTCCCACCAAAGAGCCCTGCCATACATCTCACGTGGCATACAGCTCCAGCACCTCACCCTCGCATGCTTCGGGTCTATGGGATGGCATCATGAGCGACGGGACAGGGACATCCCTGGCTGCGCAGCCCCATCACCGCAGAGAGTGAGGAGCCAGAGCCCGAGGGGCTGCACACCCTCGAGATGTCACCGTGCAGGTTTAGAAGGTCACTGTCCTCAGCATCGTTGTTCACCCTTGAAACACCCTTGTCAAGGGAACAAGAATCATCTCCTGCCTGAATTCTGCCAAGGCATCCATCTAAAACCCCTTCTTTGTCTCGCACCAAATGCAAAACACGCATTAAATCACACCCCCCCCGGTGTTTTATGACCCTGTTCTCACTCGAGAGGCAGCGCTGGGCTCCAGGCATTTAGATCCTTTCCCCCTTTAGCTCCATTCCCCCAGCCTTTAGCTCCCATGGCCATTCTCATCCGTTTTCTGCCTCTGCTACGCAGCAAAAGCGAGGGAGACTCGAGTTTATAATGCAAGTTTTATGAAGCATGGAGATAGGGCAGAACGATGGAAAGCTGGGGACGGGACGGGATTCGGAAGGCAGAGCTCTCCCTGCCAGTTTCCAGCCGGGAAATGGCTTTATGAGGCTGCAAATATATTTCTTCCACTTCTCACGGGAGGTCCTGAGAAGGGACAGATTTAATGCCGCCGCATTTCTACCCCGTATCGATCAGCTATTGGTGTTGTGGAGCAGCAGAGAGCTCCCATCAATTCGGCAGACACTCCCTGCTGCATTAAGCCCTGCCGACGGCCCTCAGAAGCCCTCAAAGAGCAATTGCTTTCTGTATTATTGCATTTTCAATAGGAGACTGATCTCTAAGAGGTTACATTTATTCCCGTCATCAAAAATTGCCAACTGGATGAACGACGGCCCCAGCAGTCACTTTGGAAACCATTCCCAAGCCGAGGCCATTAAGGAGATGGAGGTAGGAGCAGGAAAAGGCAGAGCTCAGCACCCGCCGTGCCACCAGCCAAACGCCGGTGTTTCAGAGGAAAGAAAAAGCTCCCCACTCCCCTGGGCCGCTCCACGAGCTGCTTCCAAACCAACACATCTCCAGAGCTGGAAGGGGCAGGAGGCGGCAGGGGAGGGTGCTCAAAGGAGGCAGGGGAGTCCTGGTGGACAATAGGATGACCACGAGCATTAAAAACCCGCCTGGACACGTTCCTGTGCAACCTGCTCTGGGTGGACCTGCTCTGGCAGGGGGTTGGACTGGATGATCTCCAGAGGTCCCTTCCAACCCCATGGGATTCTGTGACCTGGTGTCCAGCGGAATTCTGCCCTTGGATGCTGCAGTGCTGACGGGGCAGTGACGGAGCTTTGTTGTGAATCTGGGCTGTTGTCGTTCCTAAACAAAGCAGCTCTCAAAGCCAGGCCTGCGAGACGAAATGCCATCTTTCCCCCAGCTCTCATGTTTATGTATATTTGTGCTATACACTCCTATTATTCCACCTGTTTGATGATAATGGACGTTTGGGGGAGAGCAGCTGCTCAAGTGGCACACGGGGCGGATCAGAGCAGCAGGTGACATTTTTCACCGGGTTTATCTTCGGGAACAAGCTGGGCCTGCAATAAACTGGCCGCTCCTTCATTTGCTGGAGGACAAAGCTGCCATTATTCCGGGGCAGAAGAAAGCGAAACCCCAGGAGAGGAGCCGAGTGCGTGTGCGATATCCCTGTCTGACTGCGCGCAGGCATTAATGCAAGAACTCAAGGTCAAAGGCTACCCAGCTCTGAGAATCGGAGGCAGAAGGGGCCTCCAGGAGGAAGAATGGTTTATTTCTCTATCTCATGGAGTCATGTATCAATTATCCGTGGCGTCTAACAGCCTAGGATGGGAATAGATTTTTTTTTTTTTTCTCCTGCTCTTCAAGAGAGGTTTTTGCACGGACCGTTCCTTTGCCGGGCAGCGGATTTAAGCTCCGCACGGCTCTCGAGGCAGGAGGCTGAAAGCAGAGCCATCGTGTCGCCGATGAGAGGGGAAAACCCAAAGGGCAACAGCTTTCCTTTCAATCTCAGGTGGTCCTTCTGTCGCTCGTGAGGCAAATGGTGCTGATAATGTGAATTAGGGAAATCTGCTGTGCTCTGTTCTGGAGGGATTGCTGGGAAATTGAAGAAGAAATTACCGGTCCTCTGTGGCAGAGAATTGTGGCAGGGTTAAAAAAAAAAAAATAAAAATCAGATCAGCTCAAAATCAGAGGGATTTAAAACGCAATTGCATCAAGCTTTTATGATAAGAAACTGCCAGCTGCCTGTCTCTGCTGCAGTGTCATATCGCGACATGACCCGTCAGCCTCCTGACACCAGGCTGCTGCCCCTGGGAGCTCCTGGGGTGTCCAGTCTGTGGAGCAGAGCTGTGTCCTCCGGGGGGGATGCTCTGAAGTGATGCTCCTGCCACCTTCCTTGTGATAAATCTTGGCAAGACCCCGCTCACCTCAGTCTAACAAACCAGTGCTGAGGCAGAGTCCCTCCTCAGCAGGAGGGCAGAGCTCCAGGAGAACAGAAACAGCATCTCTGCTGAGCAGGGCGAGTGCTGAGCCTTCATCCTGGCCTCGGCTTCCGAGGGGAACCCCGTTGGCTGTTGTGCCAAGAGGCAGAGGGGAGGATCCCCGGGAATTACAAATGGATCTGGGCTTCAGCACGGGCTTCCCGCGGCACGGCTTGCACTTTCCTTCGCACCCGGGCAGGGCTCTGCTCACTCAGCTCGTTACCGGGCCAGCTTTCCCCCCGGCAGCAGTGCCTGCTGCCAACTCCTCCTCCAGCCAGAAATGGGGGGGCTAGGGAAAGCTGGCCCCGAGCAGGAGAGACTCCGAGGGATACCTTGCAATTCCCAGGGTTCTGGCCTCCCTGGGATAACAGGAGGCTGTTTCCACCTTCAGATCAATTGAAACCAGCTCCTTGTTTGGGGAGAAAAAAAGCATGTTCTGTTGTCTCATGGCCTCAGCAGTGAACTGATTACAGAGAGCAGTTGCTGTAGCATGAAAGAAATGCCTCGAGCAGCACCGAGCAGGTTTCTTTTCCTGTCTTTGCCATCACTGTGCGTGCTGCTTGCCTCAGTGGATGAAGGCATCACAGAATCACAAGGGGTTGGAAGGGACCTCTGGAGATCATCCCGTCCAACCCCCTGCCAAAGCAGGGCCACCCAGAGCAGGTCCCACAGGAACGTGTCCAGGTGGGTTGGAACGTCTCCAGAGGAGGAGATTCCACCACCTCCCGGGGCAGCCTCTGCCAGGGCTCTACCACCCTCACAGGTAAGAAGTTCCTCCTCATGTTTAGGTAGAACTTCTTACATTCAAGTTTGTGCCCATTTCCTCGTCCTGTCACTGGGCACCACTGAAAAAAGACCGGGCCCATCCTCCTGACACCCACCCTTTAAGTATTTATAGGTGTTGATCAGATCCCTCCTCAGTCTTCCCTTCTCCAGACTAAAAAGACCCAAGTCTCTCAGCCTCTCCTCGTAAGGGAGATGCTCCAGCCCCTCAGCATCTTTGTAGCCTCTGCTGTCCCCTCTCCAGCAGTTCCCTGTCCTTCTGGAACTGGGGAGCCCAGAACTGGTCCCAGTGCTCCAGATGGGGCCTCCACAGGGCAGAGCAGAAGGGCAGGATGACCTCCCTCCACCTGCTGGTCACACTCTTCCTGATGCCCCCCAGGATGCCATTGGCCTTCTTGGCCACAAGGGCACATTGCTGGCTCCTGGGCATCCTATTGTCCACCAGGACTCCCAGGTCTTTCTCCTCAGAGCTGCCCTCCAGCAAGGCAGCCCCCAACCTGTCCTGGTGCAGGGGGTTATTCCTCCCCAGGTGCAGCACCCTACACTTCCATTTATTGCAAGTACATCAGGTTCCTCTCTGAGGACCACCCGGCCCCAGGATCTAAAGCAGAACCCTCAGCAGTGACAGGGGTCAGGAGGGAAGAGCCGTGGCAGCGCGGCAAAGCTGCCCTGGACTTGGCTCCCGGAGGAGCCAAACGTACATCTGCACTTGGAGAAGCGGTGGGGCTCTGGCTGTGTCAGCTCTTACACAGCTACGGGGCGAGGGGAGGCAGAAAAGGGCAAGTGCTGTTTGCAATAGAGCTGCCCAGATCCGCCTCCCACCCCAGCCATCACCGCCAGCAGCAGAATTAATTTCAAGCCATTCCCAAGCAAAGGCCAACAGTTTAATTCTGCTGCCCTTTGGCAACCCTGCTTTGATTCCTCACTGAGGTCCTGAAATAGATGGAAGGCTTGGATTCAGCTTAGCAGCGCACAAACAGGAAAGCCGTGTGACAAATTACCTTTGCAGGCACACGAAGGATTCACCTGGGACGGTGTTATTACCCGGTAACCAGGAAGCAACCGCCGGTTACCCGCGTCACAGCTCGCTCTTTGCGAGCGATGCTTTCACCCTGCGACGGGAGCGCGGGGGAGACACCAGCTCTCTCCTTCCTCCCGGGCTCCGGCAGCAGCAGCAGCAGCATCCCGAGACCCGGCAGCAGCTCCCCGCAGCCCCTCCCGGGCTGTTTAAAATTTACTGTCACCATTAAGGGACACAGACGCAAATGTCACACGCAAGGCACCCTCGTAATGGATTTAAGGCAGGCTGGAGAGGAGTTAACCGAAACGCAGAGCATTCGTCTTGCTTTTAAGTAATTATCCTCGCAGGAAGAATACCACTACCTAAAGCAAGTCTGCGGTAATTTCTGTCACCTTCCTCCTGACCCCTTCTCCTATTTAAAATTTCTGGCTCGCTTTGCAGAGAGGAAAAACGAGAGCGGCTCATTAACGGAGGTACAAAGGATTAACTACGGCAGGTTGGGATGGAGCCCGCACGGCAATCAAAACAGGGCTTTGTAGTTAGCAGCGGGTTCCTGCTGTCTCAATTACGTTTGCGGAGCCCTCCCCGCGCCGCACAGCTCTGCTGTGGGGAGACTCTTCTTTGTGCCTTATTGGCTGCGCGCGGTGGCACTGGGAGAGCAGTTTCCTTGACAACATTTGCCTTTTTTTTTAATAGAATTTCTTCTTTTTCTTTTTTTTTCCCCTTGCCCCGCTCCATGGCTGCAAGACCAGGCCTAACTTTGAATCCCAGTTGCAAAGACACCATGAATACGAATTAGGGGTACAGGAAAAAGGAGCACCCCAAAAGCCCGTCCGTAAGGCGAGGTCCCCGTCCCACACAGCTTCCAGTGCCACCAGTGCAGGAGAAGCTTGAGGAACAGTTGGGAACAGAGTGATTATCATTGAGTTGTGCATTATACAGATCTCCCTCCAGATTTGTTTGGTGTTTTTTTTTTGAAAACATTTTGTTACTCCTCATTTTGTTTTCAGTGTTGAGGGAGGAGAGAAGGGAAGAAATCTATGGTTTGTACCCACCACTTGTACCCACCCCATCACCAGTTCTCCCAGCACAGGTCACACAGGGACAATACACTCCAGCTGATCCTCCAACAGACCCACCAGCCCCCTCCATGCCCATGGAATTCATCAGATCTGCATTTTTACCTCCCCCTGCACTTGATCTGGCAGCGGGAGACCCACTGACTCACTCACGGCCCTCAGGCAACAGAAATCAAAAAGCATGGCTCTCCCTGCCAGACGCTGAGAGGACGGGATGGAAGCGTTCTTGCAGGAACATATCGATCCCATCAGAGTTCTCAAAAAAGCAGGAGGCTCTGCCTGCGCTCCCAGGCAGCGGGGCTGAGCAGCAGCGATGTCAAAAAACTGCTGCTATTTTAACATTTGCCCCCTCCTTCCCCCAAACCCCTCTGCACCAGCCTGATGGGTTCTGCTGCCCTTTTCCTTAGGAAAATTTCTTATTTGAGTCCTAAAGCCGTTTATATATTGCACGCGAGAATGTCCTCTTCCCTTCCTTTAGTGTTGGAAATTGAAATTTGAAATTGAAATGGCAATAAATCACAAAGCAGCAGAGGAGCCAGCCCGCGCGCAGAATTATCTGCCGCAGAAGGCACCCTGCAGCACTAAGTCCAGTCAATCGGAATAACCAGCTCAGCAAGACCCTGCCACCCAGCACGATAACGATCCCGCAGCCCTCCGGATAACAACGAGGACAATAAAACCCAGAAACAAAACAGTAGCCCAGGAAGGTCACAAGCCCCACGCACACGGCCTTGCCAAAGACAACCCAAGGGCTTTCAGAATATTATTTCAGGCCGGGGTTCACGCTGTGCTCTCTCCGTTCTCCACAAAACACCGCAGATGGTGGTAGCCCCAGCCTCCCTGGGAGCAGGGGGCCCTTTCACAACATCCCACCCTCCGACCGCATCCCCTCGGGGTGCTTGGCAGTGAGAGAACTGTCTCAGCAGAGGGCTCCGGCCATCAGCATTCAGCCCTGCTTCCCAGCAGAGGAACCACAGAGGGTGTCCCACATCCCGGGAGCGGACCCTTGACTTTGCACAGCCCTAAAGGAGTCACATTATTACTCGGTGCTTCTGGTTTCCCTTCGCTGGACAGAGAAGAAGTGATTCCTTACCTGGTTCTTTTCCCCACCTGGAGCTCTTCTAATCCATCCACAGATTCGGATCAGGGACTTTCCCCCGCCGTTGGCTCCCCATGTCCCTCGTTTCTCTCCATCTAGAGTTAAGCCCTGTAAGAAAGGGCACAGACACCACCTCAAGCTCAGCCATCTCCTGCCCCAGCCACCCCCAAAACCAAGCAGCTTCTCCAGCAGCCTCTAAATCTCACCCACCGCTGTTTCTTCAAGAGGCAAGCTCCTCGCCAGCCACACCATGACCCCCACAAAGCCCTCGGGGGCTCGGTTACTGGGTTCCACACCCCCAAAATGAGGATCTCAGCAGTCCAAAGAGAAGTGCAAATGCCCAGGAAGGAGAGTTCCCATCCTGGGTGGTGCAACTGCACCAACCAACAACTTTGTCAGCCAGTTAACTGCGTGAAATAGCCTCATTTTCTCTTCGATGTCATCCCACCAGTCAGCAGTAGCAGGATCTAGACTTAAATGTATGGCAGGAAAAACAAACAAGATGTCACTTACGTCACTTCACTCATTGATGATGGCGATTTAAGTCCTGATGAAACAAGTTGTCAGAACAAGGGAAGCTCCTAAGATTTAGCTCCATGCCTTTGGGTTTGGTTTTTGCCCAACAGGGATACAAATATTTAACACAAGACTATCAGGGTAACGATGTCTACGCAGCCCTCGGGCAGCCTGAAGTGAAAGATGTTCCAGAGAAACCTGTGAAAAGCGTTACCTCTTGTGGGCCGTTGGGACTTAGTCACATAAATCTACCTCACAACAGGTTTGAGAGCAGCCCCAACATCTTACTTCACAGCTCTTTACTGACAAAAAGCTATTCTTCACCTCCCCAGAAAAACATCTACCTACACCCCTCCGCGGAGTTGATTTCCAAGCATTAAGACTAAGTTAAATGATTTATAATCTTTTAGTTAAAAGAACATACACTGTTCTAGAAGCTCAAACTGTGATTCCTGCAGTTTCCTTCCCCGTGCAGAGTCACTCCACTCCTCTTATCGTCAATTGCTCCAAAAGTAGCATCTTAAGTGATATAAACATGCATGTGATTAAGTGTTATCTCCAGTTAGAGCATCAGTATCTGAAGGTGCCTAGATGTTCATGAAAAAAAATTAACAAGAGAAACAAGTAACTCATATCATGCAGGAGTATCTCAGTTCCAGTGAAGCACACAGTATTTTTTCTACTGAGTAGCCTTTGATTAGCAAAACATTTCAGGGATTTTTAGGGACCTAACAGGAGGGTAACCAAAAAGGTAGAAAAACTTCAAAAAATAAACAAAGCAAGAGTTTGGTGTTAAAAAAAAAAAAAACCAAACCAAAACAAACAACAAAAGCTATACAAACACAAAGAGGAGAAGGAGCCTCCCAGTTACTGCTGCCAGTCCCCCAGTCAGTGGTTTATTATCTCATTGCCAACAGGGACTAAAAAATTTGTTCTAGTTACACTGGTGGGAAAAATCTGATAAATATTAGAAACACGACACCGATTTGCAAGTAACATATTTCTTTGATGGCAGCAAAGCAAAGCTGATTGCATTGTTATCTGTGAAGCCCAGAAAATAGCACCTTAGTATTATTTAAATAAATTACACAGCTGAAGGCAGCGGCATTCCACCAGCAAGGAAGGGGAACTGACTGGGATCCAGGACTCCAGAAACTCGCTCATTGTTCCCCAAAAACAATACTCCCATTCAGGCCCTGCCAGGTGGGACGGTGTCTAGTCTTGTCCAGGGCACAAGAGAAAGTTTTGCAAGAGAACTTTTGGAGAGTTCCTGGGAAAGTTCAGAGCCCTTGTTTAGTTTGGGGCTGGGGGGGGTGCTTTGTTTGTTTAAAGGTAAGTCTAGACTTTTATAAAATGGGTAATTTAAAAGTAAGAAAAACGTTCCTTTTTTTGCAGCGCTGCTCCAAGGTAGAACCTTTCCCACCAGCAAGTCCAAGCCATGAAGCACCCAGCGGTGATCAAGCATCCAAGGGGCACGGACAAACCCGTCCCAAGGCCTTTACAAATCCGAGCAAAAGAAGAGCATTTAAAGGTGAATGAGCTGCAATAAATTCATCAAGAGCCAGAGGGAAGACGTTTTACTGCAAGAACTTTATTGCACTATGTTCAAGTGCTGAACCGAGTGTTGTGTCTACTGGTCATCGGCCACAATCCCACTCCCTCCCGCTCGTGGCTACACGGGGTGACAGTCTGCACTTTTCACTCTTTTTCCTCAATTAAGGCTGCAGAGTCATAGTGTATGAAATTAGTACATTATAAAATCAGAGTCAAACTAGGGGGAAGAATGCAAAGTTATACATAGAGCACGTAAAAGTTTCTTTTTATTGTTCTTCAGAAGGGCTTGGGGTTTGGTTTTTAATTCAGCTCGACACCTTCCCCTCCAACCTGACTTCCACCATTTCTCAAATCGACTTTAGCTACCAGTATTTCGTTTTACTAAAAACATCAATTTTCATTCACAGAAACAGTTAGAACATTAGGCTTCTAGTTTGTCAGGGGAAACTAAAGGCCAGGATCAGGTAATTTCAGCATCATCTACCTTCCACCTGGACTCAAACGTTACCAGATCCGTTATTTCCCTAATGTAGGCATCGACATCACAAACACTTTCACGTCTCCTTTATCTATTAAAGAAATGAGAAACGTTACACATTTTAGAGGGAGGCAGGGACTCCGTACAGTGCTACAGCACGAGGCAGGGAACAGACCGGGTGTCGTGGAGTGCAGCGTTGCCTGTTGGCGTATCTGCAAAGTGAGGGGCTTGACAAGTACCATGATTTTGCTTAAATTTATAAATCCCTTCCAGGAATAAAATTCTAAAAGTCCGTTACTTCGGTTCTGAAAAGTTTGTGTGGTTTAAGCTGCAGACTGAAACCAGAAGTCCAGAACAGGAAGAAATCCTGCAAAGGCAGCTCGCATCGCCAGCAGCTGAGGTATCAGTAAAAGCCGGGGACCAGCCTACACCCGCCACAGGCACAGACCAACAACAGCCTTTGGTGCTCCACAGCCAAAGATCACAGGGGAAAATGACCCTAAACCTGTTTTCAAAGCCTTCAGTGGCTGAATATTACAGACATAACGTCAAGTTGAAAGCATGAGGTCACTACCAGGGCAGGGCACTAAGTTAAGATGTGTTTGGTAGAAGTAGCCTGGCTGAAACTGCTTATTAGAGGCTGGAAAATGAGTTGTCTTGATTAATTCGCTGACAACACCAGTGGCCCCACAAAGAGAACGTGTTGCCAGTCCACACTCCAAAAAATCAGTGTATTTATGGTCTGCTGATGGTGAATAGATGATAGGCGTGTTGGTGTGTAACTAGAGATTCACCCTCCAAAAGAGCCCAATAAAAAATAACAAGGCAATCGGTGGTTAAACTGGACTGTACACGAGGGTCAGGCTGGGAAAACACCCAGACTGGGCTTTTATTCATGGACCGCGTTTCTGTGCGTGACCATTCTGACCTCTCAGATGAGACAAATGAGACCTTCCTCCCAAATCCTGATTTACTGCCTTCAGCAAGGCAGAGAGCCTGGAGAGCAGCAAAAAGGCTTTTCTTCTTCCTTATGACAGATAAAATTAATTTTAGGTCCTCGTCTGCATTGCCCCTTTTCTCACCTAGGACACTTTTGAAAATCAGTCTTCTGTCGGGATAGATTTTTCTATCTGGCAACAGAGAGACAATGACCATTTCAGCCAAATTCTTTGGAAAAATAAGATTGTGACACACTCACACATAGAATAACCCACACGTGCATACACACACACACTCACACACTTAAAAGCACTACCTCCCATCAATCAGAAAAGGCCTTTAGCAGATTCACCAAGGATTTTAGGCAGTGAGTCTTTCCATAAAGCCCACCAGGAAGTTTTTTCACACCTGCAGAGCATGAACACCAGATGGACAAACACCACAGACATCACCAATTCTCTAGAATATGCCCGGGCTGGGCTTAAGGCCGTCAGGCTGCTCCCATACAGCAACAAAGGCTCCTCCACACCTCTGTCTGCCAGCTCCCAGCAAGGATTTTTTTTTTTAAAAAAAAAAAAAAAAAAAAAAAGGCAACTCCATTTACAAGAGTCCCACAGGAATTACTGTATCAGGCTCTAACTGTGGGGTGCTTTCCTCAAATCAAGAAAATAGTTTCTGCACAAGCCAATGCTCTGCTGGTTTTCCTTAGACATAAAATTTACTTTATTTCTTTTCTTAAAAAGTTAAAAATACAGAAGGTTCAGAAACTCATTTTCTCCTTGCAGATGTTCAAACTGCAGCTTAAGGAGAAAACAATCCTTCACTGAAATGTTTCTCTTAAAATTTTTTTTATTTTTATTTTGCTTTTTTTTCAATCATCACCACCATTAGGACAGAGGTTGAGAAGCACTGACTCCACCACTAATTTGATGACGTAGTTTCATTCCAGATTCACATTTCCAGGTGCCAAGAGTCCAGAAAACAGCCATGCTAACTTCTGCCTTCGTTTGAGATTTATTTTGGTTTTGTTTTTTTTTTATTGAACACAGCAGTGACCGTTGGCATCTTTGAAGCGTAATCGCATCTTAGGTCGGTATTTCTCAAGGTAAAGCAGCTGTTTGGAATTGAAAGCTCCCCTCCTTTTCCTAAAACAAAGAGAATGAAGGCTAGTATCAATGGGAGAAGTACTGCTTCAATCACCATACACATTCTAAGGCAGATTAGTTCTCCTTTCAAAGCTTTTTTTTTTTTTTTATGTATCAACAAAACAGGATTTTGGCTTGGTTCCGTATCCACTGCCACTTTGAGGAAGGCTAAACAGGAGCAGCACACGCAGCACACACATTGGCACCCACGTGCCAATATTAAAATCAAAATCCACTTGATTTATTTCAGTGTATTTTGCTTGGGCTGGGAGAGTTTATTTCCATCACCAGCAGCAGGCTGGTTTCCATCACTGAGCAACAGCAAGGTCACCCTTTCCTTGCAGATGTGTGTGCTATTTCTATGTTTGTATCTGAATGTCATGGTCTTACTTAGCTAATATAATAAGAGGTTCTCAGAAAAGAGCTTCTCCGTATAAAAGGTACTGTACCAGGAAGAGAAAAAAGGAATTTAAGAAAGGAAAAATTCAGAAAAATCTGTTGACAGCAACACAGGTTGCAAAGATAACTGAAGACCCTGGGAATCCATAAAAGGATGAATTGCTTTTTTGGCAAAGCTCATTCAACATAATCTTACCTGCTGGGCTTCATTTCAAGGTCTGATGTTATCACTGAACCAACAGAGCTCAGCAGTCTCATCCTTCACCAGTTTTTGTTATTTTCCAGCCAGGGAGGTTGCTGACATTCCCTGGGTGGGGAACGCACTCACCCACAGCACCTGCAGGAGTTGCTGGTGCTCGCCTACTGCTGTACAAATTCTGCCTGGGGGCCCAACCTCAATAGAATTTTATTTTTTTTTATATCTAGTTAGGAGCAATTAGTCCATGTTCAATTAATTAATAATTTTTTATAGCCCCAGCCTAGCCATTTTTTCTCCCAAGTTCAACATCTTTGGGTCTTAGGTCAATGGTTTAATATACAAGTCCAGATTTAAAGCCTCAGTGTTAAATGTCAAAATCATACCCGTTATCGTCAAGATATAACCTCTAGAAAACAAATCAGAAATTTACCAAACTCTGCTGAAGATGCATGATATTAAAATACAACAAAGTGAGAGATTTCTTGAGAATGGGGAAGAGTTTAACTTACTGCCTTATAAACTGAACTGCATCTTCATACTTCATTCCACATTCAATGAGAGCAAGTGCAACCAGTACAGGAGCCCTAAAGGAGAAATCAATATTTAAGGGAAGATCTAGAGAAACAATATATTGAACCTCTCAAAATACATCAAATTAATCTATAAACAGATAGCTTAAGTATTTTCTGTTTTTATCTACAGAAAGACATTTGCCTGCTGAGTACTTAATGTAAAATTTCTCTTAGTAGACAGCTCTGCTTCCAGCACACACACAAAAATAAAAATCAACAGCTCTTTAGCGTTTGGGTCACGAAACCATAATTCTAGATTTTTACGCTTCCTTATTTCACTATAACCTAATTTTCTGCTTTGCTAAAACAAGTGTGTAATACCTCCTGCATGCATTTTGCTTCTTATGACACTTCAGATTTAGCTGTACGTGAGACAGATCTATGAAGCAGTGAACAGATGACTTAGATTTTTTTTCTTTTTATTTATTTATATGCTGTATGTGGAACTGGGTGTTCCAGGGACAAGAAAGCAAAATTTTCTAATTCGGGCGCCACATTTTGGAAATTGGTTAAGTGTAAAGAGCTGGCTTTTCAAACAAGCGGAAATCACAGCACACACTGACTTTCTCCTGATGTTCACCCCATAAACACAGACCAGTGCACCAGGCACCTCTGAGGGTAGAGGAGGGAAGGACTAAGCCGGTGGTAGCAACTGGAAAAGCGGTATTCATGGCTAAACAAAACATTGTTCAGAAGAAACAACTCTCACTATCACTGCCACCTGCATAAACAGAATTATTCACTTTCCAAAGGAAACAATTTGAAATTTTAAAAGTCACTTTAACAACAACAACAAAAAGAAGCTGCCTTTTTACTATAATTGAAGTTCAATTCCCCGCTACAGGTAGACAGTTTTCCAGATTGAAGCAAAATCTGTAAAGCACTTGTTTTTCCCTCTGCCAGAAGCAGTTCTGAGAACAGCAGCAAAAAGGTCACACTGTAAGGAATGGACAGGAGTTGTGACATACAGAAGGTGGGAAGTTCTGGTACCCTTTGGCCTGGTGTTATGCAAGAAATGGGAGAGTTGAAAAATCCCTTCAGTTACACGTGGCCACCTTCCTAAAGTTGCTCCTCAGATAAAAATAGAGCAGAAACGGATAAACAAATGTAAATTGCCTTGGGTTTTTGGCTCTCGTGTCTTTAAATATTGCCCGTTTCTCCCTCTACCTCTTAATTTCCCCCATCTCTTCTTCTCCAGAGGTGGAAATTTAAGAGCTTGATGCACTCCAACTCTGTGCTTACTTGACTTCTGTAATCCACCTTTTTTGCCCACTTAAATATTAACAGTCCCCTGGTTATTGTAAGAATAAACAATTAAGCTCCATTTCCTTCTAGCCCATAGGATATAACGTTCAGAGCTGACAGTTGGGAATACAAATGTCGCATTTAGCTTTCCCCAATCAGTCGTCTCTTTATTTCATTTTGAAAGGAAGTTCTTCCCAAAGAAGGAACTTACATTTTGAGTGCTGAGAAGAGAAACATCAGTCTGCGAGGAAGCAAGAAATACAAACCTAACTCTTCTTACCACCAAAGTGAAGCCACTTTAGTGTAAGAAAGTAATTGAACCAGTTTTTCTAAATGCTTTATTTCCACACGCTTAATACTACATCAGTTAAAAAACAGGAGGAAATGAAAAAGAAACTCAACTGCACAGCCTTAGAAGTTGTACTATCCATGTATATTGCATTTGTCAAGAAGCACAAGAGATTTTACTGTTTTTGCAGAAAAATATAAACTTTGAAATTAATAGCATCTCTAATGACTCGTGTCGTTCACGCCTGAACAACCTCTCCAAGTTCTTCCTCTCATCCTCGATCAGAGTTAAGAAATTACTGGAGATTTTTAAGCAGCAATAAGTCTCTCTTGCTTTAATGACATAACTTGATGATGACATAAACTTGATGATGCTGCTTTAAAGTGTTATTTGGGAGAAAAATAGAGGAATCGGCATGTACTTAACACCTTCCATGACCTGCCTCCCAAACAAACTGACATTAAGTGAAGTATAAAAAGCAGAGAGCAGAACACCAACCTTCCCAACCCTGCAACACAGTGAACAGCGACACAGCATCCAGGCTCTTCACGAAATTTGGTTTTCAACAGGTTTAGCCAGTCATCAACTATCTGATTCGGGGGTGGTGCTCCGTCATCAAATGGCCAGTCCTTCGAAGGGAAAAAACCAAAAAAAACACAAAAAAAAGGACATTAGCTACATGGATTTCAACTCATAACCAACAGCAAGGTCACCAGAACTGGGAGAAGCAAAATATTCCATTCAGCAAGATGTGTGTATCACACAAACGCACAAACAGTTCTGTATTTTTCTGGTTGTATAGAAGTTTGAAAGTCAATATCGTAATGCAACACTAAGTGTTTAACAATCATTTCATTGCACTTTTCAATAAAATTTCAATAAAACTCTACACTAACTCCTTTGTAGTATAGAATTTTTAGAAAAATAGCTGCCCTTGAAATCTCATTTTATTAAAAATACATAAAAATCAATACACATTTCAAATACACACTTGAAAGATGAGAACTCTGTAGACTTTTGCCTGTAGTTGTGTCAACCTTTTAAAATACTATCTGTACTGCAGGCTCTGTACAGAGGAGAAGCTACTTCATAACAATCCTAGGGGGTCAGCAGAGGAAAAGCTACTTCATAACAACTAAAATGGATCAGCTTGTCCAGCTGCCATGAATCCAATAAGTAAGACAGCTAAAATTAGCTGAGTATTTTCAAGTCAAAAAACCCACATTCACAAAAAAAAATAAAACAGAAAAGCCCTTACACAAAGGCAAAGTCAACAACTAAGCAGCATTTACAATTACATTTCTGGCTTATTAAAGGGGAAGCCAACATTTCGACTACTTGGGCCGCATTTAATATCATCAACGTGGCCATCAATCAAAATTACATGTCAGAAGCTTCCCATTTCCCTGAGGTCACAGCTGGAACTCGTGCGAAGCAGAGTACTACACGCCCTGCATTTCAGGAGCAAGCACAACATCACATGCTTTATAATCTTCTCAAGACACGGGGAGCGCTGTAGAAAGAGCACTCCTAGATGCAAGGGGGGAAAAAAACACCAACCTAATACTTAGTAGTTATTTAGCACTTTTCATTAGATGACTGCAATGCATTTTACAAGTGAGACTCACAGCCAGAGTTTCATATTATTCAACAACCTCTCCAAATGGTGGGGAAATTGCTTTGAAAGGAGTTCTCTTCTCCCCTCATTGGCCAGAAACAAGTCTTTCATGTAGTATCTTGAGAACAGGTTAATACCAAGTAATACTCTCTGAAGCTTGAAAGAAGCAGGCAGAAACTCTGAACAAGTACAACCACCAGACTTTTCATTTTGAAATGCATTTATTGCTACCCTGACGCTTCCTGAATAGCAAGTACAGCTTCGCACAGACCTCAGCCCAAGAGCACCTTAGAAACGTGTTAGCGCTTACAAAAAGCTGCAAGGTGGAAAAACCTGTGGCTCGGAACTACAAAACCAAAAAGCTTTAAATTACTGAAATAACTTTATATGTGATTAACTCAGAAAGATACACAAAATCTGAAGAGTGCTGAGAACTCTTTTTAAAGCAAACGGGAAATTAAAAATCTGGGACAACAAAGCAAAATAAAAGTCTATAGAAACAAGATCATAAAGTAAAACTTGCTCTTTCTAATAAAAGGCTTTTATGAGGTTTTCCACTCATCACACACTGCCAGCTATATTATTTTAGGCCTAGTGTCATCTACTGTCCCAGGAAGAGATGAGCTGCCAAGAGAAAAGGCTTTATCCACTGCAAGATGCTTTCTTTTGAAACTGCCTTGCAAAGAACAGGATTTGCATGTCGGTTCTGTGTCCTAGTTTTAGGTAAAATTAAATCCTTTCCTTCAGAGAAGACACAGAAGCTCGCTACGTTGCTTTAGCTCACATGTTCACCATCACGTCCACACAACTCTAGTGCTGGCCTGAATGAATCACAACCTTCGTTTCCCCACAGATCACCCCCTTCCTGGGAACGGTACACCAACATTAAATTAGCACTGATAAAACACTGCTGCAGAGGACACTGCCCAGAATGAGGAACAGGAATAATTCTGGGACTGGAGGAGTAATTGCAGCCAAGTTTTGCAGGTTTTTTCCTGATGATGAGTTCTGCCAGCAACATCTCCGAATTCCCACTGGACCGGATAGAAAACAAATTGCTAAGCTCCATGACCAAACCAGTCATTAATACCCAGGATGATGCACTGAGACTGCACAAACAGAAAATACAGCTCTTTTCTGCCACCCTGCAGTAGCTGAGAAGGGCGATGGGCGAGAAAGGGTTATTCTTATTTATCCTTTATCTGGAGCAGCCTTGCTCAGCAGAACAGCTCCGGGTTTGTCAGTCAGCAAGGACTGCAGGACTGGCAGTGCAGAACTGAGATGACCAAGAAGCAGTGACAGCACTTTAAAGTGACAAAGGACCCTTTCTTCAAAACCCGTGTGCCACTCGCACTGAAGTTACAGCAGCAGAACACTCCCAGAACCGCCTGCATCTGCGTAGGATGGGACCACAGGCACCAGTGCGGGACTTTCCCCCCCTCAGTATCAAGAGTCAAGGGAGATGCAATAAATTCAGATGGCCATGAAGTCTCATCTCGTTGGCACTCCCAACTGGCCACCAGCACTGAGGCGGTGGCCATCCTGATGGGAAAGTCTGAACCAGGGATGAACAGTAAACGAAGGACTGATGGAAGGAGAATAGTGACACGTGTCTTAGAACCTGAAGATGAACAAAACTGCTGTAGCCTCCTTGGTTGCCAGCCAGCGCAAAAACACATCCAGAAAAAAAAAACCTGCCAGTTTTTCCGATGTAGCATTTGTGTGTTACAAGACCTTACACACAAACATAACTGTAAGAACTGCAGAAGCCCACAGAAACTAAATCCATCCCCACCTCCTGTCTCCTGGATTTAATCTCTGTTGATAAACACGCGCATGCGATAGTACTACTTCAAACATGGAACATCTAATTCTCTACTTTCGCACTATGCCATCTGCCAAAGCTGCTCTCGAGCTGCCACATTCTACCCATCTTCCCAGTACACGATCCCGTACCACGGCATGAGAGCAGGCTTTGCTAAAACGCTCTCATTTTCAAGGGTTTCACTACGCTTTTGACCTCAACAGTTTTAAAATAGACACTAATCTCTCTCAGGCTGTGTTTTTAATCTTAATGTTATTTTTGCAAGCAAATATTAGCTTTAAATAGTGATGTGTTATTTTCTCAGCCAGATGGTAATTCAATACCGTTTCTGAACGGCAACAGGACTCTGCTTTGAAAAAGCACGTATTCAGAGGAAGGAAAAGCTCTACAGGAGGTGGTCGTGCCGGTGACTGGTTAAGCTTATCTCAAATAGCAAAGCACTACTGCAATACAGTAAATTACTAGGACAACCTCATGACTGGGATCATCAGGATCAGCGATGACATTAGCAGCAAACCTTCCCTGTCACCTCCTGTTTTCTGTAACCCTTAACAGATGCCTGGTGGATTTATGCTCTCTCCCGTCACCTTCTGCAGCAGCGCAGTACTCAGAAGAGCTGGTACATACCAAACGCGGAGAGGCTCGTTAGCGGAGGCAAATGTGTACAGACATAAAACTCTCTCACACATCTGTTACTCAAAGTGAAAGGCTCTCCAACAGAACGGTGCTTAGCAGAGCTGGTGGAAACACCATTTCCAGTTTTCAGAAAAGCTTCCTCAAAAAACTGCTTTCAGTTCAAACCTACCTACCACCAAGTTTTTGAAGTTTCTTGAGAACCAAAATCCCCAAACCACTTCGGAAGCACAGAGAACTCCCTGGGTCCCACAGAGGCCCCGGCCACAGGCTGAAGAAGGTGGATTTTGCTCACAGCTGCAGGACCCAAGGTCAGGCAGCCTCACAGGGCAGCCACCCTGGCAGAGCTGGGCACCTGCAAAACTCTCCCAAGTCTTCTAGGAAGAACTCAGATCTGGGCTCTGGCACAAGAACACAGAAATACTCTAAGCCCCAGCTAAAACTCAGAGCTCTGAGGGCTTCCACACCAGAAGTTTAATCCTTCTAGTCTCTGGCAACCCTTGGAGTATTGCAGATTAGAGGTTTCACAGCAGCGTGCCCCAAAATACTGTGATGCTAAAATCCAAGACAGCTCTAGAGCAAACAAAAATGCTATTCCGGAGGGCAGCCCTGGGAGCACAAAAACACTGCTCCAGAACGCAGCCCCGGGAGCACTGGTAGCCCTGTAGTGACTGATTTTTCCAGCAACACTGAGGCACACGTGGCTGCCTGGAACTGGAGTAAATGCTTACTGGGGCCAGGAGCCAAGAAACCTGATTGACCTGTACGTGGAGTTTTCACAGGTACGTCAGGATACAGGTTTTTCTCCTAATGGAAAACTGCAGAAGCTCTCCTCTGACTGAGCCATAAAAATGAAGAGGCAATAGAAGACTGACTACCTGCAACAAGAAGGTAAGATGCAATTTCTGGCCTCAAAACAGCACATTACTCACTCCAGTAAAATAAACTGATTATATCTGACACACTATAATAATTCAGAAGTATTGCCTGGAAAAATACCGCCTGCAAGCTTAGTATGAGCACACACCTATTAAAAAAACCTCCCCTAAAACACCAAGCAATGCTAGACGATATAGTCAGACAGTCATTGCATAATGCTAACTCTGAGTCGCAGCTCAGGAATTCCACCTGCCGAAGGGAGAAGCCACCAGCAGCCGGGCTCCAGTCACAGGGGAGCAGTGACGAGGCCATCGATCCATACCCTGCTACAGCCAGTCCATGGAAGCCTGCACCAACACTTCAGCTACAGTCTCAAAAGATGGAGCTTTTTGAAAGAGAGGGAGAGAGAAGAGAGTTTTATCTGCAGCCTGAGAAGATCAATGGCAAAACCAAGAAGTGCCGCATCTAGAGAAAAGGACCAAACCAAGTTCCATGAAAGACAAGGCTGAACATTGGATTAGTATCGAACCGGTCACTAAAAGGCAATCAAAATATCTCAACAAATCCAGAAATCCGGGAATAGACATTTCTGCTGCAACTAAAGGGCTCAGGTGATAGTAATGAATCAGCAAGTACCTTTCAGAAAGTACAGAGAGTTTCTCAAAACCAGCTTTATCTGATGCAGGGGATCACGTTGCTTTTGGCCAACCTGAAACAGCCATGAACTCTTGCCCAAAGCACAAAGCCCATGCCCACCACTCCCGGACAAGTGATTTTTTCATTTTTAGACAGTTTTAAAGGCAACTCACTAGAACCTGGATTCCTTCTTTTTCGATAGGAGCTTTATCATAAGTGGCATCGCAAACTCGCACCAAGGTTCTCACTCCGTACTTCTTCAGCTCCTTTAAGAGAAAGGAAAAACACATGAGCACAATGACAGCATGAAGAATTAAAGAACTTTCTCATCAGCTACAGAACTAAACGTTTTACACGGGGTCAGCGGTACCGTGACTATTGCACAGCTCCAAGGTGACGACACAAGGAAGGAGCAAGGGCCAACACAGAAAGCAGGGTTTATGGCCTATATTAGGACAAGGGTTACACGTGACAAGAATAAATGTGAAACAGCTTTGAATTCTTCCTCTCTAGGGAAATGTCAAGGTGGAAAAAAATTGCATGTATCAGAGCAAAATTAAAATAGCTGCTTATATTCTCCATGCAGCTTCTTCTTCTCTTTAAATAGAAGCCTGGAACTGTTTGCTTGAGCCAGTGTTGACATTTTGAGGCAGGGAGGAACAGAACACACACACCACCATACTCCAGCTTCCTTGTAATGCACTATAAGTAGCACATTGTGCTAGATAAATAATCAGAAGATCAAACAAAAGCAGTTCCAGTTCACTTTGAAGGTTCATACAGCAAGCAGAATTTCCTCTCATGGTTGGACAAAATCACTATAACTTCAAACAATTAGCAATAATATATACTCCTGGAAAAGGAAGACAATCCACAACAACGGAGAAAAAAAAAATATATTTATAGAGACAAAAAGAACATGGCTTTCAGACAAGATTAACCACTAATATCGAAGAGATTCATGGTGAAGAGCACACTGCTGAATGATGGAAGTCTGTTAATAGCCCCAAGTCAGACATCAGTATCAGATGACAGGATCTCTTAGGAATGGAAAAGACCTGCACATGCACGATAAAAAGTCCTCTAGATATAAGGGCACAAAGATAGAGCAGGTTTGGAGCAAACCAGAATACAGAAATACAGTGTACTAAAACTTCTCTAATGATACCATCTGCTACTTTTTCAGAAAACTGAATATTAAACTTGGCAGCATTTAAGATGTTATTGTAACAGTAATGGTCTGAGCCACTGCACATCGTAACTGGCTCATCTCATAGTTCAATCCAGGCAGACGTCATTTTTCATGGATAAATTCCGGCACCTGAAATCTCTGACAATTCTGGGATTGATAAGGCAGTTTGAGAACACACCCTGTAAGCCAAACCATCAGTTTAAGTATTGCACTTAATCCTACTCTAAGTGAGAAGAAAGGTCAGAAACCAGTTACATTTCTATTAACTACTTCTTTTAAAGCCAGATGATGAGCAATAGATCAATATATTAGAAGCGCTGAATTATTCAATGAAAAATAACATTTAGCATCGCAGAACGTGCTGTCCTGCAGAAACCAGGCCCAGAACGATGGCAAGGGTGTGTGTTTGTGTTCTAAAATGGAAGCTCATCCAGCCTCTCACAATGAAAGAAATGCAGGACTTTGGAAAGTAATCGGTGGATTCTCTTCTCATGCTGTCAAGAGAATATAATCAATATATTAACAATAAAATGCATTAAATTTCAAGTAACATACATTGAGAAACAGGTGTGAAGAATGACTCTTTGGTGCTTCTGCAGAAACTATGACCAAAAAAGGAAGGAAGGATGACCCTTCGTGTGAGTGCCTTACCTCGATGAACTTGCTGAGGGTTGCATTGGTTGGGTTGTGAGTGATCAGGAAACGCATGTTCTCGTAAGTAATTTCCACTGGGGCTGGACGGTTCATAATGGCAAAAAAAAAATGTGTATGGGGCCAAAAAAAAATTAAAAAAAAAAGAAAAAGAAAATCAATAACCTTGGAAACGTTTCACAGCAGAACACATTAAAAAGACCACTAAAATGCCTGGGATTGATCAGAGCTTGCTTTGACGTGTTTGTTCCTTAAAGAATTCGCTTCTAGAAAAGCAGGTTTGCTTCAGAATCCACTTGAATTCAACTTCGGCCTCAATTACTGCAGCTGGTATCCTTCAGACTCCACAAATTCTGACTACATGCAAGACTAGGCAGCCTGTTCTACATTTAGGCACTGGTGAGGCAAAAAAGTAAGGGCAGATTTTCTCTCCACTTTGTTTTCTTGATGCTTAGTTTTGCTAGAGTCAGTAAGAGGAATATGCTTCCAATGGGCAGAAGATATCCCATATATTTGAGTGTGTTCGCTGTGTCTGGAGTCTTCAAGGCAAAGTAATTATGGCACGTAGAACCCCCTGCTCTCAGCTCACTTGTCAGCCAGGATGCTGTGCTGGGCCTGGCAGAAGTCTGCCCTCACGCTCAGAATCGCCATAAATGTGCGACGTATATTCCAACGGAACACCTACAGAGAAGAAAAGTACCAGGTAAGAGGATTTGTTGCTTCTACTTCCAGAAACACCAAATATTGACCCTGCCAGAGACTAAAGATGATTACGTTTAAAAAACCATCAAACTAAACTCAATCTTTACTGGAGTCCCGAATATTATAATCCCAAATATTGTCATCCCAAATATTCTAATCCCGAATATTCTTTCGGCACCGAGTATGCTCTAGCCCAGGGCCACAGGATTTCTCATAACTGCTTGTTCCGGGCAGGCAGGCACCGGAACCGAGAACAAGGAAACCTTTCTGTGCTCTCTGCGGCCCCTCCCTCCCAACCAGGTGCCCTAAAAGAGAAGAAAAATAGCACAAAGCCAAGTACATGCTTGAAAGTGGCTGTAGGTACAGTCATACCTGCTTGGCTTAAGCCCAAATATGTAAAAAACAGTGTTGGCATGGCTTTATTTTCTGAAGAAAGTAAGCAATACAAGCAGAAATAAGAGCAGAAGTGCCATATATTTGAGCTTCTGCTAGCAGATAAATTTCACTAACATTGTTCTATCACCAAACTCCCAACAGCAGCAATGAGATATCCTCCAGAAATTAGTCATTTCAAAAGCAACCAACTGGTCATTTAGCAGTAATAACTTCTAGTTATTCTCAGCCTTATCTGTGTTTACAGACTAGGGCATTAAGACGGTGGCAGCTTCCAGTCCTACACACGGGATTCAAAATAGAGACGTTTTAGCAACAAGAATAAAAGATGGAAAATGTAATCCTGCCACGAAGTTTCGGGGGATGAAAATGGAGCTAACCTAAAGTAACGCAACTCATCTAAGGTTGAAATACTAATAAGCAACATGGCTTTTCCCTACGTTTCAAAAGCACGAAGCCAAAGAATCATAACCAACACTTCTTTTTTAAGGAAAAAGTTTTAAATCAGTTGAATGAAATCCAAACTAGCAGCCAGAAGTCACAAACCTGCAACTCAAGCGGAAAGGTCAGCGTGGCACACTCGAGTGAATACAATTAGGGAAAAAACACGCATGGAAGTTCACACCCCAAACTTCTGGTGCCCTCAACATTTTAATGAGATCCTCACTTTAAAATAGTCAAATTAACTACTACAAAATTACCTTTTTCACTGACATGAAGTCAAAAATCACCCAAAGAACGGCAATTATATCCTTAAAGAACAGCTTTCAATGCCAAAAAAATACATTAATTAGGTTGACAGAGGCAAGAACAAAGATGTTTTCAATAACCTCCCCCGACCTTATCACAGTTCTTACTCTGAGTGACTGAAATACAAATTTCAAAAATGAATCCTGTAATATTTTATCAGTGTAATGACTGCAGGATTAAGTCTCACCCCAGATGGAAGAGTCCCATCTAAACACATCATACTCAAGTCCTTATACTTGTCAATTCTTGCACGTTTGTCACAACTCTCATATACACTACCCAATCTCAAAGCCAAGGATTTATTAAGATGAATTACAGTCTGATATATCTGTGATGTACCAGGAACAGAATAACCAAAGTTTCAGCATCCACATGTGTACAACACCTGTAAAACTTGATGCAAGAAAGTCTTTTTCCAGGCAAATAATGGCCTGGTTTTCCCCCATTTGAACATACACTCCCGTCACCCAACATGTCCTGCAGACCCACATTACGGGGACAGTTTCAAAACTAACTTTTTAGGACCTACCAAGGTCATTTAAATAAAAACAGTGGTCAACAGATCTTGGCATAGGAGATCAAAACTTGGATCCAGAGTAGCAGAGGCTTACAGCATTACAAAGTACACTGTTGCAAAGGCAAGAGCTATTGTGTCATATTTAAACAAATCCTTTAAACGTTTTTCTTTGCAGCACCAATAATTTGGTTGGAAGTGCCTCATCCAGTGCTATTTGCACTATGAGTTGTATCAGATCAGGTCATTATGGTTACACTTCTCCTCCCTCAAGCAAATCAAAGAGGGAATTTCAACCCAATTATGTTAAAAGTCTTTTGTAAAAACTATTTACCAAGTCATTATGAAAGGACATGCGAAGATGACATGTTCCAGTGAATTAAGTATGGCAGGGGAGTCACCAACTCAAGTCCTGCTCTCAGATCTGCAGCCGCTCGTGGTCTGACCTTGACCAAGCCACTTTCAGCAGCTCAACTCATCTGCAGAACAGGAATGACACCATCCTACCTTCCCCAAAGGAATATTACTGAAGCATTTAATTAGCTTGTAGCTAAGGAGTGATTAAAAATGTAAAGCACTGTATTTAAGTCTGAAAAATTATTTCCAGAAGGATAAGAAGTTTATGTAGCACGCAATCCTATTTTTAAAAGTTTGGTTACTGACACGTATGTCCCCTCCTCCTATGACTTTCAACTGCTAACTCTTAATTTAAAGTTTAAAAAACCACAGGCTTCCAAGTAAGAAAATAAAAAACAGGATAAACCCTGTTGTCCACAACTTCTGATCTCCCCAAATAACTACTTTAAAATTTCTTCCTCCCTGTGTTAGCAAGAAAGTTTGCATTTCAAAATCCCAAGAGAACAGAGTGCTATCAAACTGACAACGATAAATCGTAGCCAGGTCTATGCACAACATAAAACAAGAAACCATTTTTTCAGCCAATTAACCTTCAACTTTTTATACTTAGAAGGTGAGATAGCACATGGAGAGGGACCAAAAAATTACTACATGCTTTATGTGGCTGGCCTCTGAAGGGGAACAGCAGTATCCAACACGTCAACGCTAGGAATGAGGTGCAAGAGCTCCATCAGGAACCAGGGGAGGAGAAAAAGCAGAGACAGAAGAACAAACGAGCCAAGCTACAGCCACTCGAGCATCTGAAAAGAACTAGATATGCCTGGGAGTCAGTTCCTGATGGTGTTTAACTTAATTATCAGGGAATAATCATCAATCAAGATGCCTTATCTCCACAACCAAGTTTAGTGAGCTGTGACAGTCTCTGCAGTACAGACAGGACTAATTTAAGTTATAACTAACAGCAGCAGGAGCTCCTCACCTCTCACACTCACACAGCCAGACAGGCCCAGAGCTTGATAAAGCCTAATGAGGCCAATTTGAGAAGAATGTCTTTCTAAATGCCATGAACGTGCAAGAATATGCTTAAAATGTAAGCAAGGGGCAGTCCTATTAACTAGCACAAATAAATCAAGGTGATTAACTAATTAAGAGAGAACAGTTAAATGAATTCCTGACTTGCCAGAAACTTCAAATCGCCTTAAATACAAACCTAACAACACACCTACAATACCCACCTCCAGTGGCTGCCTCGTCTATCATTGCATTGACTCCTAAATTAGATACTTCAATAGGGAAGTCACATGCCAAGTTCAGGGAGACAGGGCTAATGAAAAACAAGTAATAACATCGTAAGGAATTCCTAGTTCCACCGTCTCCTTCAAAACACACCGGTAAAAGTGCTGCTGTAGCTACAGGGAGACGGGGGAAACAGCTTGTAACAGCTGCAGCTTCCAGAGATTGCAAAACACGGATACCTTTGGAAAGGTCACCTGGATCACCTTTCAAAATAAGCCAGCACACAGGATGCAGAGCAAAGCCCGCTAATTTGTCGGTCAGTATTAAAAGAATACTTCAATGTTTCGAAGACCAGCGTTTTGAAACCATCTCAACTCATTTTGTTGCTGTAAGTGGGAATCCACGTTCGATGTTAGCAAAGTCAGGTCACGAGCTGCTGAATTTTCCCTCTTCTATAAAACCTCGTTCTTGCGGTTTCCACTTACACACGTACACGTGGAGCCGGCACCTTGGCGCGCTGTTGGGACACAACCTGATCCCATAAAAATTGCCATCCTGATACAGTGCTGCAGCCCAGCCAGGCTCCTCCTGACTCTCTGACTACATTACACTTCCCTTCACCTCATGAAGTGACCCACGCTCCATCCATGCACCATCAAAACCTCCTGCTGCTTCTGAAGCACAAAGCGCTTTTCAAGTGACAGAATTCACCGAGACCTCCAAAATGAGCCTTAAAAGAGTGGAAACACTCATTAGCAAGAACAAGAGCAACAGTCTTTACTAAACTATATTCTCCCAGTGTACAGAGAAAAGAAACTCTGGAACTAACATTCTTGGAAAAAAATTCTTGAGCGCTGTCTGAAAGCAGCTTGCTCAGAACGACACGTGCCTAGAGAGGGGTGAGGTCAAAAATTTTACTGTTCCACCCTATCCACCCCCGCGGCAGAGCTCCCTCCCAGCCCGCTGACAAGTTCTGCGGGTGACTCATTCGTTTCCTTTTGCACTAACCCAGTCGCTCCGCGTCCCAGGCCGTAAAAGCCACGGCAGCAGATAGAGATCTGCCTTCGCAAGAGAGAGAGAAAAAAAAAGTCCAGATTAAAAAAGTCTCGACTTAAAAGTGACACATCAGGAAACAGTAAGAATTGTCAGATGTACCATGCAAGATAACTCAGCGAGAGAACAATCCTGCAGCAGAACTCAAAAGTGAGCATTGTGCGGAAAAAGTGGAGCTGCCATCCCTAAATCTGGGTGAGGTCAAACTGCTGTGTCCAACAGAGGCAGCGATGCACAGAGATCATCATGCTGGCGAGCACGGTTCTGGGAAGCGATTACAGACTGCATTAGCTCTTTCTGAAAGAATTGATAGGCGTGCATGCTTCAGATCTTTTCTTTCCTATGAAATACAACCTGCTTCACAGTTAAAAATGCTAAAATGCTGTTATGACACAGGATTTTTGAACATCTTCCCCACCCACCACTTAGTTTTTAAAATCCCTTCAGAGGCCACATTTGAATGTTATTTACATACCATGTCCAAAAAGTTTAAAGTTACTAAAAGTGTTTGAAGTCAAAACCAAAAGGCCCTGCTATGAAGAAGAAATTTAAGGTATTATCCTGTTTAAGTAAACTCCAAAGTTTCTTCAGCCAACAGTTCATGAGTATGTGACACTAACAACTCATTCCTAAAAAATCAGAATGCTGAGTAGTCTGAGCTGTATGAACTGCTGGGTTTTGAAAACCCAGTCCTGCTACATCATCAGCTTCCCCAGCAACTCAGACTAAATAATCTCACAATTTAAGATGAAGTATCAAAAAAAAAAAAAAAAAACCAAACCCAAAAAACCCCACCAAAAAACCATTAATAAGTCAAGCAAGACTTAAAAGCAATTTCAAACCACGCAGGAACAGGGATATTATTCTATGAAGTTACAGAGTTGAATTACTTGCATCTTAGTCATCTCGCTTATTTGAATTCGCTGTATACCTCTGCCGGAAAAATGACTTGGTGGAGAATTGGCTCCATTTCCATGCTCCTGTGGCAGTTAAATTCAGTCTGAAAACTGAAACTGAAGCTTACTGATAAATTTCACTGCAGGTCCACAGAGTCTCAATTGTTAAAATCCACAGTCCATTATTTCGGGCAGAGCTAGACTTTCAGCATAAGAGACCAAAAAGAACTTAACTTTTTAGTACAGGACAGAGAGAAAAAAGGGGCAACAAAAAAGTACACGTAACAGTGACCTAAATAGAGACAGCAAGCCAGCGTCTCAAGTGTTAGAATGGTAAAAAGGATCAAGAGATTTAAGACTCTTTACCCCTTCCCAATTAAAAAAATGAGCCGTGAGATGATACCGAAGTCAACAGTCACTATAAAGGTATTTTATACTCTCTTATGATACGCATCAGCCAGATACTGGCCTAAATATGCGGCAGCCTGATCTAGCACTGCAGTTCACACGCATCAAGAAGAGCAACTTCTACCCCAGATTCCCAAGTCATTAGGTCTATTTTTCAATGTTTAGACAGAGCTGTTTTAAATCTCCAACTCTTTAAGAGGCAAATAAGCTGTCACACCTAATCCAGATACAACAGACAACACAGAGCTCCTCTCTGTTCGTTCAGCAATGGTACGTTACTGACAACATGCTTGCTCCTCCAGAGATATTATCAAAATACACAACCTACACCATTTACAATAATTATCTGCTTGCGCTACAATATCTCAGGAGCCACGTTTTCAGCTGTGGATCTTCTTCCTTAAAGTAAGGCCGGAAAAGTGCCTTTCCACGAGCCATGTGTCACCCGGCTCTCCCTCCCAGGCCTCCCAACAGTTAACCAACACAGCATTCCACCGCCCGCGGGGCAAAGTCCAGCAGCAGGAGCGAGGAAACCACAGTTCAGCTCCGCTCTGATAGAGGAAGAGCATTTAAGTACTCCTGTGAGGATGGTGGATATTTGCAGGTAATTAAACCTGAAGTCAATCACCTGTGTTTGAGACACATAGGAAAGAACATCACAATTAGGCCCTTCGTAAGAAGACCGACATTCCTGCCTGGTACATCCATACATACACAGATCCTTACTCCTACCTTAACTCCAACCATCTTTTCTTTCCAACAGTTGAGTTCATTAAATCCAAGTATTTCTACATGTTGAGTCACAAGGAGATAGAGTTTTCTGGCTGCTGCTAGTGGTGGGTTTATCTTTTTTCTTCTTTAAATACTAACTGCAGTTCTGAGTCAGAACCTGACTGGTTCATTCTGGGAGTTTTGAAGCGAGTTTCCATTTATACAGTAGCCTTTAAAAGCCAACTTTCTGCCTTACTCCTCCTCACACTGAAACCAACAAGCACACAGCTGCCCCGAGAGAAAAAGCAGATCGTGACTAATTACACCAAGGAACCATGAGGAACCATCACCGCAACCGAGTGGAGGCCACTTCTACGATCCTCCCTGCATTGTAACACCTCCAACCTGCACCCTCGCCTGCACCCCAAATTCCAGACCTCTCTGACTCTCAGTAACTAGGGTTCCTCACCCACCAAAGCACTCCCTGAGCAGCAAACCACAGCCATTCCACACCACTCCCTGTCTCAGGGCCTTCCTGTAGGTCACTCCAAGCACCCTCAGCAACACCAGTGCTTTCTTTAGCCACTGCCCCAGCCGGACTTCATCAGCTCCCCCCCTCCAGCTCAAGCAGCTCCAAATCCCACAGGGCAGCCCTGTATCTACACAGCCAGCCTCAGCATTCACAACCCTGCCCCCAACTCAAACCCCAGGAAAACCACCACATCCTGGACACCCTTCCTTTTCCAGCTCCACATGCCCCCTCCAGCCTGAAAAAGATCCCCCCTCCCAGCCTTCCCCCTTTTTTTTTCCAGCCTAGATCCCACAAAAATTCTTTACCCTTTACAGACCATCTCGAGGCCTAACACAAGGCTAACACACCCCCCCAATCACCCACACCAATTCCTTTGCAATCTCCTTATCCCCCCACTGTTGCAACCCTACAGGCAATGACCTCCTCTCTGAACCCCCAAACCAGCCTCACAGGTAGAAGGGACGCCCCACAAAGCACCCAGAACCTACAGGCAGGGGCTACTAACCTAAACCAGCCTTACCAGCCATGGGGACCCCTCATACCAGTCCAACCCCACAGGCAGGGGGGACCCCCCAAAACCAACCCTAAAGTAGAGCAGGAACCCCACAGGTTAGCGAGCTGCCCCCAAGCCTGCTCCTTAGGCCAAAAGAGCCCCCAAGGTCTGGAAGGATTCCCCAAACAGGGCCCACAGGTCAGGGAATCCCACCAAGGCCGGGAAGGACCCCCCCCGAACCCCTCGCTCAGACCAAACAGGGCCTCACAGCCCAGCAAGGACCTCCCCAAACCCGACCCACAGCCCACGCGGGACCCCCAGAGCACAAAGACACCCCCCCCAAACCGTCCACAGGGGCCAAAGGAGACTCTCCAAGCCTGGGAGGTCCCCCCGGATGAGCCCCACAGGCCGCGGGATCCCTTCAAAACTCCCCAAGTAGCAAAGGGGGACCCTCACAGGTCGCCCCTGACCCACTCTTCGCCCCCCTCGCAGCCCGGACCGCCCCGGGGCGGGAGCTCGGGCCTCCCGCGGTCCCTCCTCACCCGAAGCCCCCCAGCTTCTCCCCGCCGCGGCCCCTCACCCTGGGCATTGATCGCGTCGGCGTTCTTCCGAACGGGCCCCGGCGCCTTCCACACACCGGGCCGGGGGACGGGAAGGAGGAGGCGGGGGCGGAGGGAGGCGCGGCGGGCCCAGCCCGGTGGCGGCGGGGCCCGTGACGGGGCTGGGGCTGCGGCTCGACCCGGTGCGGCGCGGAGAGACCCGAGAGCCCGCGCGCCCCCAGACGGCTCCTCGCGCACAGGCCGCTCCCTCCCCGCCCGCGCCTCTCCCGTGGTACGGCCCGCCCGCCGCTGATTGGCACGGCCCGACTCACCCTCCCCCCCCCCCCCCCCGACGGCATTGGTACAGCCCTACTCGCCCCGCTTCAGCGCGCCGGGCGCGTCCACCTGCCGCCACCGCGGGGGTGCCCAGGGCATGGTGACGCCGTAGAAACGCCGCTGGATCAAGCCTCGCTCCCCGCTGCCGCGGCACCTAACGGGAGGAACCGCTCCCTCTACCCCGCTGCCGTTGGAACGAACCTTCTCTCCCCCCGCGAGGGCGGCGCTGGTACAGCCCGCTTCCCCCCACCCCTTCCTCCTTAGACATTGGTATGGCGGCCCGGGGGCGGCTCGCCTTGCCCGTT
>QJSC01012787.1:571456-644623 GCA_003697955.1 Calidris pygmaea | reverse complement strand
GCGACAGCCTGTCCCAGCGGCGGGGCTGACCCCGGCAGAGGGCACGGGGACACGGCGGGGGGAGGGGGGGCGGCCCGGCGGCTGCTCCAGCCTCCCCGGAGAAAGGAGCAGTTCAGCTCCCAAAGATCCCCCCCAAAACAGCGGGGTTTAACGCCAAAGGGGCCTCGGAGAATGTGAAGAAAGAGGGTAGAAGTGGCTTATTTTACAGGTGGTGAACTGACTGGTTCAGCCAAGCGTCCACTTCGCTCGGGGAGCCTGGGAAGCGGTCCCAAATTTCCCCATTTCCAGTCCAGAGCCCCAGCCTCCAAAAATTGAAAAACACTCTAAAGGAGCCGTATGCATCTATTTTTTTTGAGGCTGAAGTTCTTTGAGGAATGGGTCCAAATGCTGGGCTGCATCCTCAGCAGCGTGGCCAGCAGGGCAAGAGGGGGATTCTGCCCCTCTGCTCCGCTCTGGGGAGACCCCCCTCCCCAGTGCTGCCTCCGGCTCTGAGGCCACCAACATCAGAAGGACATGGAGCTGTTGGAGCGGGGCCAGAGGAGGCCCTAGGGGTGTTGAGAGGGCTGGAGCCCCTCTGCTGGGAGGGGAGGCTGAGAGAGTTGGGGGGGTTCAGCCTGGAGAAGAGAAGGCTCCGGGGAGACCTTGGAGCCCCTTCCAGTCCCTAAAGAAGGGGGGCTCCAGGAAAGCTGGGGAGGGACTCTGGATGAGGGCAGGGAGCCCTAGGAGGAGGGGGAAGGGTTGGACACGGAAAGAGGGGAGATGGAGCTGAGATGTGGGGAAGAAATTCTTTGGTGTAAGGGTGGTGAGAGCCTGGCCCAGGTTGCCCAGAGAAGCTGTAGCTGCCCCATCCCTGGAGGGGTTCAAGGCCAGGCTGGAGGGGGCTTGGAGCAACCTGGTGTGGTGGGAGGTGTCCCTACCCAGGACAGGGGGTGGGACTAGATAAGCTTTAAAGTCCCTTCCAAATCTAATCATTCTGTGATAAATCAAAGAGCTAATGAGAGCTGCCACCCACAGCTGCGTGATCGCAGCAGAGGTTGTGGGAAGGTGGGAGCTGTGGGTGCTCAGGGAGCAGAGCTGAGGCAGCTGGAGAGGGATTAGTTCATCCCAGCTCCAGGAAGGTGCCACGGCATTTACAAGCGATGCAGCTGTAACAATGAGACAGGGATGGCAGGCAGGGAAAGAGAATCTCAATGGAAAATATGCAAGAATGACACTGAAGATACACAATGTGGGTGAAGGGAAGAGACATTGTGAATGAAGAGAGAACTGACAGAGGAGGCGCAGAGCAGGCACACGTTATCAGGGACCCACGCAGCTCCAAAGCCGTCAATAGCAGGAGCTCACTTACACAGGCGAGATGTTTCATGCAGCAGAATGGCACAGCCACGGACCACCGAGCGACAGGTTTGCACAGGGCTGGGGGGGCTGTTTGGAAATGGCATGGGGGACAGGACAAGGCTCTGTTACCTGATGACGTCGGAGGCTACGTCTGTCCATGAACATTAACTTCAGCTGTGCACAGAAGAGGCTGTTGCAGACACCGGTCTGTGGCAAGACATTGAGAGATCAAGTAAGAATCGTGTGCTTCCTTAACAGGCTAAAGCATATGTGTAACTTCACAAATTATAAAACCTGTTGTCTTCCCATGCTCTTGTGCTAGGACTGTCAGACCATTAATAAAAGACCACATTTGATACTAACTTAAGGAGCTGCAGTGCCCGAAATGCATCCTGTGCACTAGCTAAATAACTGCTGCCTCCACAAACTATAATAAACAGAAAACCCTGCACACAAGGGTTTTTACATTTGCAATCATCCTGACTCAAAAACATTCGATGCTGCTTTGCTGGGTTTCGAGAGCGTGCAGACAAGTCTCCCCCAAGGAGGTGTGTGTCCCACCCCCAACACCTTTAATCTCTAATAACTGCAGCCGGTAAGGCTTTTTCTTCTCTTTTTAACAATGCGTAACATGACCTGCCGTACACGAGTCAATCGCTCTCTCCAAAGCCCTGTACCTCAGCACGGGGCCAACATGACAGGTACAACAAGGGCTCTGCCGAGGCCCCGTACCGCAGGGCCGGGCTATGAAGGCAGGGGGAGGAAGGCTCAGCTCCCACAAAGGCCCTACCGAGATCCTGTACCGCAGGGCCGGGCTCTGAAGGCAGGGGGAGGAAGGCCCTGCCGAGGCCCTGTACCGCAGGGCAGGTCCGGGAGCACAGGTAAGCCGCAGGCCCAACCCCCGAGACAGGCTGTGCTGGCTTACCGTACCCGCCGGAGGCCGGGGGGTGGCTTCGCTGCCCCTCTCGCTCCGCAGCCGGACCCCGTCCCGGTTCCCCTCACAGCCCGGGCCTCGGCCGCGCTTCGCGCCTCAGAGCCGCCGCCTGGAGGAAAGGCCGAGCGCGCATGCGCCGCCGCCGCCTCGGCCTGGCGCGGGAGGCCTTTGCGCTTGCGCAGCGGAGCCCGCCCCGCCCCGCCCCGCCCCGCCCCGCGCAGGCGCAGGGAGCCCGCGGGGACCCTTTCCCTGCAGCCCGTGACTAATGTCACGCCGGCGGAGCCGCGCGTGCGCGGGTTGGGCCACGCCCACACACGTGGCTCTTCCCCCCGCCCACGGGCCGCTCTGCGCACGCGCCAGGAGCCGCTCGCCCGCCGCTGGCCGAGTGCGCATGCGCGCGCCGGGGGCGGGGCCGGCAGGAGCGAGGCTGGGGGGGGGTTGGCGCAGGCGCAGAAGGACGCGAGGTGGTCGCGCGGGAGCCGGTAGCGGGAGGGGGGGGGTACGCACGGACGGGCCGACGGCAGGGGGGCGGTACTTCCGGTCCCGCACTTCCGGCCCTGGCGCCGCGGCGGACGGTGTGGCAGCGCTGCTCGGCCCGCTCCGCCCCGCGCCCGTCCGCTCCGCCGCCCCCAGCCGCTCCCCCCCCCATCCCCATGCAGCGCCGTGACGACCCCTCTGCCCGCCTGGGCCGGGGGCCGGGTCCCGGCGGCGCCCGACAAGGAGGGCCCCCGCCGCGGCGGCCTCCCCGTGGCGGCGGTGGTGGAGGAGGAGGAGGTGGGGGGGGCCGCGGATCTGCCGGGGGGGCGCAACCGCCGCCCCTCCTGCCGCCCAGCGCTACGGGCGGCGGTTCCGCCGGTCAGGCCGCCGGTGCCGCCCCCACCCCGCTGTTACCGGGGGCCGCTGTCAAGATGGAGCCCGAGAACAAGTACCTGCCCGAGCTGATGGCCGAGAAGGACAGCCTCGACCCGTCCTTCACGCACGCCATGCAGCTCCTCACAGCAGGTACCGGGGGCTGGGCAGGGCGGGACCCCCGGGAAGGGCCTTCCCCCCCCTCCCTCGGGGCTGGGCGGGGGGTGAGGGGGGCAGCCGGTTCCTAGTGAACGGCGGCGGGGGAGCGGGAGCCTCCTACCCCCGGTGGTGGAGGGCAGCCCCCGGCCGTCCCCGGGGAGGCGGCGGGCGGTGCAGCGGGCCGTTCTGGCTCCGGTGCGAGGTGCGACCCCGGGGGTTTTGAAGATTAGCTCTTTCTCCCGTTAACTCTCTGGGTGCAGCCCCCAGCTTAATCCCGCGGAGCCAGAACTTCCTTTTCCCCCGTCGGGTGTGCGGTCACCCCGGCCCTTTCCATCCCTGGGGAGAGAGGGGAGCCAAGAGAACGCTAGAAACTGGGGGGGGTTCCATGTAGCGTCTGCTGGAGGCAGGGTTTGTGATCTCTGTGACTTATTTATGATTTCTTTTCCCCCCACTCTGGTAAATCTGCGTTAGAGCTTGTTTCGTGCTTCTGATGAACCTACAGAGGGAATGGAAATGGCAGTCTTTGTTCTGTGCCCAGACGAGCCTTCTCCTTCCCCATCCCCGCCGGCCAATCCCCTGCCCGCTCTGATTTCTCCATATCTCCCCGGTGCAGCTGCTGCACCCGCCTCCGGTGCCTCCAGCCAGGGGATTCAGCTGCCTCCAGCCTCTGAGGTCAGCCTAAAAATTGGAAGGGGTTGAAAATAATTTCCTACCCCTTTTATACGCTGGGAGTGGAGAGCTGGGAGGGACCCGGCGCAAGGATATACTCAGATTTAATCTGCAGATGAGCGGAGTGCCGAGCTCTCTGGGTACTTATTCTGCTTTTAAACGATGATTTATTTATTTTTTTAAGGTCTTTAAAACGTATCATATTGCCATGGTTGGTGCAGTGCTAGAGATTTTATTAGCTCCTCCTTTAACGTAGGAAATAATTCTTAGGAATTGTCTCCCATTGTGCAAGTAACTGAGGGACGTGGTCATGGCATCACTCGTGGTTATCTTGATCTAAATAAATTAGTTTTATATAATCCGATTTGCTGTCAATTTAATGTTTTTCATTAATAAACCCCTTTAGCCAGCTGATACTCGACAGCTCGGTGATAATGCCTTTCAGTGCGATGAGACATAAGGAGTTTGCTAATTCCCACACAAAGAAACAACGTTCTCAGTCCACTTAGTAAAGTTTCGTTCACTGAGTGGCATAACGAGTATTTATGAGGGTTTTTTCATTAATTTAAAAATTGCTGATAATAGACTGCAGCTTTGTGAGACTTAAAATTGATCATTGGAGGAGTTCCAGATGCTTCCTGCTTGCTTTGTAGATTTTGGTAATTGCTGTCCTTTGGGAACATTCTCTCGCAGCCCAAATTCGGGATGATCTGAGCAAGAAGCTCATGAGAAAGAATTTGAAAGAAACCAGTGGTTTTAGGAGACTAAATCTTTTTGCACAGATGACTCCATGCTGATCTGGATCGCTCAGAATTTCTCTCCTGCTGTGGCACCCTTTGGGGATGTCGTGTTGGAGAAGCTGCTGTAAAAATCAGAATTTAGGCGTGGGCCAAATATTGTAACGCAAACGGCCAGCACAACTTCAGCAAAATGACTTCCAGACAAATAACATTATTAAATGTCAGCAGTATTCCTATTCCAGCCTTTTTTTCAGGAATGGAAGTTCCTTGCCCTGCCTGCCTCTGGGAGGGAACCCTGCAGGAGTTCTGCATTGAAACTGAAAGATGACTTCTTTAAAAACAATCTGTAGAAGTAGTCTAAAATGCTTCTGTGGTTCTAAAGCTGCTTGGGCTTTCTAGAGAAAACTCAGTGTTATTTAGGAGCAAAATGAAGAGCAACGCAGTGATGTCATCCTGATTCTGGAACAATGCACTGTGTGATGAGAAGGCAGTAAAGTGGTGAAATTTTGGGGTTCTGCTACACAGCGCCCTGAACAGGAATTGAAAACCAGCATTTCTTGCCCCTTGGAGTCTGATCCACATTTCCTTGCTCCTGTGCTGTGGGGACTGTGTGATTTTTTTCCTCTTCCATAAGAACAAGAAAACCCCTTTTCCTCACTTGGATTTCTACCCCCCGTCTGCTGTGGGGAGGGCGGGGGAGATGCTGGTGTTTTAAAAGGCACAATCCTCCTTGCTTGTGCGCTCTGGGAGGACAGGAGACATCCCCCAATCCCTTAGCTAGCCATGGGGTGGTTTGTTGGTTGCTTTTTTTTTTTTTTTTTTTCCAAATTCTTGTGGTAATCTTTGCTATTTTTATTTCACGGAGAAACTCTGTGTGAAAAGAGCTGGTCTTCTCTGAGCTTCCTGTGCTGCAGACAGTTATGTGAGCTGTGGCATTCCTCTAGCGAGTCTCTCTATAGCCCAGCATCTAGGCCGTTCTTCCGTTATATTCAGCCCTTTACATCCCCAGAAGTGAGGAGGGACGGGGATGAGTGGTGAGTGGTGGATTCGGAGCAACATGAAGGATATTAGATGCGGGACCCGTGAAGGGAGGGATCGCCGAGCAATTGGAGACAGAGCAAAATCACAGAATCCCATGGGGTTGGAAGGGACCTCTGGAGATCATCTCCTCCAACCCCCTGCCAGAGCAGGTCCCACAGGAATGTGTCCAGGTGGGGTTTGAATGTCTCCAGAGAAGGAGACTCCACCACCTCCCTGGGCAGCCTCTTCCAGGGCTCTGCCACCCTCAAAATAAAGAAGTTCCTCCTCATGTTTAGGTGGAACTTCTTACATTCAAGTTTGTGCCCATTTCCTCTTGTCCTAGAGTTGCAAGGCGTTGCAAAACGGGGAGCAGCCTGAGGTGCTGGAGGACATAAAATTGTCCAGGTTGTAAGGGACCTTTAAGATCATCTAGTCCAACCATCAACCCAGCTCTGATAAAACCCATCGCTAAGCCATGTCTCTAAGCACTGTGTCAACCCGTCTTTTGAACACCTCCAGGGATGGTGCCTCAATCACTTCCCTGGGCAGCCCATTCCAAGACTTAATAACCCTTCCCGTGTCAAAATTTTTCCTAATATCCAATTAGAATCTGAATGTGCTGGTGCTTCTGCCAGATGCCTTTGGTCTCTGTGTATCGCCTAGGAAGGGGGGCGAGGGGGGGAAAGGGCTGTATGGGAGAGTCAGATGGAGGGACGGTGGCCTCGCTGGAGTCACTCGCCAAGGAACCAAACAGTGGGATTAGAGATGGGCCGAGGTCACGGGGGTGATGGGAAACTGTTCGTAACCCAGAGCAGTGCGATGTCCTGCCACTTGCTTAGTGTGGAGTGAAGGCTGTCCAGAAATGGGGAAGATTATCTAAATTTCTGCATTTCCAAGGGTGTGCCCTGCCCCCAAAGGAGCTGTAACCACCACCTTAAATTTGTGCCCAGATGTCGCAGGCTGTGATATGCTAATACCGTTTCACTCTTGCATTTTTTAGATGTATAAATTGCTAAGCCATGCCAACATTATTAATTGGCTGATGCCAACCTGCCTGTCACTGCCCTGACGCTGCCGCCTCCTGCTTCTCTCTTAGGACTATCTACTCCCTGTGCCATTCCTCATCGCTGGCCTCTGGGCTCTCTCCTCTCGCCTCAGCCGTGTTTCTCTCTTTCCCCTTCTCCCTGTGCTGGTGGCAGCCCGGTCCCTTCCTTTCCCAGCCGAGGTCCGAAGCAGAGCTGTCTGCCTGTAAATCCCAGTGTGCAGGCTGGAGGGTGTTGGGGGTATTTCAGCAGAAAGCTGGGGGGGAAACGGTGGGGTTAGGCTTGTTAAATTCTGCAGCTTCCACTGGTGGCAGAGTCCATCCAAACAGGTCCCTGCCCTTTCTCCTGTGAATTTAAACCCCCCTGGGGAGCGGTAGCATAGGAGGAGAGGGAACTCTGCTGCCTTCCAGAGGTTCCCATCCCCAAACTCTTTGGGGGTTATTCCTTTTTGTTTCATTTTTTGGGCACGGGGTCAGTGTTATCCTAATGTTACTCTCAGTATTATGAGCGAACAGAATGGGTCTCTGCTTACAGAGCGTGAGTGTGCTGCAGGGCAATGTTTAATATGTATATTTTTTTTTTTGTTAAGGAAGAGCTTGGGCTTAGATCAGGAGTAGCACTCTGGCTGCTTAGCCTCCTCCTTGCGAAGCAGCGGTGTTACCAACCCCCTTTACCTACCCCTTAGGATTTCTTCTGAGACAATGCAATCACTGCCCCACATGAAGTCCTTGGAAACCACTGCCACACATGCCGCCCGCCTGCTGACATTCCCCGTGGCAAGAAGGTAACCTTCTGCTGCACCTCTGACACGGCTTTAAAAAATCAGGACTGAAATGAGGCATGCTTAATCCCTCGAGGTATCCGTACACTTCTCCTTCCTATCAGTAAGTGGTCTGACACGCTGCTACCACTCCTCACTTCATTCAGTACCGCTTCGTGTCGCGTAGCTAATGTGCCAGGGCTGCCGACAGATAACGCCGGAATCCAGAGCAGTAGGACACATCACAAGTGGCGTGTTTTTAGGTCCTCCTTCACGCCTGGTTCCAGCCTTGGAGTTGGTTGGGAAGGTGTGAAGGGGACTCCTAGGTCACCCCCGCTGAGCTCCATTGCAAAAGCTGGAGAACGTGGATTTATTCTGCTGTGCAGGGCTTTCTCTTCTCCTGCGTTTTCTGTTCCATTCGGAGGCGCGGTGATGATGGATCCGGTGCTTTTTTTAGCAAATGGTTAATTATTTGTTGTCCTCACGGACCCATTCCCAGCTGCCGTGGCAGGAGGCGGAATGGATTTTGCTGGGTGGCTGCTGCGAGCTGTGATTCACTGCTTCACAGAGGCACGGGCTGACAGCATCATGTTTTGACAGGGTAGAAGATGCCTCTGGGTAGTTGAATTTACATCAAGATGGTTTTTAGGGTGCTTTTCTTCTCCATGTGTGCCTAGAAGACACTTCTTGTTAAGATGCAGAATGTCTTTTTGGAAATTCACTTACTGTTTTTTGGATAAAGCTAAAATATTTGAGAAGTAATTGCATTATAAAGCTGTGCCTAACCAGGGATAAGGCCACAAGTGCAATCTTTAGTTTCCAAATCTTGATTCTCTGATCCCTTCTTATAGCTAAAATTAAAAAACTACATAAAACTAACCCAGACAACCAGCTCTTTTGCTTATTTTATAAATTTGACTGTGCTTGAACTTCTGGAGTTTTTTACTTTGGCATAGGATCTTCAGAAAATCATTTCTTTTTAAAGCAAAAATCAAGCTCTCTTTTTCAAAGTGATTAGATCCGGTAATTTATTTTTTTTTTAAACTAAGGAGTCATGGTAACACTTTTGTAAAGAAGCCAAGGGGCTGTTGCAAGTAGAAATACAAAATTTAGGGTGGTTTTTTTTTTTCATAATTATGCAACACAATCTCCAACTTCTATATTCAGATCTCTAAACTAAAACCCGGGTTCTATTACTGTGTCCATAACTGAAAGGTTAAAATATTGATCATTTGATCATGTTTTCTTAAGGTTTGGGTGGGTTTTTTAAAGCTGTACATTCCATTTCTTGACTTTTTTCTGGTCTTTTGAAAGATGTCAGTGGGGCTTCTCAGCTGGCGAGGCTTGGGGTTGCTGGCCCAGTCAGGATGATGGTAACCCCATCGTTCCTACTTCTCTTTGGATGATCCCAGACTAGTACTAGGTGGAAATAATATGTCAGGTATCTGACTGACCTTCCAAAACTCTAAACATGAACATATAGTGTCTGACATGAACAGAAAATCACAGGAAACACAAGATATTGCAGCTGCCCTCTTTAAATTCTGGTAATGACTAAGCAGTCTTTGCTTTCAGTTTTGGCTTGCAGCTTTAATCCACTTCTGTGTATAATCTTGTGAAAGTCTCTCTCTTTCCCTTGAGATGTGAGAAGTCGTATTTAGAGCACTTTCGACTCGGAAGAGATATTAATAGTTCTTGGGTTTGCTGATGAAATGGCGCAATTTAACTTTTAAGGAAGGGTCACTCCCCTCCCCGATAAGAATCTGTAATTAATAATTTGTGAGGGCTATGCGTGGTGTCACCAATATTTTTTTTTAGTTGGACCAAAGTGTGCATAATGGCTCATCAGTAATTGGGGATTGTTAATAATGGATTGGCTCCAAATTTTGGGGAACTTGTCATCTAGTTGTTGGCCATTAAATAAGAATTGTGCGTGACTGCACATCTCTGGAAAAGAAAAGCCGGTCAGCGACGGGCCACAGTCTTCTGAAAAACGTCAGGTGTTTGTCTTGTACAAAGGAAAGTTCATTAATGGCTGTGAGAACCGGTTCTAGAAATGCCTGCCTTGAAGATGATCTTGAGTCTTCTCCATTTGGGTCATCTATTACGAGGTCTCCTGCCATCTCTCAGTGAAAGCTGAATTTCTAGTCAGGTTTGAGAAGGTGTTCGTGTACCAGTTCCTAACTGACCTACCTTAACGACCTACTTCCAGAAGGTTATTGGGACTTTGTTCCAGATCCCCCTCAGGCTGCAGCTCGGTCAGGCCACCTCAGTGTTTTTCCAAAACTCTATGATTTTTTAATTGTATATTGTGAATTAGAAGCTTAACTGAAATTCATTATGTCAGTGTGTGTTGCCACCACTACTTAAATTCCAGACTTAAAATAGTGCCTCAGCTTGAGTGATAATGACTTGCCTGATCTGTTGTGAGGGGCTCCAGCCGTTGGGGCTGGTTTCTTTGGAGCTTTAGGAGCCTACACGTGGGTGCTGTGTTCGCCGGGGAGGAAGGCACGGCAGAAGGGATACTCAAAACTATTTACAGCTTCCTACTGTTACCTGTTGACGTTATTTCTAGGACATTCCCTGCTGTTCTTTCTTACTGTGGGTCATTATCCCATTTTTGGCTTTCTGGAATGGCTAGATGTGAAGGGAGGCAGAGGCCAGCTGGGCTAGCACTAAGAGGTGGGCTGGCTACCCAGGCTGTGGTAATGCACCAATAAGTGTTCCTGTGTTCACAGAGAATGAGGGTGGTATGTCCTGTCATAATTCCGACTCGAAAATGATGCTTGTTTGAGGAATATAAGCAGCCCTATTTTTATCTTGTTTAGAAATTGAAAAAATTCAGAAGGGGGAAACAACAAAGAAGGATGAGGAAGAGAACTACCTGGATTTATTTTCCCACAAGAATATGAAACTGAAAGAACGAGTTCTGATACCTGTCAAACAGTACCCCAAGGTGAGGGCCAGAAAATAGCTTACTGAATCTCTGCCATTTGCTTATTTTCTATGGATTTTATGGCTGACTCTTCGAGATAGTGGCTGTCAAAGCGTCCTCAGGAGTTATGCCAGTGTTCCACTATCGCTATGGAATTTTTCCTATGCAGGGTTGCAGGATCTTATTTCTAATATATTACATTTCTAGAATGTCTTGGGATAAAGCTAAATGGTGATGCATCACTGTGATCTTTTATTACTAGAACAGACACTTTCATATGTAGAGCTTTGTGTTTTACAGTTAAGAACTCATTTAACTCATAAGGCTTGCTGCCTGTAAAACTACTGGAGAGTAGATGTTAGAATTAAACGCTTTATGTGAGTTAATTTAGCTTGTTTTTCTGGTGGAGCATTTTGTCATGAAAAGAATGTTCTGGAACATAAATTTTCCTGTGCATTTTTTGGTCTGTATTTTTTGGTGAGGAGAAGAGAAAACGAAATGGCTAAATTATTTTATTTTTTTTTGTCAGCCAACGTAATGTTAGGAAAAGCTTTTGTTAAGGCTGCTGAGCTCTGGAGCTAATTGTTTTGGTTTTTTATTTTCTTCATTTGCAGTTCAACTTCGTTGGAAAGATTTTGGGACCTCAAGGCAACACCATCAAGAGACTTCAGGAAGAAACCGGTGCTAAGATATCTGTGCTTGGGAAGGGTTCAATGCGAGATAAAGCAAAGGTGAGGGCATCACCCTTGAAAACATACATATAAATTAATGCCTTTCTATTGCTGGGAGAAGTAGTGATTCTCAAAGCATTTTGTAAAAGATTAAACCATTAAAATCCAAAAGCAAAGGCAGTAGGAAGTCACCCTTCCTAAATTGTTTGGTGCGTGTTGGGAGAGATCTTGATTGGGGCAAAATTGTGATGGTGTGTTCTTTATGAGCATGACTTCGAGACCTGTCACCTTGTGATACCCTGTACCCTTGGATGCAGAGATATTTATACAGAAGGTGAAGCACAAAGTTTATAAAATGAGAATTAATCCCAGCTACTCCATGAAAAGTCATTCACTAAAGGAATGTTTCCCCTCAAGAAAAAAATAAAGAAAAGAAATCAACCAAAAACCTTTTTCCAGCTGTTCCCTCTGAAATCCTTTAATTCTCATGGTTCAGCGAAGATGTCGGAGCAGTATCTTCCTGGTAATCTTTAGTGAATCACAAAGTGCCAGGAGGGGTTTTCTGAGCAGAAAAAATGAAAATATTTTTTTTTTTTCCCTGCTTATTCCCAAAACTGAGTTAATAGTCAACAGAGCTGTAACTTGATTCAGCTTCTTGCTTGAGCAGCATGAAAAGCTTTTATACTACTAGCTTATTTGTAGCTTCTTAAAGCATCTGAATACCAGGTATCTAAGAGCAGAGTTAAAGAGCAAGTTTGTTTGAGGCATTAGACTTCACTAGATGGTAAAGAGCACCATGGGCAGAAAAGTGGTGTAGAAGAGGAAGAACACTGCTTGCATAAGCTTAAACTTCTGGAAAAAAGGTGGCTGACATCAGTGCATTGACAAAAATATCATAGTCACCTGAAAAGGCAGCTATAATAAGGTGGAAGGTGTAAATTGTATGTGGCTTTTTATAAAACTGTGTGCTCATGTGCTCAGTACATCACCATGATCTGAGTCCCTGCATGGCCAGAATCCTTTTACAGACACTTCTTGTTAAGACTTCAAAAAGAAAAATAATTTCTCTGCATCTTATTTAGTTTTAGTGATCTCTAACCTGCTTTTTTTCAGGAGGAAGAGCTGCGTAAAGGGGGAGATCCTAAATATGCTCATCTAAATATGGATTTGCATGTCTTCATTGAAGTATTTGGACCCCCTTGTGAAGCGTATGCTCTGATGGCTCATGCCATGGAAGAAGTCAAGAAGTTCCTCGTTCCGGTGCGTAGACTGACGTTCTCTCCTTTCTGAAGGAGGTGGATGGGTTGGGACTCTGGCTGTGAGGATGGGGAAGATTTGCATGGAGTGAGGAGGAATTGGTGTAGTTGAAGGAACCTGAAGAATTAAGTGTGTGCGGCAGCTTTAGATGACCCCATTAAGCTTGAAGGCATGATTAATCCCCTAACCATAATTAGAAAGACATACATTTCCGGGGCAATTGTCTAGACCACTTGGGGATTTCTCTCCCAGTAGTGGCTGTGGACACTGGGGTGGCTGAGTAGCTTGTCCAGCTCCGGGTGTCAGTTTTAGTGGGAGAAGAACTTTAGCCATGGCTGGTGTGGAAGAGGCTGCTTGGATGGGATGCTCTGACTTGGAGCTGCAGCACAGGAATCTGCTAGAAAACTTAACTGGGAATAAATTAAGTACAGAATGTTTGCTCTGCTCTAAAAGGGTGGGGTGAGGATGAGGAGGGTGACTGCCTCCTCAGTTTGAGACACGACTGTTAAATCAATATTTCTACTGCTTTAAATGCGTGTGATGTGAAGGAACCTCTTTGCTAATCAGGTGTTTATGCAGATGACACTTGTTACCTGTTTGGGGATGTCTTGGTGAACCTTTATGGTCGACTTTAGGTCAGGTTTGTGCCAGGTAGGGGATTGACTCCAAGAGCTGCAGGACTTGGAGTCTTTTGTATGTTATTAAAATGATGGTATTGCTTTATAAATTAGGGAAAGAAAAAAAAACAACAACAAAATGGGGAAGAAGCAGGCAGTGGTCCCTGTTCCTGGCTGGCTCAGGCTGTGGTTCAGAGACCTGGTAGGCAGAGCTGGATGTACCTCAGCACCACGGTCCTCAGCTGAGACTCGGAGCTGAGATGTTCTGCCTGAAATACCAGGGGCGGGTGGGACCCGAGAGCAGTGGGTAGTCGGGAAGTGCGGAAAAGCGTATGGGTACTGTGTGATTTCTGTGAGTCTGACACAGAGAGGAGGAGAGATTGCTATGAGAAGTGTCTTTGAAGGAAAGAGGTCATCTTCAAGGAGCCCCTGGGATGTACAAAACCTCCGCTTGGTAAAGCGAGCGTACAGCCTTGCTATTTAAAGTGTCTTATCTATCGCTGCCTTCAAACAATGTGTTAAACTTGTGAAAATTGGCAGAGAAGTCACTGTGGAAGCCAGCAGTGCTGTGAAGACACATCTGGTAGGAGACTCCTTGCTTTGTAGTGTTGCCATGACATCGTGAAGATCCTCGGTGCGAGGCCCAGGCTGCCTGTGTGCGGAGGGGAGGGGTGCGATGACTTCTGCGGGGTCACCAGAGATCTGTACTAATTCCTGGAGCGCGGTCCCCTGAGGCGATAAAAATGCATGGAGTGCAACCATGAAAAAAAAAAAAAAACCACATACTGCGTTCCTAAGAATTTGAAGAGACAGCCTGGATTTGCAAATGGGTGTTTGCTCTTTGTCAGGCTGCATCTGATCCTGTTCCTTCAGTGTGTCGGGAGCACAGCAGTAGGTTGTTACCGTACGTGGGCTCCTTGCCAGCCCTGTGCCTTTAAATGGGAGCTGCAAGGTGCTCAAGGTGAGATAGGTCTTGCCCTGACTTCAACTCCGAACTCTCCAGCAAATAAATCTTGCTGCCATCCCTGGGATGCAGAACATCATCAGATGCCTCCAAGACCCCTCTGAGCAAGGTCCTCTTCCCAGGGACCAGCTGTAGCTCTGGGACACGCAGGTGGTGTGCCCTTCTTGGCCGATGTGGAGAAAGCCAGCAGTTGTGCACTGCTGCCTACTGAGCAAATCCCAGTAAAAATAATGAGAACACCTTAATTTATGGACTATGGGGTTATTTTTATTGCAGCACAGTAGCCTGCGATGCCAAGGAGCGCAGACTGGCGAGTTAGCTGTTCTTTGGAGTTGACTCTTTCCCTTCTTTAGGATATGATGGATGATATCTGTCAGGAGCAGTTCTTGGAGCTCTCCTATCTCAACGGTGTACCGGAGCCAACTCGCGGGCGAGGAGTCCCCGTGAGGGGAAGGGGAGCAGCTCCACCGCCGCCTCCGCCTGTTCCAAGGTACCTTTCCCAAAAGCACAGACCTGGAAATGCTGTTCCGTGCTCAGATTTGTCCTGCCAGACGAGGTTAAGCTACTTGTTCTTGCACATCAGCTGTTGGCCTTGACCTTGGCTTTTGGCCAGCGCTTTCTAGCCTTGTGTTGCAGGCTCGCTTTTAGCACGCTGGCGTCAAATGTTTTGTATGTTTTGAGATGTAATCTAGCACAGTGGATGTCTTCTGTGTTATTTTGGATGTCTGAAATCAGTATCTTCATAAAGTAACCTTTCAGAAATTGGCCTATGAAATCCCCTGTAGATAGATGTGCCATGTTGGCTTCTGTAGCCTTCGGCGGAATAAGCATTTTCAATTTAAACTGACCTTCCCTTGGAAGTTATAGGATGACATTATTCTGCCATTGCCATCAAAGCATTGGGATAAATTGGTGATAAAACCCTTTTACTATGGTTCTTGCTTCACTACCTGCTCCATGGGGAAAGTCTTTGCTTCCGAGTGTTTAGCCCAGAAGTGTCCCTGCTCATCTCATCATTGATCTTTCCAGTCCTGGAGGTCTGGCAGTCATTGTGGGTTAGTGACAGAGGGTGGTTTAAAATGAACTCCGAGAAATGACTTGGCTGAAGCTCTGTATCAGATTTATTTCTTCCTCTGTGCAATATCTAATGCAGTAGAGTTCTCATCTCGGAAGAGGTTTTTGTAAGTCCTGCAATACGACAATGTTAATAATTCCTGTGCTTTCATTCTTGATAAAGAATTCATGGCTTAATGGTGGCTGTATTTATTTATCAAGCTATTGCCTTTTAAAGTAGGTGTAAGAAGTGCGTGCACTGCCCTCAGCACGCGAGCAGCACCCAGGAGCTCTTCACAATCCTTTTTATTTCCTTTCCAGGGGCCGTGGTGTTGGACCTCCCCCTCCTCCTCCTCGGGGGGCCCTGGTGCGAGGAGCCCCGGTGCGGGGGGCCATTGCCAGGGGAGCTGCAGTAGCCCGCGGAGTTCCTCCTCCCCCAGCAGTACGGGGGGCTCCTGCACCCAGAGCACGAGCAGCCGGCATTCAGAGAATACCGCTTCCTCCTCCTCCCGCCCCAGAAACCTATGAGGAATATGTAAGAAATTTTATATCTTAGAGTTGTTGTGTTTATTTTTTTTTTTATTCCAGGTAGCTGATTATAGACTCAAAGAATGGTTTAGGTTGGGAGGGACCTTAAAGATCATCCAGTTCCAATGCCCCTGCCATGGGACACCTCGTGTATTAGATATTCAACATTATTAAAATAAGAGTAAGGTTGCCCTGGAGAAGTGGCCACCAGTCACTAGTACGGTGCTGGGTGACCTGCTCTGCCTCTGTAGCCCTCAAAGGAAGGAGCTGCTAAATACAGGATAAAGGGTGGGTTTTATAAAACAGAAATGTGCCCCCAAAAGTGAAGGTTGCCATAACTATCAATGCATGGTAGAAAAACTTCATCCCGAAGATGAATGGAGTTCACATCACATTCTCTTTCTGCAGGAGAATTCTTTGAGAAAGAAACACCAAAGGTTTCTTACTTCCCTTAAAATCCTTAAAGTAAATACGTGATTACTGACTGGTTTTGATGCACAACAACATTTTTGGGAATCATCACAAATACGGATACTTTTAAGAAGTCCATTTCTCCTCTTTGTAAAACTTCTCAGTTTTCCCACTGAAACCAATGAGAAGTTGATAGGGTTGGGTTTTGTCAACCTCTAAATCTGGTTTAGACAACACCGTAAACAGCCCTCCTGGCACGTGGATTTGTACCGCAGACAAACTGCAGCCTTGGACGTGTAAATGACTTCCAAATGCATTGTAAATATTTGTCCCAAGCCACAGGACACCAGCAGATCTTGGCTACCCGTGTCTCATGGCTGAGCCCCTTCCCTGGGGCAGGCAGGGATTCACAGGCTCCTCTGAAAGCTGCCACAGCCTGAATTCAGTTTTGCCGTTCGTCTTGACGAGGCATTAACCTTTGGTCCTTCCGTTAACACCGCGTATGTCATCATCCATTTCAGGGCTATGATGACGCATACGCAGACCAGAGCTATGAGGGGTATGAAGGCTACTACAGCCAGGGCCAAGGGTAAGTTGTCTCATCTCCTGTCTGCTACGGAGAAAATTGTGCATGATCTTTTTTGTTTTTTTTCTTTTAAGGGACTGAGTTTGAGATGTAGGGAAGGTGCCTTGTTCTGCTGGAATCCAGGAGCGCCTGGGAAATAACTTTTTGGGAGTTTCCTGGTGTCCTTAACAGCCAGGAATGATATTGGGCATCTTTGCTTTTCAAGTGTGCAAGTGGTGTCGGTTTAGGAATGTGATTTCAGCACTGTATGTAACCAACGGAATTACTCTTCCAGGGACACAGAATACTATGATTATGGACACGGGGAGGCACAGGAAACCTATGAAGCTTATGGTAAGTCTGAGAATACCGTTCTCCTCACAGGGAAGGGGCTGCACATCGTTGGGAATTGCTTGTGTTTTCCAGCACTGCTCCATGCTCTGAGCAAAACTTCCTGAGGAGAATCTGCAGTAGTTCTCAGGGTGGGGTATTTATACCCCACAGATTATCCAGGTCTGAACAACCGAGGGCATTCTGTAGCTTTTAGACTCTTATTTTGCTTGATTGTTTCTAAAGGTGACACTTTTAAAATTCCATTTTTTAACTATGGAAATATCTTTTAATTTCCTTGTAGCTTTAGAATATTTTAAGAGTTCTGAATTTCCACCCACAGCACTACCTTTGCCGCAGTCTGGTTTTCACAGATTGTATTTTGTTGAGCGGGATGAGTGCATGGTTCCATCTGCTTCCTTATCCTCAAAAACCCAGTAGCTGGTACTGACTTGGTGCTATACACTGGCTTGAAAAATGGATTTAAATGTCATATGAAGGCCTCCCTTTGACTAGGTGGAACAATTTTGGTCAAGATGTAAGTAGTCAATGAAGTTTAGCTAATTTGAACTGCGTAAGGCTATCGACTTGGGCTGGACTGGGAGGTGTGGGAGACTGATTTAACCACAACTGTGTAAATCACCAACTGTTGAAAAAAATAGGCCTTATATCCGAGGTGCCAGCAGTGAAGGATTGGGTGACTGCGTGGTGGTTGTTTTTCTTTTTTAAGGCTAGTTCAGCTTTCAGCTTATGAATGGCATCTGCATGTGGCAATGAGTAAGATTCATTTTCCTCTCTCTCTATAAACAAGCTGAACTATAAACGGTTACCGGAGCTATAGAGCAAGCTGCTTAATGGCATGGAAATACGCCCTGATGAAAATAACTCCCTTTAGCAGAGAGCACCGGTTGCCTGAAGGCATGAATGAAAGCAGGTAGCGACGGTAATTCCCAGCTGGAGGGACTTTCTGGGCTCCTCAGGAACCGGGGATCCCCTGTGCCCTGTCATTGCTGGTACTGGGGAAGCGGAGTTGTTAATGAGTGACCGTCTCTTGCCTTGAGGGGTTCCCTGCTCTGGGCTTCACGTTGTGCCGAGTTCAAATTCAGGTGCTCAACTGGGGATGCTTTTCCAGTCTAAGAGGCATTTGGACAGACAGCCGCTGTCAGTAACGTGTCTGCCTTCCCTGCCTTCAATGGCTGGGTTTGTTGCCTGCGTTAGTCACGCAGCACAAAGAGGCTTTTGTGCCTCCTACTTGGTAGGAGAGCGGTGGTGTCGTCTGGGATATGAAGGCCAAAATGCTCATTGTATCCTTGGCATGAAGTTGCCACAGCTAATCTGTTTATCCACAGTAATTTCCTTTGGTCTCTGCTTTCATGAAAACAGAATTAGAGAAATAAATTGTTGAGCCAGGCTGGAGACAGTTTTGAGAAAATGAGAATGTGCTCCAATGGTGGTAGGAACAGGCTGGGCTGGTTTCCGGGCTTCGGACACTCGCCTTCACTGACGGGTGACCCTGGAAAGAAGGACAGGGATGAGCGTTGCAGGCACAAGGCATAATGAAAGCCGAGCTCAGGTATTTGGGGCTTGGGCTTGCCTGGGGACAATGGGGATGCGAGCTTCATTTGCCTTTGGTGGTGGTTGTACACAGCAGAAGGGCTTGTCCCATCCTGCCCCAAGGGGTTTGTCCCATCAGCGGGTGATGCTGGTGCAGCACTAATGGCACTATCTGCTCTGATGAGGAGAGCAGATGATGCACCAGTGATGGATGGAATTTTCCTGGTAGTCACGGAGAGGAAGGAACAAGTCACAGTCAGAATTACAGAATGATATGGGGTTGGAAGGGACCTCTGGACATCATCTAGTCCAACCCCCTGCCAGAGCAGGTCCCACAGGAACGCGTCCAGGTGGGGTTTGAATGTCTCCAGAGAAGGAGACTCCACCACCTCCCTGGGCAGCCTCTTCCAGGGCTCTGCCACCCTCAAAGTGAAGAACCTCTTGTCCTGTCCCTGGGCACCACTGAGAAAAGGCCAGCCCCATCCTCCTGACACCCACCCTTTAAGTATTTATGGGCGTTGATCAGATCCCCCCTCAGCCTTCTCTTCTCCAGACTAAAAAGGCTCAAGTCCCTCTCCTCATAAGAGAGAAGCAGCTCAGTCGGATGCACTGCCATCCTGGAGCAGCAGCAGGAGTTCATTATTTTGGCACAATTACCCAGGAGCCGCCTTACCTGGCGTCTGGGAAGGAGAAGCGGTACCTGTCGCGGTGCCCCCACCCAGACCCGGGGCTTATAGATGCCTCTGGCCACCAGCCCGAGGGGCCGTGGCCGCTGCCACCTTGGCCGTGGCTGGCTGCCAGAGCTGCCCCGTCAATTGGCTTTGGCTCTGCTGAAATTAATTGCTCCTAAAAGGCACTGGGTTTGTCCAAGTTGGGCTGTCAGAGCTGCCGGTTTCCCGGGAATCCCTGCCCGGGAATTTCCCGTAATATTAGAATCTGGGCTGCAAACGAGGGGTTTTGGTGAACCACGGCATGTTTGCAGACTGGTTTTGGGGTGAAAACCCGGTGAAGATGCCCTGTCGGCTCTGGAGGGGGATCCCGTCCGTCCCTTGGCTGGAGCCCTCCTCATCCTTGACTTATCCCTCTCTTTTCCGCAGGGCAAGACGACTGGAACGGGACCCGGCCCTCCCTGAAGGCCCCTCCGGCCAGGCCAGTGAAGGGGGCCTACAGAGAGCACCCATACGGACGTTATTAAAAAAAAACAAACAAAACACAAACATGAGGGAAAAATATCAGTTATGAGCAAACAGTTGTTACTGATTCTTGTATCTCCCGGGATTCCCGTTGCTTTACCCACACCAGACAAGTAATTGTCTAACTGTTTTTCTTCGTGGCCCTTTTTCTCCCACTCCATCCTCACCCTGCATTCTGGCTTCTGTACGTAGTATTTTAAAATGAGTTAAATAGATTTAGAGGACCGACTTTAATTTTTATTATTTTTTTTTAAAAGTGTGTTAGATGGCTTTTCTTTCTTTGTTGTTTAGATAAACACAACTGTACCTTTTTTTTTTTAATAAAAAAAAAAAGTTGAGTTAAAAATGTTAGTTTCCAAAAGTGACATGCTTTGCTTAGCAGTTATGAAATTAAAGGTTTTTGTTAACCTTTTAAGTTTTGTTTTAAGGAACCCATAAAAGTTGTAGTTGCAGAATCCCAAAGTAGGCTACATTTCAAAATTCAGGGCTGTTTTTAAGAATTAAAATGATAATGTAACGGTAGTAGCTGCCACCGTTTAAAAGTAACCTCAGCTGTCAAACTTTCCTTAAAAGCAGATTGCTGGTGAATCTTAAGTTTAAATTTTAATACGAAGGATCCTCAAATTAAATAGCATTTTTTTAAAGGTAATTGACTTTAAAAAAAAAAAAATTAGGTTTCTAAAATTGACTTTTCTTATGTGGGTTTTGAAATCTAGCCCCGAAAATGCGGTGTTGAGAGATGCTTGGGAAGCAGATTTTCCAGTGTAAAGGGGTTCTTAGTTTGGTTCTGTGTGAAGAACTTTTAAGGGGGAAAAAAAACAAACAAATTAAAGCATGGCTCTAATTGCCCAGTGTTTATTAGAAAAACAGAGTATTACGTGAGTAGGTCTGAAATCTGTAAAATTACAGTCTTCTCATTTTTTTTATAGTGCTTGGGGCAGATTAATACAGTGCGAGTTTAAAACTGACAAAATTGCCGATATTAGCAATCCCGGTGACTTGTTCAAGTGTATCTCAACACTAGCTTTGCATAAAAAGGGACACTGCAGCTGGAAAAAAAAAAAAAAAGAGGAAAAATTTCACTTTGTACATAGGATAAAGTCCTAATTGGATTTGTACACTGTCCTCCCACTCTTGTTCTTGAAAATTAAATGCTACATGTGTAAGTCTGCCTAAATAGGTAGCTAAAACTTGTCAAAGTGTCTGCCGCAGTTTGTCAATAAAGTTTAGTCCTTTTTTAATCAAAGTAAATGTGATGAATTGTCATTTTTTTTTTGGTTGAGCAATAAAATAGCTATTTCTATTTTTTTTTCAAATAAATTTAAATTAATGCTAAAGCTAATTGTCTTTTTAAACCATGGAGACATTCTAAAAAATGGTGTTTTTTTGTAATTCTCACAAAAAGTTTTATCAAGCTCATTGAAAGAGCTTATTTTTATTAAAAAAAAAAAATATATATTTGTTTTTCACCCCCTGGAAGTTGTTGAAACCAGTTTTGATCCTGGACTATGGCAGAAATCTGACTTTCTGTCTGCTGGAAAGTGTTTTCTGGTTCTTTGCTGAGTTACTGATTCAGATTTCAGGTGGTCTCGCAGAGTATTCCGGGCGGCAGCCTGCAGACTCAGTCTGAAATGGCTGGTTTAAATGTAGCATGAAAAAAGAATGCTAAATAAAAAATAAAAATCCAAGGCTTAACTGCCACCAGGGGAAAAGGAATCTTGCTTTTTGCTTTATGTAAACACCCCCAACCCCCTAGGCTAAGATGATGCCCTTCCTATTTTACTGTAGCTTTTACTTGGAAAACCACTTAAAAATGTATTTTTTTTTGAGAAGGGTGCTGCAGTTGTTCCTCATATCCTTCTGAGAGGGTGTGTATGTATGTGTATATATATATAGAATAGAATAGTTTAAATTAAACTGCTTCTTAGACATGAAAAATGGTTTGTATTTCCCGTCTGCCAAATGAATTCTTAGGGGGAGAGAATTAAACTGCTCGGGGGTGAAAAATAGAGCATTAGGAGCCAAACTGCCGGTAGCAGTGCATGATCGAGGGGAATACTTTAAAACAAACAGTTGTATTTGTAGATTTGTTATTAAAGTGCAAATAACTGAATTTTCAACAATGGTTTGGAGTCAGCTTTCAGGGCATAATGTCTTGCTTGATGAAAAGATCACCCTATGCCCCCCCTTTTAAAGGAAAATTATCGCAGGAGAATCAGGATGTGTAAAGCTAACATGCATCGCAAAACCCAAAAGGTAACCTAAATGTCTGATTTTAATAGCACATTTCTCTTTTACATAAACTGTGACGGCAACTTGCATAAATTTTATTGAAACAATTCATCAAATGTTAATTTTAATGTAAAAAAAAATTTGAAAAAAAAAGAAAAATGTTTAAAATAAACATTTAAAAAAAACAACAAACCACATGCTTCTGCATAAATTAGCGATAACTTTAATACTGTGCCCTTTGAAAATGCACTGTAATGTAATGTGGGCAAAAAGGAATCGGCAAGCTTAAATATCAGAAGATGTAAAACGACAACGAATATAGATAGTCCTGCTACTGCCAAAAAAACCCAAAAAAAATTCTGCTCAGTTATTTAAAAATGTAAAATGATGGCCCTTTTTAGACCCCAGTATTGATATTTACTGTGAAATGTTCAAAGCTCAGCTTAAGTTTGCATGTTTTCCTTCCTGTGTAATTGCATGCAGGAATCTCTCTCTTTTTCTTTTTTTTTTTCTTTTTTTTTTTTTTTTTTTTTTTTTTTTTTTTTTTTTTTTTTTTTTTTTTTTTTTTTTTTTTTTTTTTTTTTTTTTTTTTTTTTTTTTTTTTTTTTTGAATTTCGATTTGTGCTTACATTGAGGAGACTCAGAAATGTCTTCAATTTGCAGGAGTCAAGAGCTGGTCGCTGGGAATCACTTGGGGGACGATGAACCGGGGCAACGCCAAGTGGGTGAGTTTCTTAAGTTTGTTTATTTTCGCAACCCCTGGCAAGCTGTTAACTTGTTCTGCGGGGGAAGGATGGGGGGGTGGCAGCACCATCTGAGCTGCTAAATTGAAGCCATTCTTTCCGTACCCACCAATAAATTACTCCTGCCAAGGGGCAGTTACACGACGGACGCTCCTGCAGAGGTCACGGTGCGGAGGAGGCTTCACTTTGTACCTGCCTCGAGCTCTCCCACCACGATCCTGCAGAGAAGGAGGTTTAAGTGGATTTGAGGAGAGAGGGGAAATCATAGAATAGAATCACAGAATGGTTTGGGTTGGAAGGGACCTTAAAGACCAGGGAGAGGCACCTCCCACCAGACCAGGTTGCTCCAAGCCCCGTCCAACCTGGCCTTGAACCCCTCCAGGGATGGGGCAGCCACTACTTTGTGGCCAGGGTCTTGCCACCCTCACAGCAAAGAATTTCTTTCAAATATCTCATCTAAATCTCTGCTCTTTCAGTTTAAAACCCTTCCCCCTCATCCTATGGCTCCCCTCCCTGATCCAGAGTCCCTCCCCAGCTTTCCTGGAGCCCCTTTAGGGACTGGAAGGGGCTCAAAGGTCTCGCCAGAGCCTTCTCTTCTCTGAACCTCCCCAACTCTCTCAGCCCCACCTCCCAGCAGAGGGGCTCCAGCCCTCCCAGCATCTCCAGGGCTTCCTCTGGCCCCGCTCCAACAGCTCCGTGTCCTTCTGATGTTGAGGACTCTAAAGCTGGACACAAAAAAAGAGGGGATACCCCCATCCCAATGAAACTAGGGAGCACCCAGATGTGTTAAGGAGATGTGTCCCTTGGAGCTGGTTCCCAACTGAGATGCTGCCCCTCAGGAGAGTGCTCTCAGCAGCAGGGGATGTTTAATTGTCACCCCACACTCTATAAACGGAGCAGCCCAAGGAACGGCTCCACAGGAATTCCTATGGGATTCCATAATGCATTGAAATTACAGTCTGCGGATTTTAGACCAGATGCTGCCCCGCCAGACCCGTCTACCCCTTCCACGCCCCCATCCCTGGGCTCTGAAATGTGATCTGGCTGATCTTTTTATGGCTTTTTGTCTGATGTCGTTGCCAGAGACGGCTCAGGCAGTGGTCCTGCCCCCCCCCGCCTGGCCGTGTTTCGCTCGGAGTCCTGGGGGGCTGCACCCTGAGCCCTCGGGGAGGGGTGACGGACCCCCAGCACCTTTGGGTGCCGGTGCCGGTCAGCACCCACAGCGACGAGACTCCCTCTGGTGGCTGCCGCAGCCCCACCGACTTGCTTATTTTCCAATAAATACCTTAATAAATGCACACAAGTGCATTTAAACCAAGCGGGAACTTGGCTGGGGAGATAATCAGTGGAGTGACCTGCTTAGAGAGCAAGGACACGGCTCCCCCCGGGCCCAAAGGCAGCAGCCGTAAGCGTTTCCTTCGGGGACAGCTAATCACTTTCTCTCAAATCTGGAGATCACTCAAAAGTCTAAGCTCCATAAATAAAAGAACAAAGAAATAAACGCTCGGAAGGCTGAAGAAGTCTAATGGCTTCAAAAGACAACTGTGAAAAGCCCTGGGCGTAGGACATAGAAGGACATAAGTCTTATTTTATATGGAATTGCAAAGCTACCAAACGAGTTTCTCTTATCTTAGGAGTATTAGAGACAAGGAAATGGTAATATGTGGAAATGCTGCAACGGAGTGAGATTACCCTCAATTCCTTGACTCAAAAATTGGATCTGTAGCTTTCTGCTAGGGGAAATCATAACACGTCTGGATTTGTGGCCTGTTTATCGAATGCATCTTCATTTACAATGTAATTGGAACATCAATTTATACGGTGATGTACCAATCTTTCCCATTTCTCTCTTAATAGGCACAGCTTTTATATCAAGTGGAAAAGATTTGATAGAGATCATCTATTATGGTGCAGTTTTTTACCCATAGAAGTGGATCTTGTGGCACTGCCTTTGGAGTAACCCAGCTTGCTTGTGCATTGCTTGTCTTGCATGTTTATGGGAGATATTTGAATGTTATGGAGGAATGTAAATCTTAATATATTGAAAATAACTGTATATGCCAAAAGTATTACGAAAACATGCCCTGCATCGGATGTCTTCCTCCCTCTCATAGCGTTACTATGTTCAGATTTTAGCCTAGAGTCTGCAAAAGCTAATTTGAGATCCCAAAATAGCCATCAGCATCGGATGTGTCTCTCAGAGATGTGCTCTAATTAGCCAGACATTCCGGGGGTGATACGGGACTCGCTGAAATTTCTGAGGGGTAGAGATTCCTTTGAGTACTCAAGTCTGAGTCACCTAAATAACCTGAATAACCTTCCCTTTTCTACTGCCGCCGCTGGAGGTGGTATCTGCTGGCTGTGAGCTAACGAGCCACCGGTGATTTTTCATCTCCTGATTTCCCCAAAGGACTAATCCACCTCTTATTATTTGTAGGATTTTGGTAAAGACCATAAACAAGAGCTTGGTGCTGCACAGAACCTGGGCTCCATAAACATCCTCCTGCTGCAGAGCCCTCTGTCACCTTCTCGGGGTGGTCACGGCTCCTTCAGCCTCTAGCCCAGCCCTTTGGGCTAAATATTCATGCTGGATTTGCTTGGAGCTGGTACAAACCTGGGCTTTACGCTTCCTCGGGGAGGTCTCCTACTGGTTCACGGCCGGTGTCTTGGGCAGCGTGAAACTGAGCCCGCAGGGACAAGGCTCCAGCTGGAATTGCAGAGACGTCCCCAGCAGCTTTTCCTGGAAGGAGACTGGCACAGCCTGCCCGCTCCTTACCCCTGGTTTCAAGTTGCTGCTGGGATTATTAAAGAAAGCGAATGGCTACAAGCTTTATTTTATAATTTAGCGAGGGTATTTTTATGTTTAACTTCGCCTCACTGAAAGCACAGTGTTTTAAGACATTGCCTTGATATGTCCCTCTCTAAAATTCTGTATTTGGTACGTTGCGTTTAGGAGCACAGCTGGATTCCCAAGGCAGCTGTTAAAGCAGGCGACTCTTTGTACAGAATGAGTTCTTAAATTTGTATGAGAGCATCTGTCATGACCAGTGCCAAGAAAAACCATTTAAACGTGTGCCTCTTCCCTTCCTCAGCCCACGCCGCTGCTCTGTCCTGGACACTCGGGGCTGAGGGCGATTCCCGCAGCCGGTGACAGACCCTCCCGAGGGTCCCAGGGGAGAAGGGACCAGCTGTGACCCATCTGCTGGGAGACACAGGGGACATCGGGCAGCGCTGCCCACGCCGCTCTTCCCTCCACAAGTGCAAACGGTGCTTTTGGGGACAAAGACAGGGCTTAGGGAAATTCTTCTTTTGTTGATAAACCGTAACGCCTTGGATGAGGTGTTGGACACGTGCCCCTTGGTGAGCTTTGAGGGGGAGGAATTTCCATGAATTTCTGCAGGCTCCCTGGGAGCTCCCGGCTCGAATGGAGATGTTGCTCCTCTTTTTTCTGCTGGGGAAGCTCAGTTCCTGCAAGCACGGAGCAGAAACCTTTGCTGTGGCTGCTCGGTCGAGCCTTCCATCACCGCCATATGGTTTTAATAGAAATGTTTGTTTCCACGTTCGTTTTGCTCCTTTTGCCAAGTGGGATGAATCTCCCGACGAGTGGATTTCTGATCTGATAAAGGAACCTCCTTCAGACGCTGTTGGAAAATAGGAATAGGAACCTGCCAGCTCTCAGTGAGCGATGGGGAACGCTGGAGCGTCCCTTGGCGCAGCGAACGCTGGAGAGCAGCAACTTTGTGGCGGAATACCGAAATATAAAGTATTTTCTAATGAACTTGTTACTTTTTACCACTTGTTTTAGAAAGAAATACAACCAAAGGCTCGTAGGTGGTACCACAGATGCAAACCTATTTTTTTACCTGACACCGGAACATCGATCTGTCACCTTTATAGTTGGACCTGGAGGATACTGTTAAAATCCATCTGGATGCTCCTGGTTTTTGATGGCTCTGCACGTCATAGTTTTCAAAACCAGGAAGAAATTAAAGGATTGGCCTTGTGAAAGTTCATTAAACTTCATTAAAACCCTCATAAGGTGGCTTTGCCTCCAGCCCCGGCAGGGGTGGTGGTTGGGATTGTATAATGCTCCATCTGTCCTGAAGCATCGAACACCCACGAGTTGAGGGAATCGATGGAAAATGCTGCGAGCGGTTGGTAAAACTGCTGAAAACTGATCAAGGTGAATCACAGCATTAAAATAACTTGTATAGGAAACTGGCAAGCTCTTCCGTGGCTGGTATTTATCGAGAAGTGCTCAGCAGATGTTGAAAACGATTAGTCACCCCCTATAATAAAGGATTAACGTGGAAATTTTATTTATTTTTTGGGCTTTCAAAGGCGTGTGCTTTTTCTCTCGTTTCTCTGTCTGCTGCGGAGTTGCTGTTTGGGGGGAGGTGGAGTTGGGAGGGCTCTTCCTCGAGGGGGAGACGTTGAGGGGGGCGAAGGGGGCCAGCGATGCCCCAAATGTGCCCCCAAAGTGCCCCAAAATACCCCAAATGTGCCCCGAGTGCTTCGCTGCCTGGTCCTCGGCGAGGGGCGGGGCAGGGTGAGGGGGCGTGGCCTGACATGAGGGGGCGTGTCCGAGGGCGGGGCCTGGCGGCGAGTGGGGCGCGGGCGAGCGCCGGGCGAGGAGGATTGTCCGCTGGCGGCCGCCGTCGCGCCGCCGGCTCCGCCCGCCATATTGTGCCCGGCGCAGGTTGAGCGGCGGCCGGAGATGGGTGAGGGGGGACGGAACGGCGGGACGGACCCGGGCAGCGGCCCCGGGGCTGGGGGGGGAAGGGAGGAGGAGGAGGAGGAGGACGACGGTCGGGAGCGGGAGGGGCGGAGGGGGGGGCCGAGCGGCGGGCGGGGCGCCCAGGGAGAGCCCGCAGCCGGCCCCGCCCCGCCGCCGCCGTGAGGGGGGCGGCTCCCGGGCCGCGGCCTGGCTCGCAGCCTCCCCCGGCGCTGCTCTGTGTCTCCCCGCAGCACCGGTGCGCGCTCCCGGAGCCCCAAACGCTCCCCTGCAGGGTTCTTGTATCCGCTGGAGTCTCCGGAGCCCCCGGTGTTTTTCTGGGGTCGGTCCCGCGGCCCCCACTGCTCCGCTCCGGCCATGGCCGGTACCCCGGGGCCCGTACAGCCCCCTTCACCCTCGTACAACCCCAGCCTGTGCCCCCGAAGCCCTCACAGCCCCCGCTGCTCCCCCAGAGCTCCTGTGGCCCCCACCGCTCTTCTCTAGTCCCCATTTGTGCCCCCCAGACCTCCCATGTCTCCCCTCCAGCCTCTGCCGGATCCCCTGGAGCGTCTGTGGCTCCTGCCTGCACCTCTCTAGGCCCCACAGCCCCCGGCCTGTGCCCTCGCAGCCCCCTCTGCTTCTGCAGAGCCCCTGTCCCAGCTCCCAGAGCTCCTGCGCCCCCTGAGCTGCCTTTCCAGAGCACCCATGGGTGCCCCCACAGTTCTCCCCTTGGGCACAACCCTCTCATCCTCCCTCTTTTCTCTCTCAGACTCTCTTGTCATGGTGTCCTGGACCTCAAAACCGTTGTCTTCACCTCCCACCAAGGTCCTGGCCATCTGGTGCCCCCCCAGCCCCTTTGTTGTGTCCTGGGGTGCCCTGTGCACAGCCCCTCCACCAGCAGTTACCCTGCATCCCCAGGTTACCATGGCACAAACTGGGGTTTCTACTCTTTGCTCTGTGTGTCTCCCCAGACCCCCCAGCGCTGCAGCCACCTCTGTGCCCCTTTGGCCCCTGTGGTGGCCCCATCTTGGGGTGTCTTTGTTTTTCTTGGGTCTAGCCCCCAGCGTAGTCCCTATACCCCATCCCTCATTGCCCCACACTGGTACTGTAGTTTGCTGGAGGACTCTGGAGCTGAGGGAAAGCTTCAAAGCTTATTTGAGAGCAGTTTCTGAACCTTCAGCAAATTTTCTTCATTCCAGATGCTAATTCCGAAGTGATGCAAACTGGAAATTAGCCATCAGGAAAAGAAATGTTAAGCAATTGATACGACCTGATCCGAGTTTCTTCACAGCTCAGATTTCACTTCTAGTAAATGGTGTGTTATCACCCTGTCCTTTCCCTGAGTTGTTTGGATTCTCCTAAGGTTAAACAGGATCCAGAGAAGGTTTTTTAAAACCTTGGTGTTATTATTGTTTACACTGTGGCAAGCAAGCACTAGAAAAGCTAACTTTGGGCTAACATCTCATTGAGCTCTTTGCCATGCAAATGTACAACAACAACACATGCCCTAAAAATGCTAGTTACTTTTTTCACGTCTTAAAGGAACAAAGAAGGAAAAAGCCAGTTTGTGTGCTTTTTCAGTGTCCCTTTAAAAGAGCTGTGAATATTTGATCCCAGCATAAAATCGGGCAAAAGGGGACCAAGGTAATATCCCCAATTTACTGAATCCTTTGGGCGAATTGTTTAGCATCTCTGTAAGTACATTGCTCTGCCTGTAAAACAGGGATAACACCACAGCCATGCAGATTAAATTCCTTGGAAACTGCCTGGGGTTGGGAGAGAGGCACAAAAAGCTTCTCCTTGCTCCCCTGGGAGCCTGCCTACATCAGGCTTTGGACTCTGGGTGAATTCACAGCACCTTCACAAGCTGCTGCATGTCCCGGGAGCGTCGGGAGCTATCTGGGGCCGCATCTATAGCCTGTGGCAAATGCAGGAGATGGAGAAAAGGGTTGAGCGAAGTTGCATTATCCGGCTTCGTGCTGCGCGGCGGCAGCGTGAGCGATCGCTTCCCGCTGGTCAGGGACATGGTAGGCAGATGGGCCCTCATTATAAATCTCTTCCTTTCAGTTTTAAGGACTGAAGACATAATCCCGCAGTGAAGAGCAGAGAAGCCGCCTGGAAGAACAACCCTCCGCACCCTCTGTTGTTATGGCAGGGGGAAGGCGGGGTCCAAACCGAACCTCCTACTGCCGAAATCCCCTCTGTGAACCGGGGGCCGCTGGCGGCTCCGGCCATTCCACCAGTTCTTCTGTCACGGGTGTGCGCTCACGCACCAGGTACGTCCCAGTCTCCACGTCTTCAGAGAATCATAGAAGTGCCCAGGTTGGACGGGACCTTTCAGATCATCTAGTCCAACCATCGGCCTAACACTGATAAAACCCATCACATCCCTCCTCTCTGGGGCAGGGGACACCTTAACTCCTCATCTCACAGCCTGCTGGTTTTCCTGTGGCTCGGGGATTTGTGAACGCCCTGTGTCAGGCTGAAATCCTTTCCCTATATGTGGCAGTGTCCGTGCTACGTGTTGTAATTGTGATAGGTGGGTTTTAGTTTGCCCAAGACTGTTAAGTGCTTTATCAGACTGTGACAGGTTTCCAGGAGCATTCAAAAGCCTTTAGTGACCATTGAATGGAAAGTAAGAACAAAATTTTTATTTTTATCCCAATTTAAAATTTTTATCCCAAGCCTGACTCTTGAGTTCTGGTCGTTGCATCTCCTGTGCCCTGAAGTTTATGTCAGGTGACGTGTTTCTGGGGTAGATTTTGGCTAAATCAGGTGATGTGTAGGCTACAGGGTTTGTTTTTTTCAGTTTCTAGCCTGGCTGGTTGCGTTTCTGCAACTGAGTAGAGAGGAGGAAGGAGAAGCAGAGCACCGACAGCCATACTTAAGCAGGAGGTGCCTTCTGAACTGTCTGCAAAGAAAATGTTAGATCTGTCTTAACATACTCCCTGCTGACGGCCCTAGGCCAAGAAATTTCTAGGGATACAGTTACTCAAACAAGTTACTGCAAGGGCACAGGAGGTGGAGCAATAACTTGTACATCCTTTGCTGTGAGAGCGTGCACCAAGTTCTGTATCACGAGGAGGTGACACAGTACAGGTCCAGGCCCCAGTTTGCCTCCGAGGGGTTTGTCCCCGTAGCCCTACCCCCCGAGATCCGTCACCTACACATCGGTCCAAGCCCAGGAGTCCCAACGAGCTTTAGGCTCTTTGTGCCTACGAGACTCTTGTTGCTGCTCTTGCAAGAGCAGCCTGAGGTCTTGTGTGTCTGTTCAAAGCAGGAAAGGTTTTGTGTTTGTATTTAAAACCCTTCACTGGAGGACCAGAACAGTTCTTGTTCTGTGGACAGGAACGGAGTTTATTGGCAGATATATCAGTCCTGAGGAGCTGAATCGCTCCTCTCAGCCTGGGAATCTGAGAGTTTCAGGGAGACAGCTCAGGTTCCTAAAGGCTTTCCCTCACACATGGCTTTATTTTAGGCTGTCAGCCTTCTGTTTTAAAAACCCTGGGCTGATCCAGCTGTGTCCACCTCTGGGCTAGAAGTCTTTCTGGAGTCACACTCCCGAGACTTTCTGTGGTTTCATTTTGGGATTTGTGATAGAAGTTTCTGCTCTGTAGTTCCTTTGAAACCCACGCCCAGATTCCTTTGGCTGTTGTTATTTAGAGATTGCAAATCAGGAGAGATGTATCTCGTATATATTAACTCCCTTCCCTTTGATTAAAAGGGTTGCTGTCTGGGATTGTGTGCGTGCTCACACAGGAATATGCACCCCTGACTAAACTTGTTTTTCCTCTGTAGTTGAATAGAAGTTGAAGAATGAGAAAGGGCTTGTGTTTAATTGCTCTGTATTTCATGTTCAAGCACTCTTAGAAATGTAAATAGCAACTGGAGGCCTGAAAGCTTCCAATTAATTAAGAGGGCCGCTGGTTGCCCCTTGAATAGCTAAACGCAGCCACAGCTTTTGAACCTGACTCAACGCAAGGGATTTAATATCGAGTGACCCGGTGCTGTAGCTGGCCTGGTTCCAAACGCTGCTTTCATGGGGCAAATTCCCACTCGCGTCTGCCTGTAACAGTCGTCCTGGACGTCCCCGGGAGGCTGACACCTCTGGTTTGTGGCAGCCCCTGACCACGACCAACAGCTTAGGTTTCCGAGTCAGCGTGGGACCCACCGACTCCTACCCTCTGAGTTTGTGGGCTGGAGGACAGGGCTGTGTTTAGCTCAGGGAAGTGACTGCTGGTTTTTGGTTTCCCTTGGCAGGAGCGGTTCAGGTACAGGCCTTTCCAGCCCACCTTTGGCAGCGCAGACAGTCGTCCCCCTCCGGCACTGTAAGATCCCGGAGCTGCCTGTGGAGAGGAGTGTGCTCTTCGAACTTCAGCTCTTCTTCTGTCATCTCGTCGCTCTCTTTGTCCACTACATCAACATCTACAAAACTGTCTGGTGGTACCCCCCCTCCCACCCGCCTTCGCACACGTCGCTGGTAAGCACCAAAGGGCAGCTGTGTCTGCTGATATTCCAGACTCTATTTTCTTAGACATAAAGTTTTCTATATAAATGTGACTCTACACCCCTGGAGGGTTGCTCAGGTGACTCTTATTCGACAAATTTTGGGCACTGGCTGTCTGTTTGGCATTCTTTTTCTCAGGAAAAGAGTGAGTCTGGGGAGAAGAGAATAATTTGGGAGCTTCTCTGTTGAATGTGGGTTTCTGCTGCCTGATGGAAAGTGGAATAATTTTGTTTTTGTCACCGCAGAACTTTCATCTTATCGACTTCAACGTGCTGACAGTGACGACGATCGTCTTGGCACGCCGGCTGATCAGTGCTATTGTGAAGGAGGTAAAGTCCCCAAGCAGATTTCAGAACTGTTATTTCAGGCAAAATGTAAAGCTGTGCTTCCCCTTTGCAGTTCCGTTCTCTTCTGTCCTATTCTGAAGAGGTTTGTGCTGTGTCCAAGTCAGAAACCTGGGCATGGTTTCTAAGGGGAAGAACAGAGAACAGAAACAGGCGCCTCAAACCGTGGCTCGTGACTCTCTCTGTCCTTCTGTGATTGTTTCTGAATTACTCTCTCAACTAGACTGCAGTAATTCCCCTTTCTTCCTTGTGAAGAACAGTATTTGGCTCTTTTCCTGTTCTCTTAATTACTCTGGCTTTCTGCAAGGAGGAGCCGGTGTGGGTCGGTCTCTGCTGCCTGTGGAAGCTTTTTGTGGTGAGCAGGTGCCAGAGGGTGGGCTGGTCACACCGATAACTGCCAGACCTTAACGAGAAACCCCGAGAGCTCTCCTCATTCCACCTCGAGGAACGAGGCCCTTGGTTTTGGGTGGAGAATCCAGATTCCAGCCTATGGAAGGCCTCCCCTTCCTGGTGGCAGTCGAACAGAGCCTCTCACTAGCTCTTCCTTCGTGCACGTGCAGTTGATTTTGCAGATTAAGTGCTGCTCATTTACCGTTTGCTTCCTGCAGGAAGAGTGAGATGGTCTCCCCTCTGCCCAGCTCTTTCTTCTCTCCCCGCAGGCTTCGCAGAGTGGCAAAGTCTCCCTGCCACGCTCTGTTTTCCTGGTCATCACTCGGTTTGCTGTTCTCACTGGCACAGGCTGGAGTTTGTGTCGATCAATAATTCACCTTTTCAGAACCTACTCTTTCCTTAATCTCCTGTTCCTGTGTTACCCGTAAGTATCTCTTCTGTCACTTAGGTGTGATTTCTAATGTTGCTTCGGTGCAGTGGGTGCTGCTCGGTTGAAATGAAGCCTGTAAGCAAAAAAGCACTTGATTACCTGTGAGCAGAACTTAAACTACCCTTTTGCCTCTTGCTCTGTCACGTTTCTTCCTGGTGGCAGGGCACATCTTTAACTTTTACCCATATTTCAGCTTTAATGTAAGCATTAATTGTAGTTCTTAAGTTGCGCGTGTCCTCAGAAAAGGATTGTGTGCTTTTCTCATGGTATTCAAAGAAATCTTCGGTTTATCTTAGTCCTGAGGTGCCTCTCCCAGGTGGGGTGAATCAAAACGGCTTCCCCGCATCATGTTAACTAACGAAACATGAAGGAAGCCAGTTCTATTTCCAGACAAGTAATGGGAATAGCTCCCTTCCCTCTGGTAGATGCAGGAGGAAGCACCTCATAAAGATCTGAGACGCTGTGTGTGTGTTTGAGCCGAGATTGGTGAAGCTCTTTTCTGGAGTTTATGTAGGTACCAGATGCTGTTTGGGAGGGGGGTGGGATCGTGGTTCTGATCTGCTGCCAGCAAAGGCAGCTCGTACGGAGGTAACCACCTTTCTGCACTCTGCTGCTCCAGGTTTGGCATGTACATTCCCTTCCTTCAGCTGAACTGTGACTTTCGGAAGACGGGCCTCTTCTCCCAGGTGGCCAACATCGGTCCCCGAGAGACCGGCGAGGTGAACTCCAGAGGCAGGGACTACCTCACCGTGCTAAAGGAGACCTGGAAGCAGCACACTCGCCAGATGTACGGCATGGAGGCCATGCCCACCCACGCCTGCTGCCTCTCCCCGGATCTCATCCGCAACGAGGTGGAATACCTGAAAATGGACTTTAACTGGCGGATGAAAGAGGTGCTGGTGAGCTCCATGCTCAGCGCCTACTACGTGGCCTTTGTGCCCGTCTGGTTCGTGAAGGTGAGTGAGGGCCACCTCTGCTCTTGGAGACACTGCTCCTCCAGGTGTGGGGCTGGCCAGGGAGGGTTGTGGTGGGGTGGACACCGGGTTAGGGAGGAGATCTGGGTCTCCTTCTTGCTCAGCTGGAACGTGGAGAGGTTGGTCAGGGCTGGTCTGTGTGTGCAGGCGGCTTTATCAAACCCATTTACGGAGATCCTGTGACAAGTAAGAAGCAAAACCATCCAGGCTGAGGTTTGCTTAAATTCTGGCTGACAGAGGCCAATATTTTGACCTGATAAAGTGTCTTCTGACTGTCCTGAGAGCGTGTATCCATCAGGGAGCAGCATCTCCCTCCTGCCTCCCCATGACGCTAAAAGGACTCCAGGCTGACCAGGCCCTCACACACCAACCTTCTGTGAGGACAGAGCTCCAGAACAAGGGGATTGAATTTAATAAGGGAGACAGTATGAAAGAGGATGGACTTTTATTAGGATTTTTAGCTGTTTTATTTAAGTTCCCAATATGTTGTACAATGAGACAAATGCCTCGTAGTAAATCTGCCAGATCTTGGGGATGAGCCCAAGTCTCCTTCCCCTGAGGGACTGGTGCTCCCACCCGTCACCAACTGAGCTTGAGGAGCATCGGGAACCATCTCCCTGGTTTTGGTGATGGGTGACAATAGTGTAAATGTTTCTCTGTGGCGTGTCGGGGAGTTGTACAGCAGCCGTCCTATGTGGGCGCTTCTTTTTCAGGCAGGATTAATAGCGACGTGAAAAGCCCTCGCTTTACCTGCCTGAGCGCTTTGTGTTTTGATGGCTTCGGTAGGTGAGGCTGTCCAAACACGCTGTCACACATCCTTCTTGTCCCCCCCCACAGAACACTCAGTACTATGACAAACGCTGGTCGTGTGAGCTTTTCCTTCTGGTTTCCATCAGCACGTCGGTGATCCTGATGCAGTACCTCTTACCCGCCCGTTACTGCGACCTGCTCCATAAAGCCGCGGCGCACCTGGGCTGCTGGCAGAAGGTCGATCCGTCCCTCTGCTCCAACGTGCTCCAGCATCAGTAAGAAACTCCCTCCCGGGGCTGGGGCTGGAGTTTTCTCTTCACTGGCCTGAACAGAGGCTGGGTGGGGAGCTCAGCTTTGCAGCCACCTCTCCTCCTCCTCTCGATGCTTAAATTTAAAGAAAAATGAGAGCAGAGCGCGGAGTTGTCGGCTGACACATCCCACACTCTGGGCTGGCCACCTCCAAGTGTGGCCAGCAGATCTGTTCAGCCTGGAGAAGAGCAGATTGAGAGGGGATCTCATCAATGCTGAGCGATATCTGAAGGGCAGGTGGCAAGAGGATCATGGAATCACAGAATGGTTTGGTTTGGAAGGGACCTTAAAGATCATCGAGTTCCAACCCCCCTGGCACAGGCAGGGACACCTCCCACCACACCAGGTTGCTCAAAGCCCCATCCAACCTGGCCTTGAACCTCTCCAGGGATGGGGTCAGGCTCTTCTCAGTGGTGCCCAGTGACGGGACAAGGGGCAATGGTCACCAACTGGAACACGGGAAGTTCCATGTGAACATGAGGAAAGACGTCTTTACTTTGAGGGTGGCAGAGCCCTGGAACGGGCTGCCCAGAGAGGGTGTGGGGTCTCCATCTCTGGAGATATTCCAAATCCACGTGGACACCATCCTGCGCGACCTGGTTGGGGTGACCCTATTTTGGTAGGTGGTTGGAGGAGATGATCTCCAAAGGTCCCTTCTGTCCCCTGCCAGTCTGTGGTTCTGTGGTCTGATTTTTGGCAAGACGCCTCCTGCTCCTGGCCCCAGACATGTGCTGCTCGTCACTGCCGTGGTTACACGCCTCGGTGGGACAAACTGCCCTGGCCAAATGCTGCTGGGGAGGCAGCTCCTCCATTATCCTGGCTGAGGGTGGGAAGGCACCAGCCCCCCTTGGGCTGTGGAGGTGGAAATAAGAGCTCTCTGCTTGTTTCCCGCAGGTGGACGGAAGAGTGCATGTGGCCACAGGGAGTGTTGGTGAAACACAGCAAGAACGTCTACAAAGCTGTGGGTCATTACAACGTGGCGGTGCCCTCAGACGTCTCGCACTTCCGATTCCACGTAAGATCCCACGTGTGGCACCTCGGCGGGGTGATCTGATTGATCGTTTCTGATCAACGCCTAGAAATACTTAAATGGTGGGCATCAAGAGGATGGGGCTGGTCTTTTCTCAGTGGTGCCCAGGGACAGGACAAGAGGTAACGGGCACAAACTTGAATGTAAGAAGTTCCATCTAAACATGAGGAGGAACTTCTTCACTTTGAGGGTGGCAGAGCCCTGGCAGAGGCTGCCCAGGGAGGTGGTGGAGTCTCCTTCTCTGGAGACGTTCAAACCCCACCTGGACACGTTCCTGTGGGACCTGCTCTGGGTGGCCCTGCTCTGGCAGGGGGTTGGACTGGGTGATCTCCAGAGGTCCCTTCCAACCCCGTATCATTCTGTGATTCATTCTGTGGGGTCACGGTCCCCTTGTCCTCAGCAGCTGAGCTGGCTCTGGGAGCAGGAGAGCTGCGGTGGGGTGTCCCAGGGCGGTGGAACAAGCTGGGTTTGGAGCAGTGTCTCACATTAGTCCCGTGTTTGCCATGGGTGCTGCCAGAAGGGTGACTGTCCCCTGGACACTAGGGGCTCTGTTCAGGGGTAAATGTGTCTCCGGAGGGGAATCCCCGAGGAATCCTCACCAGTTGCTGCCTCACACATCCTCAGAAGCACCACCCGCAGGGTCTGGCCTCGCTCGGTGCCTCATTGGGGTCTCTCCTGCAGTTCTTTTTCAGCAAACCGCTGAGAATCCTCAACATCCTGATTCTGCTGGAAGGAGCCGTCATCTTCTACCAGCTTTACTCGCTCATTTCTTCCGAGAAGTGGCACCAGACGATCTCCCTGGCTCTGATCCTCTTCAGCAATTACTACGCCTTCTTCAAGCTGCTGCGTGACCGTCTGGTGCTGGGCAAAGCCTACTCCTATTCTGCCAGCAGAGACTCGGAGCAGAAGTTAAATTAAAACAATTGCACTGATGCTCGAGCTTATTACGAAACAAACAAAACGAGAAAACCCTCAGAGCTTTGTATTTTTGTTACCACTGCTTTTTTTTTGTTGTTGGTTTTTTGGGTTTTTTTTGGTTTTTCTTTGATAACTGATGTAATTAAAAGGAAAAAAAAAAAGAACATATTTTTTTACTCCCAACAGTTGTTTGTCTGTTGTTTATCTGGTAAAATCTGTCGTGTCCCACCCCGAGAAGGAGGAATGATTAATTAACGCTTCATTTCGAGGGGTGCAGACACCTCTCTGTGTCTGCTGGAGCGGGAAGGGGAGAATTTTAGGTAGAATTTAGGAGAATTTGGCTCACGGCTTCGTTTGGGAGGGACTGAACCCTCAGCCTGGGTTTTGGGGGGATCCCAAAGGACTTTCCATGTCGTCGTCCCACTGCGATGGGAGGAAAATGGTGTTTTTTCATTAAAATGAGGTTTTAATTGCTGTGCTGGAAATGATGAGGTTGGCAGCGGCGGGAGGGGACACGCTGGGGACCGGGGACGTCGGAGGACGGAGGAGAACCCTCCGCCACCCCCCGCCGAGGTCCCCGGTCCCCGAAGAGGAGGAGGATGAAGGTCCCCACCCGGGAGATGCGGGGCTGGGGACACCGGGGCCATCCCCGTTGACGGTGACACCGGCCGTACCCTGTTCCAGCCTCGGGTCCCCTCCCGGTGATGGCGGAGCGGGGGGGTCTTTGTTCCGTTCCGGTCTCGTCCCCCACCACCACCGGCAGCCGCCAGGGGGCGCCCTGTGCGCGCGCTGCCGGTCCCGCTGCGTCCCGGTCGGTCTCCGGTCCCCGGGAACCCCCTTCCCCCTCCCTCGGGGGAGATTATTGAGAATAAAACCGGAGATCAGACACACACCCCACACACACCCCCCGCCGGGGACCGGCGACCGGGAACCGGGGACCGGACGCTGCAGCGCTCCGGGCCGGGAGCAGCAGCATCCCGGTGTATCCCGGCCCGTCTCCGGTCCCCGGGAACCTCATCCACCACCCCCCACGGGGATATTATTGCCAATAAAACCGGAGATCAGACCACCCCCCCCCCCCCCGCGGGGCGGCGACCGGGAACCGGGGACCAGAACCGGGACCGGACCCTGCAGCGCTCCGGGAGCAGCATCATCCCGGTGCACCGGGAGTCGGGAAGGGGGGGGGGAGACACACAGGATGGAGTCACCGGACACGGCGGGGGGGGGTGACCCCGGGCATGGCATGGGGGGGGGTGTCTCGGTGCCCGGCAGCCGCCAGCATCCCACCCCTCGGCAAAGTGTCCCCCCCGCGGCAAAGCGTCCCCCCTCCCGGACACGGCGGGGACACGGTGGGGCCAAAGGCCACCGGGAGGCAAAGCCACCGGCGCCGCCACTCGCCGGTTACCGGCGGGGCGAAGGGCCCGGCGAGGAAGAGGAAGGAGGAGGGGGGAGAAGGGGGAATGAGCCGGGGGTGGCAGGGAGCCCTGCAGGGTTTGGGGTGCAGCTGAGCCCCCCCGGGACCATGTCTCCGCTCACCCCCCGCACCCACCACCAGCATCGGGGGGACGGGAGCCACGCACGGGGAGGGTGGGGGGCAGCCGTGCTCCACCGGCTCAGGGTGTGGGAAGGTTCCAGGAAGCCCCCCCCGAGAACCCTCGGCAGGTCTGAGGGGTGGGGGGCAATGGAGAGACCCCCCCCCAACCCCCCCAGCTCCCCTATTGCCCCAGCCCCAGTCTCTGGATGGGGTTGCTGACTGGGACGGGGTGGAGGGGATGGGGGGGGGGGGTGATGTTGGGGGGCCTAGGCGGGTGTCCCTGTGCCCCAGCCCCCTCCCCACCAGGGCAGGAGGAAACGGCAGTGTCCAGCCTTTCCCGAGGATGAGGATTTCCTTCCTCCCATTGAGCGGGGACCCTGAGGTTAGCACGCAGCCGTGGGGCGCCCGGCCTGTGGGACGGGGGGCAGGGGGGGTCCAGCTGGGAGGTGAGGGAGCAGAGACCCCCCCCAGACACACCACTTTTGGGTGCAGCTCCCAGCAGGACCCCACTTTTCTCCCCCTGCCCAGCCAGAGGGGGGGCAGCTGCCCTCGGGTTTAAGGCCACACTGGGGGGGGTCGAGATGGGGACATTGATCTGGTCCCTTCTCTCTTTCCCCACGGCTTCATTCCTGCTCATATTTTTGGGGCAAGAAGAAGCCTGGGGGTGACGGAGCTGTGACACCCCTCCCACCCCCGGGGTGTCCCCACCAGGACTGGCCCAGCTCCAGCCACCCTGGCTGCAATTTTTGGGCTCCCAGTCACACCGGGGCGGGGCTTGGTCCCCCACAGGTCCAGAAATGTGACCCTTGTCACTGGCCACTCCGATGGGTGCCTGAGCCCCACAGCACCCCCCCACAAACACCCCCACACACAGGGACCTGGCCCGGACACGGAGGTTACTGGGTTCCCAGAAAAGGCTTTTCCTGCAGCTGGGAAGGGCTGTGGTGGGACCAGGGGACACTTCTCATTTCCCTTCGCTCCTCTGACAGCAAAGGGGCTTTCCCAGGCACCCCGGGGGGGGACAATGACGTCCCAGGGAGGTCCCAGGTGGGAATTCCCCTGGGAGCAGCCCCGTGCTCCTCGGAGGTGGCTTCCTTGGTGACACCAGGGGTCCCGGGCAGCCCCACGCCCCAAGGGGTCCTGGCCTGGGCAGGCTCCATCTGCCGCCCTCCCCGCGCCCCCTAATCCCGGGATTAGCAGCCTGGCACAGGTTTGCTGCAGGTAACGAGGCTCCCTCGGGAGCATCAAAGTGCAGGCAATTATGACTAATCCCACACCTGCACCTAACGAGCTCGGCAGCCATCCTGCCTGCACCGAGCGGGACCAGGGAGAAGCCGGATGGCACCACGGTGGGGTCCCTGAGCCAAGAGGACAGGGAGCCCCTGTATGCTGGGGACCCATCCCAGGGTGCCCCCAGGCACGGGACCCCAGGATGGTGCCCGTGTTGGTGGGTCACGGAGCAGAAATCCCAACAGAAACGCCCTCCCCGGGGCTCGGCGCTGCAGACCCCACACGGGGCACGTGCGCTGGGGACAAATTTTGTCCTCCCGCTGCCCACCGGGAATCCCCTCACCGCTTCCCAGCAGAGGCAGCTGATGGGAAATTGCTGTTTTCCCCGAAGAGCCCGTCCCAACATTCCATTCCTGGGAGGCCACGTCTGCTGCCCCCGTCCCCCCGTCCCCGGGACCTCCGTCTGCCCGGTTCCCGGCTGGTCCCACCCCAGCTGGGCGCAGATGGAGGACGGATGCTGCGGCACCAGGAGCATCACAGACACCCCCCAGCTCCTCCGAGTGCCCCCCAAAAACTCCAGTTTGTCCCCAGTTGGTGCAGCATCCAGCATCTGCATCCAATCCAGCATCCAGCAGCTGCCGATGTGGGGACAGGGTTGAGGGGTGCAGGGGGACAGGAGCACCCCACAAAGCTGAAGGTCCCCATCCCAGGGGGTAATCCCCGCCGGGACTTGTCCTTTATCTGGAGGCCAGTAGCTTTTAGTTCTTTCAATTCTTCCTTAATAATTGTTTATGCCATTAATAAAGCCAAAATATTAATGTGGCTAATTAAGGGTTCGTTTGCCCACTGCCATGTCACACCGCGGCAGGTTTTGTGTGACATCAACAGAGGGAAAAAAATCAGAGTGGGGTGGGTGGGAGCATCATCCCAGTGCCCATCCCATCAGCATCCCTGCTCCCCCGGGATGGGAACTGGGGGCCGGGGACCCCTGAGCAGCGCCCCAGGCCCTGTTCCCCCCCAGTCCCAGAGCCGTGGGGTCTCCGTGGAGCTTGGGCACCTGAATCCAGGGGGTGCTGAGCCAAGCCGAGCTGGCCACCGCTGCCCCAGCCACTGCCTGACATTGCCCGGGGCTCACCTGGCCGAAACCGGGGCAGGACACGGCCCAGGAGGCCCCATCCCTGTAATTGGCAGCCCTGAATTAGCATATTCACATCCTCATTAGCAATTACACACACACACGCCCTCATTTTCTCGTCTGAACAAGTCCATGGTGGGGACGAGCAAGCGTGGGGTGGTGGGGCTGGACCCCGAGCCACCCGGTCCTCTGCTCGTCGCTTGAGACCGTTAAGCTCATTGCACTTGTGGGACGGAGCAGCCACAGCACCCACGGCCCCTCCGGACCGCTGCTGGGTGCTGGTGGGGGCAGGCACCACACACCCCCCCACGGGGAGCAGATGGTGACTCGCAGCGCAGGGGCCAGATGGACCACAAGGCAGCAAGAGCCGCCCCCCCTCCCGTCACCACCCACCCCCCTCGGCTTCCGCTGCCATTTTACAGCGGCTATAAATATTTAACAGCTCCATCCTCTGCTCTGCTGCCGAACCCACAGCCGGGGGGACGGCGGCTCCCACCGCTCCAGCCTGCTTTGCACAGCACTGGGAGGCCACTGGGATGAGACCCCCCCCCCCAAAATGGGCACATCCCCACCCCACAGCATCGCTCTGGGTCTGAATAACCCCAGCGAGACAGGCTGGGAACGCTTGAGGACTGAAAGACGGTCAACGGAGACTTTGGAGGACTTGGGGGCCATTTCCCAAGAGCTGGGGACGAGGTGGGAGCGGGGAGAGGTGGGATGGAGGCCGCCCACCTCCTGGGTGGGGGGGGTCATACTGCTCCGTGGTGGCCCCATCCTGGCCACCATGGAGGCTGAGCACCCCTGAGTCCTCCTGGAGGTCCAAAGGGGCACAAATACCCCCAAACCCACCCCAGGGAACCCGGCTCCTTGGTCAGACCCCAGCCAGGACCCCCGTGGGCAGCGGCACCGTCTCACTGGCCACCGCAGGGGGGTCCTGTGCCACGCTGGGTTGGGTGTCCCCAGGCGGCAGCGGAGCCGGTTGCAGCATCTCCCACGTGTGGCTGCGAGTCCCAGCATGTGGCTACCGCGGGGCACGCCACGGCCCGCAGCCCCCAGGGACACGGAGAGGCGTCTGCAGCCCAGGGCTCGCCCCGGGAAGGGCCCTTTCCCGGCACCGGGGGAGTTTGGGTCCCACGGCGGGCACGGCCGGTGCCCCTTCTCCCAGCGCCCGGGCACGGCCTCGGTGCTCCCATGGGATACACGTGCACCGGGGCAGCCCCTCGCCGGAGCCGGGCTTCCTCCCGCCGCGGCCCCGAGTCTTTCTGCCGCTCTTCCGCCGACCCCGCGGCCACCGGCTGCCTTCCTGCCCCGTTTCCTGCCCGCCGGGGCTGCCTCCTCCCCGGGCCCCACATCCACCCCCACGCACATCCCTGTTTCCGTGCACCGAGCATTCCCAGCTTTCTCTGCCACTCCTATCGCTCTTTCCACACCCTCGGATGGGGAGGAACCTGGCCCCACCGTGGTGTCCCCCAGCAGCTGCCCCAGGACCCTGCACCCTCCTGGGGGTCTCCGGTCCCCATCCTCTGCAGGGGACCTGTCCCTGACGCCGCTGCGGGAGCCGCCCGGCTCGGTCGGGTGCTCGCACGGGGTGGGTTCCTGCATTTCACCAGCCGTTTTCTTCCAGCTCGGTGATAAAGGTATCGAACGGAGCAAAGTCTGCCCCGGGCTGGCACCCGGGGAGCGGCAATTCCCCGATTGCAATCACTTTTGGGGATCTACCACTGACCTAGTTTTTAATCCGCCGGGCACAGGGATTGCAGCCAGGGCTGCCTTCGGCCGGCGGGAGCGAGCAACAGCTTTCCAGGAGCATCGATACCCCCCCCCACACAGAGTGCGAAGCCATCCCCCCCCCACCTTGTTTTTATTTTGAGGGGAGCCGAGGGTCCCGCAGGCAGCTCGGTGGGGCCGGCCCCCGGCTCCCTGCCACCCTGTTCCCAAGGTCAGGCCGTTCCCACGCTCAGCCCAAGAGTCTCCCCCAAACCGGTCGGGCGTGTGGAGCCGTGACTCAGCCCCGCGTCAGCCGGCGGGGAGCGGCGTGCACCGGCAGGTCCGGGGAGAGAGGGGGGGCCCAGGGGGTGCAGAGGCAGGATAGGACCTGTGCAGGGCCCCCCTCCACCTCTCCACCCCTTCCCGGGCAGCCACGTCGCAGCCTTTGGTAAAGAAGGAAGCGAGAAATTTCCTTTTCCTTCCTCCTGCAGAGCGGTGTCATCGCTTTGGGGTGTCCCCCCCCTTCCCTGCTCCAGACACCCCACAGGGTGAGGACAAGGAAGGGCTCCTTATCTCCCTTTCCCGGCTGCTGCTCCCTGGGGCCACCCTGCTGCAGGGCAGGTGACGTTGAGGTGTCACCTCCCCTTCCAGATCCAACCCTCCCCGCAGGGATGGTGCCACCATCCCTCCTCCATGGTCCTTACACGGCCCATCCCTCCATCCCCATGGCTTCTCAGCCAAGACCACTGGGGTTTTTCCCCCCATCCCCAGTGCCTCCAGTCCCCAAGGTGGCCGGGGGGGTCAGGTACCCTGACCCCCCCAGCCACCTCGGGAACCGGAGGCACCGGGGACGGGGGGCGCTCACCACACGCCAGCCGTTGGAGGTCGGCTGTCACCATCCCCCTGCGCCAGCCAGGAATAAGTGGATTAGGACTCAATCTCGTTATCGCTGCTTGCAGCCTCGGTGAGGGCTGTGGCGGGATGGGGACAGGGATGGGGACACTCCTGGTGAGGGGCACCACAGGGTGGCCAGTGGCCAGCGTGGGGCGGAGTGTGGCCACCGTGTGACAGCATGGGCTCGGCTGCCTGCTGTTGCCAGCAGTGCGGTATCCAGGCTCTAATGGAGCTGGGATGGTTAATTAGTCGGTGTCGATTTATGTTAATTAGTCAGAGGAGCCGAGAGACTGATTCCTCTGCCACCTGGTGTGCGCGTGGGTGCACATGTGTGTGCGTCTGGGCGTGCACCTGGGTGCGTGCATGAGTGTGTGCATGTGGATGTGTGAGTGTGGGTGTGTTTGTGCATGGCCACTCGTACACCCACGTATGTGTGCATCCACGCACATCTACGTACGTGTGCATCCACACACACCCACACACACACACGCCCACACACACGTGCTCGCACGGCTCCGGAAAACCCAGCTCACTCCAATGCTGTGGCTCAAAAAGCTGCCGTTTCGGTGGCCCCCGAGCAGGCGAGGCGGGTGACAAGGGACAGGGTGGCCACGTCCCCGGGGCAGGACAGGGCAGACACGTCCCCAGGAGCCACGGGGAGCAGCCTGGGCTCAGCCCCGGGACGGGCGATGCGGTTTCCTGCGGGTGATTCACACTCTTCCTCGTCTTTGCGGCCGGATGAGCCAGGGCTGAGACTCCGGAGGAAGCCGCAGGGATTTCCAAAAGGGCTCAGAAGAACTCCCCCCACACTTTTTGGCCACTCGCTGTGACTTCCTCCCTCCTTCTGGGTCGAAACTCAGCCACTCTGGGGGCGAAGGAGCCATGTGGCGGCGAGACCAAGAAACTCCGATGGGAGCAGAGGGAGGGAAGAGGGTGGGAAATTTGCTGTGTCCGGATACAGCCGGGAATCGAGCCCCTCTCCGGGCCGGGGAGCTGGGCAGGGATGGAGCTGCTCCGTCTCACGATGCACCACGGTTTATTCAACCCAGAGTAACGGGCATCGCAGCTCTGGCCGCTCTTGGGCTCTGGGTTCGGTTTCTTCTCCTTAAAACAGGATTGCAACTACAGGAAAAAAATAAATTAAAAAAAAAGGCAAAACCTTAATCCTGTAAATCCTCTGCCTCTCCTGCTGAGGGCCTCGGTTCAGGGCATGGGCTGGATGTGCCCGTCCCCCCTGAGGTGCCCGCGATGGGATGCCAGGGTCAGACACTGCTCCGGGGCTGCTCGGGGCTGCCCGGCTCAAGCCCAGACCAGCTAAAAATACCCCCCCTCCATGTCTTCACCGTGCAGCCACTTAATCAGCTATGCAAATGAGACCAAAATTAAATCAGCTGCACGTGAGAGAAATCCATTAACCCCTGCTGGGGCGGTGGAGATGTGCCCCCACCATGGGCCCTGGCACCCCTGTGATGGTGAGGGACACACCGGGGCTGGGGACGGGCAGCACCCACCGGGGCTGCAGCCTCCCCGGGACCGGGGGTGCTGCCGAGAGCGGGGAGCAGGGTCCGTGTCCCCACGGCGGGGCTGAGCCGCCGTCCCCCCGCCGCCCCCGGCTCGCGGCCATCTGGCCGGGGTGTATTAAAGACACGGAGAAGCCGGTGAGAAACGAGGTCAGGGCTGCGATGGCAGCCAGGGGACGGGACCAGCCCTGTGTCCTTCTTGCCTTCCCCGGCAGCAGGACCCTGCCACCCCCCAGCGTGTCCCCAGCAGGACCTGGTTGTGACACTGGCACCCGGAGCAAACCCCAGCCCCAGGGGCAGCAGCTGGCTGCCGGGCGCAGCAGGGGATTGTGCCGGCTGGACTTTGCACCACCGCGGTGTCACCGCAGCCCCGGTGGCACTGGTGGAGCCGAGCAGGAGGCCTGCACCGTGGCTGAGCTCCTCCCGGGAATCCTGCCCGTGCCACGGACACGCAGCCCCTCGCTGGGGCTGGGGACACGCAGGGGACCAAACCGCTCCAACAAAGGGAGAGCAGAGCCCCCACTGCCCTACAGACACCCCCAAATCAGGGCAGTGAGTGCACTGAGCACCCCCAGACTCCCCGGGGGCTCTCCCACCACGGGGGTGCGGTGCTGAAAGTGTGTGTGTGCGTCCCCCCCCACGACCCCCCATGTGGGAGTGTGAGCATGCGTGTGCGAGTCCCCGTAGGCAGCTGCCTGCATTTCATGCATTTTTAAGAAGAACAAGGTTAGTGGGTCACTCCAGCGCCGGAGGCTTTTCTCCAGCTGAGCTGCTTTGGTGCCAAACCCAGCCTGGCTGGCAGCAGCGGGGGGGCTGGGGCAGGCAGCGGTGCAGGCAGGAAGGCAGCAGTGCAGGCAGGAAGGCAAAGAGGCAGGCAGGAAGGCAGCAGTGCAGGCAGGAAGGCAGTGGGGCAGGCAGGGAGGCAGCAACCAAACCCAGTATCATGACAGCGATGGCCCTTCTGCCCCTGCCACCTCCGGCCACCATCCCCCCCGCAGGCACCCGGGAAGCTGGCAGGAGCAGTGGGATGCAGCCAGAGCGGTCCCCATCCCGCTGCCAGCAGGCAGGGAGCAGGCAGGGACCATGCTGGGGAGGGGGGGGGAGGAAACTGCAGCCCCCCAGTAGGGCTGCCGGATGCCGGCAGGGTGCGGCGATGGCGGCGGAGAGGAAAAAGCCACTGTGGTTAAAAGTTAACGCGGAGACAAAGCGGGGCCGGGAGGAGAAGGGCAGCGCGGCCCAGGCCCATGCAAACAGCCTGGCTTTATGGCAGCCCAGCCCCGATAAAAGGGTGAGAGGCTCCGTCTCCGCCTGGCCCTGGGCGCTGCACCCCCCCCCGCCTTGGCACCATTACCCCGGGGAACCGAAATCTGGGGTGAACCCAGATATGGTGAACCCAGACTTGGGGTGAACCCAGACCCGGGGTGAACCCAGATTTGGTGAACCCGGACCCGAGGTGAAGCCACACCGCTGGGCGCAACGGCAGCGATGCAGCCCCGCGCCCGCAGCCCCCCCCGCCCCGCATCCCGGCGCCCGCAGCTGTTGCCATGGCTACGGCCATGCAAGTCTGGGCAAAATGCATCTGCTGCTGCAGCCCGCCGAGCCGGGGAGGGGGCTGGGGAGGGCAACACCAGCCCCACACACCCCACATATCCCCACCGAGCCCCTAACCAGCTGCCGTGTCCCCCCCCCCGGTGACCTTCGCCACCATCGTGGGAGATTGGGGTCTGCACAGCGCAGGGGGTGCCGTTTCTCCACCATGGAGGGGGCTGGTGGCCCTGGGGACACTTTCGGTTTTGCTCAGGGCAGAGGGGAATTCTGTTCCTGGCAATTAAGCAATCCAGGCCGGGGGAGAGCAGGGATTAAGGGAAGGAGGGGATTTCTGATGGAAAGTTGTAGACAATCCCAGCGCCGCCGTGGTTCCCCCTGCCGAGCTCCGCTCCCAGCTCCCCCCCTCACATCCCAGCCCCTGCCCCATCCCACCTGCCTGGGGTTTTGGGGAGAGGGCTTTCCTGGCTCCCCAGGATTTATCGGGAGACACAGGCACCCCCCGCAAAGCAACTGGGATCTTTGAGCAGCAATTAAAAGGTTAACAGTATTGACACTTACAGGTTCCTAATGAAGCTTTAGAGTTAATAGTCCATTAGGATGAGTGGGGCTGGAGGTTTGTATCTCTCAGGGATGTTTGGGTGCCAGAAGATATTCCCCACCCCCCCATCCAGCTCCCACATCCCACCCAGATCTCCCCATCCCTCCAGCCCTTCACCCAGGCTTGGTCGGGATGTCCCTGCGTCTTTCCTGCTGCCCGCGTCCGTCCGTCCAGTCCATCCATCCTTCCCTCCCTCCCTCCATCCCGGTCCCTTCCCCCACCACGGCACACACTGGCCTCTCTCTGCCTGGGCCCGTCAGATGTTGCTGAAAGGGAACAATGCGACGTATTGTCTCTCCCCGCTCTCTCCCCGCTCGCAGGCTTCAAAACCCAGCAGCGCAACAAAAAGACACATTGACTTGCAGGGAGAAAGAGGCCCATACATCCCCGGCTGCTGCCCGGGGGAGGGACCGCTGCCCCAAAGCATCCCAGCCCCGCTTTCCTGTCCCGGGTCCGGCAGTGCCGGCTGCCCCGCCAGGCGCTGGGCTGGCTGCCACCGGCCCCCCCGGGGGGGACTCGGGGAAAAGGGGTGACCCCCACTGGGGCGCGGGGGGCTGCCCGTGGAGACGATGGGCTGGCGTGTCCTGTGGCCAAGGGATGCTCTTGGGATCAGCATCGTGGCTGTGTGTGTGCAAGATGCTCACTGGACCCGTGCTGGGTGTGTGTGTGCACGGACTGGGATCATGCTGGGTGTGTGTGCACAGACTGAGACCATACTGGGTGTGTGTTCACAGACTGGGACCATACTGGGTGTGTGTGCACAGACTAGGACTGTGCTGGGTGTGTGTGCACAGACTGGGACTGTGCTGGGTGTGCTCACAGGCTGGGACCATGCTGGATGTGTGTTCACAAATTGGACCCGCGCTGGTGTGCATGCACAAACTGGGACCAAGATGGCTGTGTGTGCACAAACTGGGACCACACTGGGTGTGCAAGCAGAGACTGGGTGCGTGTGCATGGGCTGGACCCACGCTGCCACACAGGCTGGGCCCCCACCAGCCATGAGCGCACCCCTGCAGCCCCAAGAAGACCCAGGGCCCCCCCAAGGAGACCCAGGGCCCACCTGTAACTGTGCCCCCTGAGCAGGGAAGGAGTGTGGCGCTGGCACTGCCGGCCTCACACCCACACTCACACAGCCAGGAAAGGGACACGCCATCCTCCCCCGTGCCAGAGGCCACGGTGAGCTGCCATCTCTCTCCATGCAGCTTGGTTGAGGCATTGCCCCGAGCAGGAGCGATGGCTGACCCTAACCCATGCCCCCATGGCAACATGACAGCCACCACGTGTCCTCAGCCCCACGGGGAGCAGCCACCAGCAGCCCACCCGCGCGGGAGCAGCCCCGGCAGCGTGACACTGCTCCGAGGTCCCCTTTGCAGCCAGTCACCAGGACAGGGCACTGGTGACCCCAGGGATGGAGGGAGCCAAGCCCACCCTGAGGACAACCATGGGGTCCCAGTGCCTGGGGGGTCACTGTCCCCAAGGGAAGGGCAGCAGCCCGCGTCCACCTTGGCTCTGCCACGGCAGGATGGCACTGCAGCCCGGCCGTGTTCCCCGTGGCACGGCTGGACTCGGTGACCACCGTGCAGCGGTGCCCAGAGCACACGGGACCCTCGCCGTGCGTGCAGGCACGCTCCCGTGGCACCTCCGCAGGCAGCTCCGGAGGAAACGGGACGGGAAAAGCTCCACTTGGACTCAGCGTGGCTTTTGTTTCCATTATAAACTTCCCTTCTAACGAGGAAGGAGGCTCTGAAACATGCTCCCTACTCAGCCCCCCGGCCGGAGGACCCTGCCAGCAGCCCCCGCTGGGACTGGGGGGAGCAGAGCCCGGTGTGGGGTGTCCGCTGCCCATTGGATGCTGCAGCCCCTTTTTTCTGTCCTGCTCTCGTAATGCAGCCGAACCGGCAGCGCACGGCTCACTCAGGGTCAGGGAATCCTTTATCAGCACCGAAATGCAGCCTACGGCAGGGATGTGGGAGATAAAGTGCGTGGGACGAGCATCCCGCCCGGGCCAGGGCGCTGTGGCCTGTTCCTGTTCTCCCGGGAGGATTCGGGAGGGACCGGGTGGCTGGGAAAGGCCGCTTCCCATGGGGTGTTGATCCCTGCCATGCAGAAGCTCTCCCACGGGGAGGCATCCAGGACCCCCCCTGTGCCACAACCGTCCCCATCCTGGGGTGCCGTGGGGCTGGGAGCCCTGGGCAACACAGCTCAGCCCAGCCCGGTGTTGGGGTTGGAGTGTTTTAGGTTATAGGGCTTGGCTTTGTTTGCAAATGCTCCAGCTCCTGGCCATAAAGAAGGGCAGATGGTCTCCGAGATAAGAGACACGGAGGGGATTGCTCTCTCTTTCCTCCGCCATAACTCACAGCTGCCAACATCTGCCCCCGGCCACCCCGGTGTGAGCCGGGAAAGGGGGTGACTCGGGTGGGGAGGGGGGGAGAAAGGTCCTGGGGTGGGAGAGTGGGGCTGGATGCGGGGAGGATGTTACCGGAGTGAAAAGCGAGCCCAGAAATAGCAAACGCAGTTACACAAGGCCCCGGTTGCCATGGGATCTTCACAACCAAAAATGACGGGGCTCTGGCAAATACAAGAACGGGCCCTTTCATGTGTTTCTATGGGAAGTCAGCGCCTCGCTGCAGCCTCCCGGGCTGGAGCTTTCCCAGGGCAGGAAGGATTCGGGGACACCAGTTGTGGCACCGGCTCCGCGCAGGCGGCAGGGAGACCCCCAGTAAAGTCCCGGGCAGACCCTCACTGGGGTCCAGGGTGCTTTTTCCCGGTGCAAACATCACAGGGTCACTCAGCACCAACCCGGTGGCCAACTCGAGTGATGGTGCAGCCACAAGCAGGTTTAGTGGAAACCAACTTCTGCTTGGGCCAAGGACTGGAAAGATCCCCTTGGCCACGGGCTCTTCCTCCTACCTGCCCAGCTCTGTCTGTCCTCCCTCCCCTACAGGAATCCCCCGCCATGAAGCTTGGCAGATTTTCCTTCTGCAGCTGAGGACGGCCCCGCTCGGCATCCACAGACCCCCCTGTCCCCTTCACCCCATCCCCTCGTGAGATGTGCAGCTGGAGCATCACTCGCCCTGGGGACCGGGCGGGTGCCACGTCCTGGAGCTGCAGGGCCTGGAAAAGGCAAACCACGGGCAGGAACGGCTGGTGGACACGGCAGCATGGGCAGCACGGCAGGGGCAGACCCCAGACCCCAACCTGTGGCTACTATTTTTAACCGAGGGCTGTTTGCCAGGGCTGTCCCCTTCCCAGCGCTGCCGTGGCAGCAGGAGCCATTGCCATCCATCCCTGCATTCGGCACAGCCCGGCCTCACACTCTCCCTGCCGGAATTCTCTCCCCGGAGAGATCTAATTAGCTAATTCCTTTGCTATTTATAAATCAATATGGAAATCCCTCTGCTTTATTCCCAGTGCCGTTGGTTGCCCTGGCTGGGCCCCCGCTAACTCAGTTAAAATCCTCCAGCAGATGATCAGAGGCTTGTGAATGGCTCCAGATACATGAATAAATAATTACATTAATTCTTCGTTAAGGGCTGGGGGAATACGGCGGGTGGCAGGAGTGGGGCACGGGGCTGGGGACTGCACCCTCCTGCAATCCCCCGGTGCAGGGGCTGCTCTCCCCACTCTCCTTGCAGCCTGTCAGCGCTTAACACCTAATAAATTAATAATCAGCACGCAGCTTAAGTAGGTCTGGAAAGTGGAAAATAACATCCGTAAAGATCTTGCATCCCTGAGGCCTTTTAGGCAGGAGCAGCGCGCGGAGAAGGCAGACAGATTTGTCTGCCTGTCCATCTGCCAGAGGAGCAGACAGACCCGTAATCTGTCCGTCTGCCTCCACCCCGCAAATCCCCGGTGCTTCCCGACCCACCAAAGCCCCGGGACCTGGCACAGAAGCCCATGAGGAGCCGGAGCATCCTCTGCCCCGCTCTGCTTCCCTGCCCAACACCTGGGCACAGAGGAGCCCGACACGTGGCTGAGATGGCAATGGTGGGATGGAGTCCCCGGCGAGAGGGGCTGTACTGGTTTCCACTGGGAGGGTTGGGTTTGGTGTTTGGTTTACGCTGGAAAGCCATCAGCGGGTTTCTGCTCTCCACGGGCTCTCCCGGTGTAACGGCTTCTCTGCGTCACCAACAACACGCAGGGGAGGAAAAAAGCCTCTTCCCCGGAACAACCGGCCACGGGTCTGCCCGGGGGGACCCACGCTCACCCCACGGAGCTCCGGGGCTCCGGTGTGGCCGCACCAAGCGCCATCGAGTGTTCCCCATGCCGCTGCCGGCAGCGCCGTCAGGACAGACATCTGCAGCAGAGCTGGGCCTTGGAAGAGGAGGCACGGCCGGGAATCCACGGGGGAAACGGGTCTATTTATAAACACATCCCTCACGCAGCGCCGCAGAAGAGGGTTTTCAAGAAAAGCCGGGATCAAGAGAGACGTGGCAACTGGGGATTCCTGCGAGGTGAAAGCCGCTAGGAAACAGCATGCGAGGTTTCCTGCATCACCTCTGACAGCGATGGGGGGCTGCCCCCCCAAAGCAGCTCTGCATCTTGATCTGTCTCATCATGTTGAAGTTTGCCCTTTGGAGGACACCCCATCCGCCTCCCATCGCTCCAGCAGGGGAGCCGCAGGGTGTAAAGTACTTTTTCCCCTCCGGAAAAAGGTGGAAGAGATCCGGGCTTTGCAGGGGGGTTGGCGGACAAGGGGGGACACTGTGCCCACCAGCCCCAGCTCAGCCAGTGGCACCGCAGCCACCCTGCCGGCCCCATCCCCATGCCCAGCCCGATAAATCCCTTCTGGAACAAGCCCGGCCACCCCTCCAGCCCATCACTGAAGGAAACATCTTCCCAGCAAGCAGCCAGTTTCATGGCATGGGACACACATTTGCACCCCCAACCCGACAGAGTGGCAAAACCACCCCAGGGCTGACACCGTCACCCCAAAGGCTGCACCACCAAAGCCCCCTCCCAGCTCCCAGTGCTCACAGCAGGGTGTCAGCACAGTTGGGTGGTGGGTTACTTGGGGGTGCTCTCCTTGGTGGTCCCTCTGTGGATTCAATACGGGAGGATGGGGGCATCTCAGGATCGTCACATGGATGGGTGGTCTTGGATGAGCACTGTGAAAGCCAGTGCTCACTCGGGCTTGCTCAGCACAGCCAAAATGTGGGACAGCATGGCAGGATGGGATGGGGATGGGATGGGATGGGATGGGATGGGATGGGATGGGATGGGACAGGACAGCAGCATCAAAACTCTTTGCATTCCTTCAGAGAGGAGCCAGGACAAAATTAATCTCAGCAGAAAGACGGAAAATTGCTCCCAGAAGGTGAAAAGAAAAGGTGGGGTTGGCACAGACACTGTCCAATGCCAAACGGGGCAGAGGGGAGGGCTGGCCAGCTGCGGCTTTGGTGGGTTTTGCTCCCCAGCAGGTAATGGTTGGGGACACTGGCCTGGAGCTCGCACTTGGGAACGAGTGGCAGAAGACGGAGCGTGTTTACTGACTAATTCAATACACTCTCTTGGACTATTTGTCTTCCCAAAGCAAACCGCCTCGCTACGCTCTGAAAAGCACGTGCTTTTAAACGGGGTACATCCTCCGTGGTTCCTTGGCAGCCCGGACGGCCGCTGGGGCCACTCTCCATCTTGCAGATGGCCGAAGGCGCGGGCGGCGGGACCGGCGGCGGACATTCAGCGGCTTTATCAACTGGCAACCAAAAGTCAATAAGGAAGATGCCGCCTGTTTTAATTAACAGAGAAATTTCGCTCTAACGGGGGTGAGATGATGTGTGCCGGGGGGGGCGGCGGGGAGGAGAGAGGACAGAGACAAAACATGACCTTGTTGGCGGAGCGCACACAGCGGCACATTGTTTTCCCCCTCAGAGATGCTGGCCTTGATCCTGCGTGGGCTCCGCAGCGCAGCTGGGTGCTGGGGGAACTTGGGGGGGTCCCACCTGCCCGCGGCAGCTCCGGGGCTGGTTTGGCAGGAGTAGGGTCCCGGGAAGGCGCCGGGGTCGTGGGGCTTGGGACACGGCACTGGGGAGGGTGGCCCGTGGCAGCCACTGGCACGGTGGCCAGGGAATGCTGGTGGCTTGGCCAGGCACAAAAGGGTGTTGATTTTTGGGTGCCTTCAGTGAAATCAGCTGTGCCGGGGTGCCAAGGGAGACCCCGGGGGGAGTCCCCCACGGCCACTGCTGGCTCCACGCTGCGGTGAGGCTGTGGCTGGTGGCCCCGGCAGCACCGGGAAGCTGCAGGCCCCTCGCCAAAATCAACATCCACTTTGGTTTAGTCTCCTGTTTCATTTTCTCCTGAGCTCTGCCTTTTCCAGGAAAGCTGAGAGGAGGAAGAACCAGAGGGGACAAAAACCTACCGGTCTGCGTGCCAGGGGCAGGGAGCTGGGGTGTGACCCATGGCACAACCTGTCCCCTGCAGGCAGACCCTCTGGGGGGCTGATGGGGCTCGGGTGAGGGGTATCCTGGGGGGCTGAGGCTGGGGTGAGGGGTACCCTGGGGGAAGCAGTGTCCTGGGGCGCTGGGGCTGGGGCAAAGTGTCCTGAGGTGATGGGACAGGAGTAACCTGCACCATGAGAGTGTCCTGGGGTGATGGGGCTGGGACAAGTGGTACCATGGGGATCCTCCCAGCGATGATGGGACTGGGATGAGCAGCGCCCCAGGGGTGATGGGGCTGGGGGCAGAGGCACCCTATGGATGATAGGACTTGGGTCAGAGGCACCCCAGGCGTGATGGGGCCAGGGGCAGAGGCACCCCAGGGGTGATGGAGCTGGGGGCAGAGGTACCACAGGGGTGTTGGGTCTGGGATGAGCAGCACCCCAGGGGGTGAGGGGGCTGGGGGCAGAGGCACCCCAGGGGTGACAGGGCTGAGGTGAGCAGCATCCCAGGGGTGTCAGGGATGGGGGCAGAGGCACCCAAGGAGTTAGGCGGTGGGGGGGGTGAGCAGCGCCCCACTCCCCTTCCCCACCTCCTCCCCGCAGCCTGCCCTCGCCCCTCCCGGGGCTGCCCCGGCCTCGGGGGGCACAAAGCCGGGGCGTGGGGGGGAACGGCCCCGTCGATACCCCCCATCCCCGCCGGGGCGGTGGCTCCATCCCGCTCCCCCGCCTCCGGGGCGGGCTCGGCGGCGGCCCGCCCCCGCTCCGTGCCTTATTACCGGGGCGGCGGGGGGCTCTGCCCACTCCCTCTCGGCGCCGCTCGCCCGCCGAGCGCAGCCGCCGCGGCGGGGTCCGCCCGACGGGTCCGCACCATGGGCAGCCAGGGCTCCAAGGCGGCCAAGGCGGAGGCCAGCGCTCCGCCAGCCGGCCACGCCGCCGCCACCGAGCCCGGTAAAGCCAACGGGCAGGTAAGTACCGGGGGGGGCAAAGGGGGGCATCGGGGATCCGCGCCGTGCGCCCCGCCGGGGCGGGCGAGCGAGCGAACAAAGGCTGCCGGTGGCCGCTCGGTGGGGATGGGGGCGGCGGTGTCCCGGGGGAACCCTCCTGCACGACGAGCACCACCGGAGCGATGCGGCACCGCCCGCGCCGCGCCCCGGGGCTCCCTCCCGCCACCGGGCGGGGGCTCCGACCGCCGCCGCGCCCCGGTACCGGGAGTGGAGCTCGGGCGCCGCCCGGTGGCAGCGAATTGTGTCGTGTGTGTCCCCCACCACCTCCATCGTGCATCCCTCCCGGTGCTTCACCCCCTCCCCGTGCCCGGCGCTCCCCGTTTCCCCGGGGGGGTGCGGGGTTTTGGGGAGGGGGTGCCGAGTCCCCGCTTGTTCCTAACGCGGTGCTCCGTTCCCTCCCTCCCCCCCCCATTCCCTCCCTCCCTTCTTTTTTCCGCAGGAAAATGGCCATTTGAGGTTCAACGGGGACATGACGCCCAAGGCAGTCGGCGAAGGGGCGCCCGTGAACGGGAACGGCTCGGCCGAACCCGTCCCGGAGGAGAGCAAGGGGGAGGCGGGCGGCGGGGACGCCATCGAGCCCGCTCCCCCCGCCGAAGAGGGGGACGCCAAACCCGAAGGCGCCGCGGCCCCGAAGGACACCCCCAAGAAGAAGAAGAAGTTCTCCTTCAAGAAATCCTTCAAGCTGAGCGGGATCTCCTTTAGGAAGAACAAGAAAGAAGCCGGGGACTCCTCGGGGTCCTCTCCAACGACGGAGGAGCAGGGGAAGGAGGAGGAGAACCCCGCTTGCTCAGCGACAGGGGGGACGGAGCCGTCGGCTCCCCCCGAGGAGGGGACAGCGGAGGAACAGGGCAGCCCTGGGGAGAGCGGTGATGGGCAACAGCAGGGAGCCAAGGAACCCAAGGCTGCAGAAGCCGGGGAGAAGGAGGAAGAGGAGAAGCAGCAGCAGCCGGGGGGGGAAAACCCCGGGGACACAGCCAAACCAGAGGAGCCCTCAAAACCCGCGGGGCCTGAGCCCACGACAGCCCCCGTGGCAGCAGCGGAGCAGAAGGAAGAGTAGAGCCCACTTTGGCATCGTCCTGATTTAAGACTCTCACACCATCCCCTCCATCCTGGTAACACCACGGACTCGCTGCCGTGTCCCCCCCCCTCCAGCACCTCCCCGTCCCACCTAGAACTGACAACGCTCTCTAAAACCTATCCGTCCTCCTGTTATTTCTTCCCACTCCCCCCCTCCCTTCTTAGAAAGCTGGTTTGGATTCCCACCACCACAACTTGGAGCAGTTTTATCTTGAACCCCTTGGAACTGGGGAGGAAGACTATCCTGGACATAACTGGAATTTACAGTTTGTAAGNTCAGTTTACATTCCCGGTTCTGACTTCATTTAAAGTATTTTGTGCTTTTTATAGAAATCGATGGTTTAAAAGCTAATCTGGTTAGTTTTTTATAATGTCTTACTATTGGCTTAAAAACCATAAAGCTTGTAAGTCCGCTGTGTTTAATTCTGCTTCCAAGGGGTAACTTTTAGGGTGTGGGGTGGAGGGAGGGGGCTGGCCAGCTGTATAATGTGAAGCCACATTTGTTTTCTCTGTAAATAATGTTTGTTTGTTTTTGTTTTGTTTTTTTTTTTTTAATGGCCAAAACACTTGATTTGCAATTTTCTAACTTCTAAAAAAAAAGAAAAGGGGGGGGAACAAAAAAAACACCAGAAAAAAAGAAAAGCAAGCTGTATGGCCTTTCTTGTAACATTTGAAAGGAATAAATGGTGACCCCTTTATGGGTGAGCTCGAGTCCTTCTTGTCCTGGGTGCCAGACAAGGGCCGGGGAAGATCCCAGTTGCTTATTTAGTCCAACAGCTGCTGTATTTAATCACTCCAGCCCTGGCTCTGCCTGTGGTTAATTGACTTGCAGCAGATGTAGAGCTCCAGCCACAAAGGACTTTCTCACACAAGCCTCTTGCTGCCACCTTCGGATCGCTCTTCAGCTCCATACCTGTGTTCTTGGAGATCTAACCCATTTATTTTTTTTCCTAGTAGGGGAGGAAAGAGGGGGGAAAAAAAGCCTTTTCTCATAAGGAAAGGTTCCTGGGTGAAATTCCCATTTTAGGCCTGGCCTCTTTAATTTTAATATGGGGTTTTTTTGGTGGCTTTAGAAGAGGATTGGCTCCTTTTTCCTGAAAAAAAGACGTGCTAGAGCACGGGGAGCAAGGATTTACTGCCAAAGAGAAAAACAAAGGCACAATGGGTGTCCCTATTGTTTCTCCCAAGATCCGTGCAGGCTCAGAGGTAGCTTTTCCCGAGAGGGCAGAAGGAAGGAGCCCTGTCCGTCTCTAGCACCTCCGCGTTTGATGGCCTCCCTCCATTTCATGGCCTGCTCCTAATTCCCATCTAATCACCCACCCCTGCTGTTTGGGCTGTCAAAGGAGATGGCAGAAAAGCCAGGACTGTTGTTTACCCAACTGGCCACCATAGGGCCTGGCGTGAGGCTCTTCATGGCTCTTCCGTGGCCCTCGAGGTAGGTGGAAATGGCCAAACCCCTTCATTTTATGCAGCGCATCCTCCTGTGGAGGGCAAGCGACCTGTTTCAAGAGGCAGCAGGGGGTTTATCCCAATTGATTGGGGGGGGGGGGGCTTAAAAAAAAAAATAAAAGGAGTATTTTTTAAATGTAAGCACTGTGGTCTGCAAATTCTAAGCTTGCAGGGGTCTGTGGTGCGAGGCTGCTGTGTTGTGGCCCAGCGAGAGGCCAGGCAGCATCGCGGCAGCCATTTTAAGGAGCACTGGGAGAGAAGGCCGTGGTAGCGCATGGGCCTCTGCAACTCCGCTCGTGCTGCTGGTTTTTGTTCGAAGAGCACAGGGATTTTAATTGTCTGCTCTGGTGAAAAGGATAAAGATTCCTGGGGTATTATTACGGTAATGGAAGTCAACCATTGCCACGCAAAGCCTTTTCTTGATATATAACCAGATTTGGCTTCTGAAGCTTTTGTGTCAATTTCAGGTATGATCACCCCTCAGTTGCAGAATTTCTTAGCTAAGAAATTTTTTTTCACTTGAATACCAGATGAAAAACACTTCAGTTCATCCAAAAGATACTCTGTTCCCATATCTTACTCCTCCTTTTCTCAATTAGCATTGCTTTCAGAGCATCAGCTGCACTAGGTACTGTAATTCCAATCAAACCAGGAACCCAATTAGCATCAGTGATGCTGCTGGAGGAGAAGCCAGCTGTGATTTAGGAAAAAGACAGAAAAATTGCCTCAGTGACCCCCGATATTTCAACTTACCTTTTCTGCAGAGATGGGTCACACAGAGAATTTCAAGGTTATTTTATAAAGCACAGCGGGGGGGAGGGCAGGGGGCGAATAAGCATCTACAAAAGAATCTGAAGCAGCGTTTCACACACAGCACAGAGTATGGGCCAAATAATATGCTCCAGTGACCATTTTGCTTCATTTGAACCAACACATCCAGCCCTGTTTGCGATGGGGGTGGGGGTGTAATTGCCCCTCACCTCGCTTTTCTTCCCAAATCTTATTAGACCTGTCTGATTTTGTGGCTGGAACCCCCATCACATCATCATCACGACCATCTTCCAGCAATGGCTGTGAAAATAAACTGAATTCCCACCAGCCAAGTGTTTCCCCTCAGCACAAAGCAGTACAAACTCACACCAACCGTAGAAATGTACCAGTTTTATTACAAAGGTTCTCAAAATTCAAAATAAAAGCATCTTTAAAAAACCACAATATATTTCCCCCCCTCCCTCCCTCTCCCAGACACAAAGATACACTGATCTCTCTCGCTTCACATACAAACACTGAAGAGCAGGAGTGACACATCACTCGGATTCAAAGAGACTAAAAAACTTCACGGTGGAAAAGGGGGGGGGGGGAAGTATTTTAAAAAAATAAAACATTTAAAAAAATAACCTGTGTTAAGTTAGCAGCATTATTAGAGTTGAACCCATCAGCAGCGCTCCGTGGGAGGTACAGATCCTCTGCTGGCCAGAGGAATCCCCCTGAGAAAGGAGTCAAAAAAAAAACCGCCCGTACAACTTCTGCAAAGCATTTCCACCAAAAAGCTCGTCTAACCATCAGCTGTACAACACGAGATGCAAAAGAAAGGCCAGTCCTGGTCATGAAAGACTTTCGGGTGTGAGATAATGCGTAGGAGTAGGAAGAGGAGTAGTTCTAAAAAAAAAAAACGTACAGAGCCCCATCTGCTGTTCCCTTGTAATGATAACAGCTCTGAGGGGCCGATAAAAAGGTTCGACATATTTACTGGCCTTGAGAGCAAACGAGAGGAAAGGTTCAATTTGAAAAGATTTGTACTTCACTTCAGAGTTTTTCAGTGAGTGACACAAGCCCGGATTGGTCTTTAGAGAAGTTGGGAATTTCTGCGGTGGTTTCAGCCCAGGACACGGAGTGGGGCTGAGGAAGCACATCCCGGCTCATGTAGCCGAGGGCAAACAAGCAGGAAAAGCAAAGCAGGCGGTCAAAGGGGCAGTAACTCACTTCCTCCCGCAAAAGAGGGGCGTAGGTATAGAAAAAAAAAGGTATAAAAACATCATCATCCCTTCTCTTCCTCAAGACGCATAGATGCTGCCACACCAACTGGATGGGTGAGATCTCGGAAAACGTTCACCACCACGTTTGGGTGATTTTCATGTCGCATTTTCCCCGATCCGCGCCCGCAGGGCTCTGGGGCTGATTCACCAAAGCGCTTTTTCAGGTCGCTTTTAAGCTGCTTCAATCTCTTTCCACAAGTTTGCTGCAGGGAGGTAGCCAACTCTATTCAAGAACTGCATTATTTGACCCTGAGAAGCGGCACCAGCTTGCAGTTACTCGCCACTGTGGAATCAAACTGAAGACCGAAGGAATAGTCAGTCTCTCACAGGCTTCATTTGGGAACTCAGATTCTCCCCAAAAAAAAGAAAAAAAAAAAAAAAAAAAAAAAAAAAAAAAAAAAAAAAAAAAAAAAAAAAAAAAAAAAAAAAAAAAAAAAAAAAAAAAACAAAAACAAAAAGAAATTTCATGGCCATCTTTCCACCTAACCTGAAATGCAAATACTACTTCTTCTACTTAAATTATTCTTTTCCAAGGGTGGTTATTTCAGGAGAGAGTAAAGAAAGGAAGTGATTTTTTTCGACACACTAAGGAGAGGCAGTGGAAGGCAAGAGTGAAACTTCCCAGTCACCAAATCTGGGCAGTGCAGGTCTGTCTACTCCGCAGAATCCTCCCTGTCTGCTCCCAGCGGAGTGCAGCAAGGAATAATTTACAGTTCTCAAGTCATTTATATATTTATATAGAAATATATACAGAAACATATATAAAATATAAATCCTGTGGAATGGGAGGCAACCAGAGAAGCTAAACCTACGACAACTACGCACTGACAGGTACTGTCCAGCTGCAGCCATCTTAGGTGGATTTTGTCTCTTCCTTCACCCTGTGGAAGCAAACAGTAAAGAATTTGGTCTAAAACAAAGCAACTTGGGTGGTGCCTCAGCTTTAATAATGAGCCAGAGCTGGAACCTTAGAAATGGTGCTTATATGGCCCACTTGTACCACATTACTGAACAAAAGCACTGTATTTTTAAGCCCTTTTCACTGAGGGCTCTGCTCTCCCAGGGCTTTATCAGATGTGCTGTTCTCCGCGTGCAAACTTCTTCCCTGACAAACCACCACGTCCCTCCTCCAACCCCCTCACGTTGTGCAACACCGACCAAGGGCATGGGGAAACGCACAAGGAAGTACAGGCGCAGGCATTTAATGGCTACACCAGAACACAGGGCTCACCCTTTGGGTTCTGCTTTCTCCTCTTTTGCTTTTTCCTCTTCTTTTTCATCTGGGGGGGGGGAAAAGCAGACACAGAGGTAGTGCAGTAGGAAAATACACACCAGGCAAAGTTCCACAGAGCTGGGAGGTCTCCTAGTCCCAGCTCTCATTCTTACCCTTCTTCTCCTCTTCCTCCTTTTCCTCTTCTGTTTTCACACGCTTAGCTTTCTTAAAGTTGGCAACGTTTTTGCGCCCTCCTTCCCCTTCGTCTTCAGAGTCGGAGAATTCTTCATCGCAGGATATTCTCTTATCAGAGTTGCGGACTGAGGAGGAGAGGTTGGTTGAGCAGATTTAGCAGTCAGGAGACACCAAGCACCACCACCTCCAAGTACATCTACACACTGGAACAAACTAACAAGCCTACCTAAGTCAGAATTAAGGCCATGATAAAAACCACTTTATCTTTCTACCTGCCGTATCTTTTAACCCATCACTCCCGACTGCTCACGCCCCAGATCCAGGATCACACACAGGACTTGGCTGAGGTACAGCGTGATGCCTCAACTTGACAGCGTAAGCAGGAACCAGCCTCACACCGCAGAAATCTGTCCACCAGATCTAAGGGCCACCAGCCAATCTGGATCTGAACGAGCATTTTCACTGCGGAAGACAACTCCTGGGATCAAACCTGACAGCCGCCCAGAAAGTATTCCGTCATAGCACCTACACCACAGGAACTGTTTGAATTCTCACGTTAAAGCCGATTATGGAAATCATCCCGCAAAAGCACCGTTCCTCCAAGGGAAAAGAAATCTGTAAGCACTGCAGTGCTCAGCATCACTGCTTTATCTTATGAAATAGATAAGAAAGGTGGGAACCAATTCAAACTGAAGGACTCCAGAGCAGAGATATATCTAAATCATATATCCTCCTCTCTTTACTGAGGGAACTCAAGTTTAGAGCCTGCACCCTTCTCCAGGTAACTGATCCTGTTTGGTGTTGCACCCACAGGCTCCGAACAGTACAATTCCCAGCTGGGGAACACAACCACGCCAGAAACAAGCACATACTTGAAATGCGTTTCTCAGGATCTTCTTCCTCTTCATCTCCGCTGTCTTCCTGAACAGCATCCTCAGGAATTGGCTGCATCTGGACTCCAGGGGCATGAGGCAGCATGCGCAGGTTCTCAAAGAGACGCTGCCTAGAGCCAGCCGGGAAAGGAACACCTCTGTCAGCAAGATGCCCCCTTCCCCCCAGCAGAAGGGGAAGGTCTCGCAAGGAGGAGAAAACACTTACTTGATCTTCTCAAGATACTCGTTGGTATTCTGGTTAGTCATGTTCGAGGGGCTGATGTGGAGCTTAAAGTCTGGTCCAAAGTACTCAAAATAGTCATTATATGGAAGCTCTGCAGGCAAGTGAAGAATAAACACCAAATTATTGCTGGGCCGGTGAGGAAATACCACAAACATGATACTTCTACAGAAAAGCACAACTGCATGTACCGAGGCATAGGAGCCGAAGCTCTCCCAGCCCAAACTGAGATCAAAGCAGACAACTTAGCAACACTGCAGTCAAAGCTTACTTGGGCAGTTAAACACTACCAGGGCACACAAAAGTTTTCAGTGGAAGGCCATCTCATTTCAGTAAGACGGGAAGGCTGCTGGGTACCTTTTGCTGGATGGGAGAGCTACAGGACTAGAATGCAAACAAGAAGAGCTACTGCAACTCAGGACATCCAAAAGCTCTTCCACAGTGATAATCAAGAGCTAATGAAACATCTTAGGGGTGCCTCCTCTCCCACAGCACCATCAGTTCCCTGAGCTTTGCTACTAGAATGTCATTGTCCCTTAATCTTGCTTCAAAGGCTCCTGGGAGAGTTACCATTGGGAATTTCAGTGTCCAAAGCCACAGCAGTCTCGTAGGTCCAGCACCTAGCCACGTTGCGGATCGTATAGCCACCTCCTCCCAGCATCAGCATAGGCAAATTAAAACTTTTTACAAACTCCACACACTTGGCATGACCTGCAGGAAAAGCAGAGGGGGAAAAGGCCATAGCCCCACATTATGAGAAGAACAAACTTTTCAATTAAACTTTAATTATATCATTGGTGCCAGTTCAACACAGGCACTCTAAGGTTCTCTTACCTTTGATGGTCAGATTAAAACAGCCCAGCCTGTCCCCCGACAGAGAATCCGACCCGCACTGCAGGACAACTGCGCTGGGCTGGAACGTCTCCATCACTTTAGAGATCACCTAAACAAGAAGCCCGTTGTTACATGCTCTCCGCAGGACAGTGACACAGCAACACAGCAATGTCCATGTCAGCAAGCGACACGAAGACGTCCCCAGTGTTCCCACAGCTGCTGACTCCCCTACACTGGTAACAGTCAGGCTCTTACAAAGAGAAGCTTACAGACGACAGCCTGCAATTGTCAGGGAGGAATATCGCCCCTGAAGGGTCTTATCACAGACGACTGAATGAATCTCCCCAAAGAATGGCTCCATGAACCACCCAGTGACAAATATGATCCACAAAGGATCACACAAAGCAAAGACATCTTCACTTACCGGTTTGAATATTGCTTCATAGGACTCATCATCAATTCCGTCCCGCAGGGGGTAGTTGACAGCGTAGTACTTGCCTTTGCCTGCACCAATATCCTGTTAGAGAGAGAGACAGGAAAGACCCCAAGTCACCAGAGAACCAGCTGCGACATGTAAATTGTCCCCCACATCAGGAAGGGAAGGCTGGGATTCCTTCAGTGTGACCCAAACATGAGCCCAGGCCCTCACGGAAAGCACTGTCCCGGCAGAGGCAGCAAGAGTCAGTTGAGTCCAACAGCAGCTTATTTGGCATAAGGAGGTGAATTTGGCCCTTGGTGCTAAGAGAAGAAAAAAATCTACGACTGTCACCGCTTTCACGTTGCTGTGAGCACACGGGCTCTCGCTGCACGGGCAGAAGCCACTCTCTTACACAGCAATAAAACCAGCAGCCAAAATTCTAGTTGCAAACCTGTAGACTCTGCAGAGATCAAAATACCAGTTTGGGCTGACCATGCAGATTAGTAACCCAAATAATCTATTTTTACTTTAAAATATATACATTTTTACATTTCCATTATCTCTCTCATACCCAAGTGTTTTATAAAAAAAGTAATTATTTCATTTATGCTGCGGAGTGGCTGCAGAAGGAAAAAAATGTCAGTGCCTCACGCAAGTTTACATCACTAGTGCCAAACTCTGGGAATTTAGATTGGAAAAATGTAACTCCACTAAAAAGCACATTAAAAAAAAAAAAAGTAAAGAACCTTTCAGCCCTGAGAAGAGCATTCTGGCAATGTCAGAAGTCACAAAGCAAACCACACCTTGAAAGAGCGCCACAGTTAACACGACTCATTAACGTGCAGAACTGACTCACAGGAGGAAACGCCAACAAGATAAACCAAGACACACAGAGCTCCCTCATAAACCTTCACCCAAACACTCCCCTGACCAAGCTTAGTTTGCAAGTACTCATAGATGACCAATGTGCCACCCTCAGAGTCACTTTTCTGAGCATAATCCCACCAGAAAGCTGCTAAGAGACTGATAGCAAAGCCTTGGTTTTATTACTGAACAGGCCATAATTGCAGGAACAAAGCACCCACACCAAGGGCTGAGCCAGCTGCCTCACACTCCTCTGCCCTCTAAAAAAGGATCCTACTTTGATTTTAGTTAAATTAGTACCACGGCAAACTGATGGGAGAGACCAAATTTGAAGGTAATTTCTGCAAAGCCTTCGCTCTCACCCGTAGGTCCCCTGTTCCCGGAAAGTACTCTCCGTACTTATGAAAGGACACGGTCATGACACGGTCGGTGGTATAAAAGGCTTCCTCCACGCCGTCTCCGTGGTGAATATCAATGTCGATATACAGCACCCTCTGGTGATACCTGGGATGAGAAAAAAAGTCAAAAGGCTGCATTTCTTCAGAGCAGGAACTGCGTTCACCAGCAGAGCAAGGAACTTGATGCTAATCCCCAGGCTGCACAGCCACCAGCCAGAGCCACACAGGAAAATAAAGTGGCTTTTGCTGCCGCAACTGATGTTTGAAGGCAGACCCGGTTTATTTAGACTCAGCCAACAGACTGTGTTTTTATGTCCAAGCCTCCCACTGAGGTTTCCCTTGAGCCAAAAGCTGTCACAGATTAGAGCTGTGCCCCCTTTTCCAGGGTGGATGGTAGAGAGAAGGGTCTAACCTCCAGCAGAGAGGGTACCGCATTCCAAACAGTAGCTGATTAAGCCCTCCCAGGAAAATACAGTTAAAAAAAAAGCAGCAAAAAGAGCAGACTGGGAAGAAAGCGCTAAGGACATAGAGGAATAGACAAACAAAAGGGGTAAATGGTACTGCCCGTACTTTAGGAGCTCCAGGATAGCCAAGACGATATCATTGACATAACAGAATCCAGAAGCCTCTGACTTTTTAGCGTGGTGAAGGCCTCCCGCCCAATTCACAGCAATGTCTGTCTGCTGCTTGTTCAGCTTCACGGCGCTGGCTGTCGGGAGAATTACACAGTGTTAGTACCAGAGCAAAGGCCCCAGGACAAAGACCCAGGGGCAGAGCACGGGTCCCTCACGATCACATCATCGCTCATGCGTGCATTTGGGCACTTCACAGAGAACAAGCCCAAGGGTTTAACGCTGGATGTCTCAACAATCTAAGAAAAGGCAAGGGAAGAGAAAGGCAGCCTCTGTTTTGCCTGCACACACTTTTCACCGCTTCCCACGTTTGCCTCAGAGCACGAAATCTGCACAAACCAGTCCCAGCACCCTGGCTGGGGTCACAGCTGAAGACAGCTTAGATTTCTCTGTGCCCTGAATGAAAGATTTTTAATGAAAGGTTTTACCCAACGTATATTTAGGTCATTCACTGAATATGCATTTAGGCAAAGGAAGTTCTCCTCCCCCAGGCCCTTCATAAACTTTTTGCAAATTTTGCAGGTCTCCCAAGATCGAAACGAATGATCTGTTCTGTGGAATCTCCGGCCTTGGGAGCAGAGATACTTCAAAAAATGCTGCAGTCAGTACTTGTAAGTACAGCTGAGCTGCATTACAGGAAATAAAGCCTTCTAGATGTCACTGTGGGAGTAGCAGCCACAAAGCTTTAACGCCTGTGCACAGCAACACAGTTCCGCAAGACCCAGCATTTCTGTAACAAAGTATGTGAAAACAGTGAAAGCATTTTAAATGTTCAGGTTCGCGTTCTATTTTGCCTCCTGTCCACAGACAGTGGCTTTTTGTTAAAAAGCCCAGATAAAGTCACCCTTTTCTTTCATTTCCAGGTTGCACCCGCCCAGAACAAGGTTCTAACTTTTTTTTTTTTCTGTAAATCTCATGTTGATTGTTCTATTAAACCCCTGTTGCTGCTGCGGTTCTGTTTAAGTCGTTGTACCGTGTACAGAGTCCTTCGCGTATTCAGTGAATTAACTTGGACTAGTGAAGATATTTAACAAATCTAGAGGGATCTGTCAATATGCAGGGCTTGAACTGTGGCATGGGAAAAAAACCCTGCATTTAATTATTAAGGAAATCAGAAAGAGGTTTACAGGGCTTCCCCACAATTTATTTCTGAATTTATTTATGAACAGAAGGATATTACATGCATCTGCTTAAGAGAAACAGAAAAGAAGGTAGGACTTGCGAGCTTACCAACTGAGCCCCCGGCAGAGAGCTGACAGAACTCAAACAACCCATCAAACACAGGGCAGTCTTCCCCAACGTTAACTTGGAAAGAAAACAAAAAAGAGTTAGTGAGACAAAACCACAAATAAATGGCAAAGCTTATACCACTGCTCTCATTTAAAAAGCTAACCAGGTGAGCCCTCAAATGTTTTAAACAGTGGAATACGGCACACAAATGATAAAATATTAATGTAATCAACCTGAGCATTGTCTGAGGAGGCAAAGAGGTTGCTGCTGTGGGGAAGATGCTCCTGATTTGTAAGAAAAGAGGAAAGCCAGGAGCTCTGGCGAGAACCGCACGCCATCTACCAGGGTGCTCTACGAGGGACCCAGAAACCAGTCCATCCCGTTGGAAAACGAGAGGGCGGAGAGGAGATGCCATCAACAGGAGCTTTGTAACACCCATCCTCATCCTCGGCAGCAGCTCAAGCCATGCTTGTCGAGACAGCACATTTACACCGTTCTCCACTCTGGCAGCACGTGTTGGTCACCACAGGCTGCGCAAAAGAGGGGCCAGCACCCCTGGCCACCCCACACGGGCCACCCCACAGCCCTGCTGCCCGGGAACCGTCACTTTTGGGGGGAATATTGCTGTTTCCCACCACAGAGCTGCCCCCAAGCTCCCTTACACAGCCCTGCAGAAAGCGGGAAAGGATTTTGCTCTCGTTTCCTGCTGTGTTGCTGACAAGGAGCTGAGAAAGCAGAGTGCCAGCGCTGCAGGAGAAAGCGGGGAGGTGGCAGACAGTGGTGTGTACTGGACAAGAAGTTTATGTCCACATCTGTTCTGTTACACTCTCTACATCTCTTCTACTTCACATCAGGCAATTTTTAAGTTCTCAGCAGTAGTTTTGGCCTGGGTAAATTTCTACCGTAAACAGTTTCATGCTTAGAAGTAACAACAGACTTGTACTGAATCAAGATTTTGCAAGATTTGCTTTTACAAACAACAACAAAACCCCTGTATTTTTTATAACAACATCTGTAGAATGTTTCCTTCTGTGCTTAGTGAGAAAGGCCCAAACAACACAGTTCTTGCAGCATTAGAAACTCGTCAGGGCAGAGTCTCCACAAAGACTGTGTGATAAGGGAGGCTGAATGGTCCCAGTTCGGGCCAGGGATCTCTGGAAAGGACAATACCCAGCAGGAGGCCCAGAAGGAAGCAATTGTTCCCACTTCCCAATTGTTTCACCAGGGCATGGCAATGGGCAGAGTTCGAATAATTAATTCCAAGAGGTGGTTGGAAGTTCTCTCTGTTAAGTGAGGAGAATTGAAGTCATCAATTTCTGCCCACTTCCCATCACAACAAATTAAACTTCTTGCCCTTTTGGTTACAGAGTGTCTTCCCAAGTCTCCTCAGGCAGGAAAAAGGCCATCAGCAGAATCAAATTAGAGACTGCTAATTACCTTTGCTGTCCGATCAGAACTTAGTGGGCAGCACTGACAGTATTTGAGGGCATCCCTCTGCTACACCTGGCAAAGACTTCTGTGTAAACAGAAGGCAATTGGGCTTTTTCCCATCAGGAGATTCAGAGCAGCCAGGACTACTAATGAGGGGTGTTAATAACAGGGGCCAATCACTTGACCGTAGGCAGAAAGCTCTGGAGGAAGAGGAGAGGCAGATGCTCCTTCTTGGGAGCTCCTGCAATGGGTGGGTGATGAGATCTGTATCTGGGAGAGCCGAACCAGAGAGAGAAAAGCATTAAAGGTGGAAGCATCCTTGTGGAAGCCCCAGCAGCTTCCTCCCCACAAAGGGACGGCTACAGAGACCCACCACAGCACTTGGGAGAGGTCACCTCATCCTCTCAATCTCTAATCTCCGTTCTGAGCCTCCTCTGCTAGTTCTCTGGCTACACAGAGGCTAGTATTTTGCAGGTCTCATTGAAGAAAAGCTCTGTCCTACACACGTTTAAGATTATTTTTCAGATTTTGCCTCCTTCAGGTAAAAATAGTTCTGTGGCAGTACAGTGCAGAAAATGTTGACTACCAGAGAGAGCAGAGTGGGCGTTTATGAGCTGTATCTGCTTCAGGGGTAAACAGTTCAGTTTGTGTAAATATGTGCTTTGGTATATGTCATTTGTTGTATTAAGACATATCATTTACTGTAGGAAGTCTTTCAATGTATATTACTCATGAACCTTATTACCCATTCCTTTTCCACGCTTGTGCCTTAATATCTGTCCCCTTCAGCTCACACCAGGCTTCTAAGTGCCTCAACTTCAGACTCAAGACCTCTATTTCTTCTAAATTGGAGATTACACTTCACATAAATGAACCCCGTGGGCTAACAACTTTTTTTTTCTGCTCTCAAGGGCCGCAGTGTGCAAGACCAAAACCCTGTTTTGCCTCTACTTGCTAAAAACCTAGTTTGCTGCAGTCATTGCCAAAGAATGTCAGCTCAGAGTCGCAGAGAGACCAAAAAAAGATTTCTGTAACATTAAAATCACCATTAAAGAGCCCTCCCGTGGACTGGAGAGGTTTGAACAAGAGATCAGCTCACAAAAGAAAACATTCTAACACAAAGTGGACAGATATCACCATGCATCTCAACTCTTTCCCCTTTCCAAGCTGCCGTTGCCCTGAAAATCCTTCAGATTTACCTCAGATTTTGGGCACAATTGATAAGTTGGGGTTTTGTTTGTTTGTTTGTTTCTTTGTTTCTTTGTTTTAAATTACACAGCCCTTTCCCACATCGACACCTCTGGTTAAAGATAAGCAATTAATACAAAATACGTGCAGGTCATAAATGGAGTAGTTTGGTCATCTCTGAGCCAGGAAGGCAATTTAGAAGAGTTTCCATCGAAAGACAAGACCAAAAAAAAGACAGTCAGGTCAAAGGGTTTCCCTCAGCTCTCCTGGTATATTGGCTTGAGAGAGGGACCCATTTTTAAAAACGCTTCATTTACCAGAAAAATGAAAAATAAAGTCAGGAGAAAGACAATTTCCCGTGGTTCTTTCTCCCCTCTTTATCACAAATCTCTAAAGCTGGGCTAGGATTCCCAGAACCACAAATTTTAACACTGGCAGGAGCTAAAGCTCTAGGCGCATAGCTTACATCTCTGCATCTGCTTGCTGTACTCAGACATGTTATCTGGGCGAATAGACCTCAGAAATTTTATGTAGTCGTCACTGTGGTACTTGGTCATTTCTTCTGCATTTGCCTTGTGAGGGCGCTGCAAGGAGAAAAAGAAAGGGCAAGGCTTGTTTTGAAACGCATCTCTCTCCCCTTTTCCCATTTCCAATCCCAGATTTACTCCCAGGAACAGCAAAAAACTCAAAAGAGCAGCATTAAACAAGAGAAACTTATTTTTGAAGGCAAGAATGCCACTACCAGAGACTGAAATGATTACATATCTAAACAAAGAAAATAATTTAGAGGGAGAAATACAATTTTCAAGTCTCCAAAGCTTATCTGAAGCAAAGAACATTTCACTACAAGCAATCAGAAGAAAGCAGAAATATATCAGCACAACTGTTTCTTGGTGTTTTTCCTTTCCTCTTGGCTTATCAACAGAGAACTTATGAGTATGGAGCATCAAAATTAAAACCTGACACATCAACTAAGATCTCTCATATCTATTTCTTTTCATGACCAACCCTGCACTTACATATATCTCCATCTTCCTGTAGAGGCCATAGTTCAGCAGTAGGTTGTGGGTCATCCGGATTCTGTGGGGTTTCATTGGATGTCCTTGGCCATAATAGTAGTTTCCAACATCACCTGGGAGCGGAGAGGACTTTGTTACAGCAGGGAAAACTATGAATTCCTTCAAAGAGAATCATGGCTGAGCCACAAGAGCCATCAGGTCATCTGTCATTTTATCTGTCCTTCAGCAGCACAGCATGGGGATCCCCAGGGATTAATAGAAGTTTATCCCAGACTCAAATAAGACAGACATTTGGAAACAAAGAATTTTTTAATGCTAATTCTGGGGAAGGCAACCCAGGTAGAGTCTGAGGAAGTACTACCATCAAGAGGAGGGAGCTCCAGCTTCCTTGGGCACTGCCTTTGCCTGTCCTCCCCCAGTGAGCGACACCTCCCCAGTGTCGTCTCTGACACCTCAACATTTAGAGCTCACGGGTTTCACCGAGAAACGCGACCGTGCTCCGAGCACAATCCCGCACGCCAGGAGTCCTGCAAGTTTAATCCCGGCTCAGACAATGACTCATCAGCCTCTTTGCCTCAGTTTCTTACTCTTTACCTAAGAGAAACCAGATAAAAAGCAGCTCATTCTGTCGATAAGCAAACAGCAGCTGTAGTTTTACAGCTCCAATCATTTTCACCCTTTATTGCTTGAAATCCTTCAGAACCCCGGTCCCCACCAACTGCACACCCACACAGACGCACCCGATGTACTATTCTATGGGCACCAGCATGATTTTTTTTCCTACCCATGTGGATTTTTTTCCTACCCATGTGAATTTTTTTTCCTACCCAGCAAAAGCCGAGCTCATGCTGCGCTCTCCCACAGCAGGCACCACTAACTGGGTTTTTTTTGCCCCCCTTCCTCTCCCAGGGTACTTATTTTCATGAAAACCTCCATAAATTTAACTTTCAGATTTCAGCCTCCCGCCCGATTTGGCTGGGAGAGGCTCAGACTCCAAAGTTGCCAAGAGCAGGAAAGCACGGCCAGCCACACGCACAGCAGCGCTATCGCACAAGCCTCATTTTCTTGAGAAACCAGATGAAGTTGTTCATGTAGTTGTACCACTCCCGACGGGTTTGGGAAGCAGCAGACCCAATCCGGTCTGGCTGGTGACTCACTTGGGAATATGAATATTTCATCACCAATCTTAACATTCAGGAGAAACTGCTATTTCCTCGCAGTGCAGAGCTGTAGTTTTTTCCTCCCGTGGACATGACCCTATTTTCAGTTCAAAGTAGACACAAACGGTGCCAATCCCACACCCGGACAATTCTGCCAGAATTTACCTCTTCGTGGCATTACAGGGTGTTCTTTGCACAAAGGTATTTACTGGGCGAACTATCCCTAAAGTAAAATGGGATTAAATCAAACTTTGGGGAACTCGGTAAGAGATGCTCAAGACCGTATCTAGAAAATACAGGCACAGAACTACACGAAGCTTTGAAAAACTATCATCATCACCTTCACTTCAGACTGTTGGTGAAATGCCCTGGGCAAACCCTGATTTCCAGCGCCTGTTGGTGTTTATTCTGTTAAACACATCCCACCGCCAGCCCCGCAGAGCAGCGGACGAGCTTCTCTGCTCCTGGATGTCAGCGCAGAGTAAGAGTGTGTGAACTTAACACGTCCCTCTTCCTGTCTGCTGGGGTTGAGCAAGCCCCTACACGGGGAGCTGGTAAAGGAGAAGTTACCATTCAAGTTCCAACTCTCCCACACACCCTCAGGATTTCCATGAAGGACCTTTATGACACCCAATCACCTTTTCCCCATTCATTCCACCCCACCCAGACCCTTCCCTGCAGCCCAGGTCCCTTCTCCAGCACAGTGTTAGGCTGATGGTTGGACTAGATGATCTGAAAGGTCCCTTCCAACCTCGGCAATTCTATGATTCCATGATTCTAGGATGCCCTCCCACCATCTGAAATGGGTGGCTTGAGGAAGAGACCCACACGCCATCCAAAACAGAACCCAGGACCTCCCTTTGAGGAATTACCGTACTAGGCTGAGCTGCTTTAACCTCCTTGCATGGAAAATAAAAGACTCCACCAAACCGGCCTCCCACAACCACAGATTATGCCTTCCCCGACGATAACAGCACACTTTCAGCCTAGGACACGCTGTGGATGTTTGCCAGCCACTCGTAAAATAGCCAGGGAAACAAGGCACTAAAATCTCACCACCAAGTAAATTAGCGAGGGCAGCTACAGCGGAGAGTGTGTGACACCAACTTCGTGGAGTTACTGCGCCAGAAAGACTACAAGGACACCATCCCCGCTCAGCATTCGCAAACAAAGTGACTGGTTATTTCATATTTAAGACATCGCTGTGTGCCCTTAAAGATTGTAGCTTGTTGGAAAACTGACGAGCTGCTTTGTGAACGTGTTATACTCCAAGGACAGGGATCAGTGTGGACATAGAGACCATTTTTTTTCCCCAACATCCAGGTCCCATGCACAGGTACAGCATTCTGGCACTCCCTACAAGCACTCTTTAAGTTTAAATCAGGCATTTTAGGGCCCGGGGCTCCAGCTTCCACATTTTGATAAGATGAGTGTTGCACGGAGATCAGTTGTGCGGTGAAATTGGGCTTGGTTTCGCTGCAACCAGAGCTCTAAGCCAGACTCCTCCTCGCCCTGCCCTCCCGAGGACACTGGCTGAGTCAGAGACCCTGCAGGACTGTCACTGCAGGTCATGGACCCACTACTTCGATTTACTGTTCTAGAGGAATAAAAGCCCTCATTCTATGCCTGACGGAGCCTGCTTTACCGCTTGAGCACTGAGCACATCCACTTACCAGGAAAAAAAGTAGCGAGAAAAAGTTTTTATTTGATTTCACAGACGAAAAACCACCCTGAAGTAGAGAATTGCACAATACCTTTCACAGAGAGCGATTGCAGGCTCTATTAAAAATGAGCTCGCCCATCACCAAGGCACCCAGTCGCCCCTCCAAAGGAGACGGGGTTGTGAAGATGCAGGAGATATGACTGTGACTTCCCCCACAGACTATGGGGTGCGAGCGGGGAAGCTGCACTCCATACCCAGCCTGGCATTTGGGCAGCTCTAACACCTCATTACTCCCCTACCCCAACAGGATGATGATACAGCCCCAAAGTGGTGCTTCCTCACCCTCATAAAAGGAAAGAAAACCTCCCCAAAAAAGCCAATCTATGATCCAGCCAAGCTCAGAGCCAGAACTAACCAATGCTCCTGGACACAGGAACTCCCTACAAACAACCACAGTCAGTCTGGCTCCCGGTGCCTTCAGGTTTGTCCCTTGCTTGACAGCCACGCCAGGGACCCAAGTGGGACATTCAGGAGCATCTTTTCCTCTAAATGTGGCTCAAGGAGCATTCATCCCCCCTTCCCCAACCCGTCCTGTCCCCCAGCATCTCCTCGAGTGCTCCCCCATCCGCCCAGAAACCTCCCTCAGCATCTCAGCACAGCTCCCAGAGCCTCTCCTTGGCTCCATGCCCCTCTCCCCATCCCTGACCCTTCGCAGCCTTTCCCTGCCTCCCAAGTCCCCAAATCTCCACACTTCCCCATCCTATTCT